>VWZS01008898.1:792900-797900 GCA_013397075.1 Rhabdornis inornatus | reverse complement strand
GCCATTAAGTATCACCTCATAACAAAAAATGTGATTTGAAGAGGCAGATCTACATACATTTTTTTCCAAGGCGGTTCTGAAATTTTCCAATGCAGATTCCAAAATATCCTAAACAGAAGGGTATAGAAAATCTGTATTCTAAAGGGAATGCAAGAGCCAAATTAACTCCTCAAATAACTATACCTAAGTTCTGTACATGTCCTATATAACAAATCAGAAGCTGCACTCATCCACTTGCAAGAAACCTACAAGTCACTAAGGCCAAACAAAACTGTCTGCTTCTGAGGGGAAAAAAGTAATTAATCTGTCAATCTGCTTAGCAGGATGCTGGATTCACAACTGAAGGTGAATTGCCTGTAACGATCATGGTACTGGATATTAAAATGTTTAAACATACAGTTCAGTGACTGAGCTATGACTATGACAAACAGACACCTAATTTTCTGTATGACAATTAAGCATGCACCCAAAAATCCACTCTGTGTTACACCAAGGAACTGATCACTGACATTATCATTATTGCATGAATAACAAGTTCACCTATTTTTCAATTAGCTGACAGGTTTTGTCTAAGGAAACAGCAAACTCCTCCTCCTTTTTAGCCTTATCTTGGGACAAATTTTTAGTATGTAAAAAAACAAAATAAAAGACCTTTTCCCTTGATGAAACAAGCATTTAAGTTCAAATTTCATAACCGCATAGCATTTATGTGACTAAAGGGAGCACTAGAGTGTTATGAATTTTAAAGCAACAATTATATGCAACTCTATTTGCACTTCCTTTGGCAGGTCTACAATTAAAATGTGCCTAAGCGCTTGAAAATTTAAACATCAATTTGTTTGGTATTTGTAATCCATCTGCCACTGCTGCTGTTTCTGGTTTTAATACAATATTGAATGTTTCAAAGTGCGATTTCACACTTCTGCAATTAAAAAAAATAAAAATTTGGAGGCTGAGAAGTTCCATGTTTATTTTCATTCTTTTTGGTGTAATAAGCAATGAAATATTACAAAATAAGACCCAAAAAATCTGGTTGACATTTGTGTAATGCCCTGTGCTAACAGTCCAAAGCAGGTAACACACATTACCTGCTGCAACATAACTGCTTGCTGCTGCTGGAGAAGTGCTTGAAGCTGCTGCGGAGACAACACTTGCTGCTGGAGAATCTGCTGCATTTGCTGAGGGGTGATCACCTGGGGAGTCATCATGGCCACTGACACAGGCACCTGCACAGGGAAAGAGAGATATCATCGTCAAACACATTTTGCTTTGCCTGCACTACAGCAATACATCTTTTTTATTTTGTACCGAAGATGGACCATAATTTTTCATATAGTATTTATCACTGTAAAGTTCCAGTTTCAGTCAGAATCTGTTATTTTAAGGCCACAGTACTGTGGCACTCTATTTCCAGAGGCATCAGTTTTGATCAGACTCAAGCTTTATGTTTCACATATCTTATGTACTCCTGCAAGAAATTTAAGCATTGGCTAGTATAAATGTGTATTTAAAAATAAATGATCACATGGCAGAGCTCTCAACACTTCATAATCAATCATCTTATCAAGTGCCATAATGTTACAAATAGAAAAATCTATTGAGACTGTTTCAAAGGACATGATTAAGGCAGACAGCAAAATATGTATCTTTAAGCAGTAAATGTTTTCCACAATAAAGACACTTAGCCTAAAAAAATTTTTGCATAATACATTACTTCAGTAGAAGATAAACTTTCTTGCTCAGCTAGTCTTTTCAGAAGGTCTGATTTATCCAGGAATGAAAATGTCATGGACATATCAGAGCACACAGCAAGGACTCCCACCTCAGCCACCTGGTCTCTGCAGAGAGAATCGTGTTCTCAGCACTCCTAACTGAAAAGTGAAAGTTGGGAATCCTTGGCATTAGATTATTAGTTTTCCACTTAACTCTAAGAATGCATTTAGTGTAGGTGCTGTTTTGGACATGGCTTTATTTTCCACTTGTTACACAGTGAGATCAAGTGTCGGCAAATGCATAAACACCTACGTACACACATGTTCCCAGGAATATATGTGTGAGTTGGAAAGACACAGCAAGAATGTTTCATTGTGTATGTAGGAGAGAACAGTCCTGTGAAAGAGCCTGGGGTATTTGTGGAGCGCTGTGGCAGGCACACAACGTGAGGCCATTGCTCCAGCTACCCAGGACACGGTCAAACAGCTGTCAGCAAGCCAGGCTTTCCACCCATGAAAAAGCAGCCACTTGCTTGTCTAGCAAAATTCAAATGTTTTTTCTGCATATAATAGCAAGCTGGCATATAAATACTGCTTTGTGAGATGTTGTGGGACATTCCAGTCTTCTGTAAATCAGCAAAAATAATATTATTATTATTATTAATAAATTAAATCATGAGCCAATTTTAGGAGGAAAAACTCTTCTAATGTTTCTCTTACTTGAATATATCCTGAAAGCCTTTGTATAAATAAAAGAGAGGAAAAAAGAAACACAAGTCCACTGAAATTTACTATTAGGAGAAATTACGTCATATAATATTACACAGAATACCACTTTTCACACAATTCATCACAGCATAAACTATGGTCTTAAAACACTAACTAATTAAGAATCTGAAAGTAAACATACCAGCCTTTACTAAAAACTCTGATAATCTTTTGGCAAACATCAAATGAATTTTAAGAATAAAAGTACTGAAGGCTTTACTTTAAAATACAAACGGAAAAGTCCAACCAGATTTCCACTCAGAAACTTGTGGGGAGGAATTTAAGCTCATCTATCCCTGTACTCCTTCTGTTATCAAAAGAATAAAAAAATCCTGAGTAAAGTATATCTGATTTAGTTTAGGGATTTATTTTAACATGGAACTAAGCCCACACTGTGAATGTGTGTGTCTCTCCACGGAGTGCAGACTCACTTTGAGTAGACACCTAAATTTCAAATGATTAATTCTGGTTGTTACACTTTGTAACAAAGTTTGTAACCAACTTTGGAAACACTACATACCTATACAATTTCTTCAAGTTTTAAATTTAGCAGCCACTAAAAACAAGACAAACAGGTTTTTACACCTTTGGGATGCAGGAGCAAAGAACAAAATTCACTGACTAGAGTCACTATTCAATTCCCTTTGAAGTCACCAAGCATTTCCTTTGTTTACTTGAGATCTGAATTTGTCTTCTTGTAACAATTTTATCTCAGTGATGCTATTCAACTACCACAGGTCACAGAGATATGAGAAGACAGAAAGGAAGATGGACGCTTATGCAATTAACCTATTACCTTTAACCTTTAAACCCTGCAAGAACTTTCCTAACACTTACATGCTTACTATTATAATTTGTACCAAAATATGAATATTTTGATCTAAACTGTGTGAAAATCTACCTAACTCTGTAACTGGCACTTATTTGTTCTTACTCTGTGCTAAAGACTCCAGCCCATAAGACATTTAGCAAGACTCATGGTACCACAAGGGTCCTCTATTCCTCAGTCTGAAATACAGATTGCCCTCCACCAGGCATAATTTTTTTTAGCTTTTGTAGTATCTGCTCTGAATCTCCCTAACTGTGTGCATGCTCTTATACATGAAGACACATCTGCTTTGCAATGCATTCTAACATCTTTTCTGACAAAATTTGTTTTTCCTGTAATTTTCAACAGTTCAACTGTATAAGCTAGAGCTAATATACCTGTTTTTCAGGATGACAGAAGCATGAAAAAAACTAGCAATCAAGATCATTAGTAAAACTAGATCTTTGTACATAATATTGTCTTTATAATTTTATGTAATGATACATATGCGTGTATCATATCTGATACATATATTATTTCCCACAGATAAAGGACTAGGCATTTTGAAAACTGCTTGAAATTTACACTAGCAGAACACATTAAGCAAAGAGATTTCTCTAATTGTCATTAGGTAATATAAATTGGTACATTTCACAGCCTTCATTGATACACCAGACTGTTCTTTATTTCTTACTGGCATAGTGCTACTGTGCTATCTGGTTTGGAAGACTATCTGAAACCTGCTATTTTATGGCCAATTATATGCATTAGGTATATTTCTTTGACTTAATGTCTGTGTTTCCAAGATTTCCAATCTGATTTTACAAAAATGTAGCAGAGAGGTAATCTCTGACTCTTTTTCATAGAAATCTCTAAATGTATCTAGAATCAGTTCAGGTAGAGTGACCCAGTGAAGAGGTAGGGTTGGTCCTTTGAGCAGGCCATGAACTCACCAAAATTCTTGGTTAAACCTCTCATGAAAAACTGAAGTGACAAAGTGAAACATGATTTATAACTGCAACTTATTTGTTGCATGGCATCCTCAAAGACATTGAACTCCCAGCTCTGCCATGAAGATGACTGGGTATGCAATCCTACAAAACACAATGGGTGGGACAGTCTCTGAAGAACACATGAATCTGTTGGCCCCATGACAGACCCAGATGAAGGTCCATCATATTTTGAAGTTACTCATGTTTTTGTTGCAGAACATCCCCCATTTTTTTGATTAGCTTATAAATCCTGCTAAATAAAATTCTAGATATCTAAGCAAACAATTTTTAACACACCTAAATGGCATTTCAGGCAAGAACAACTGTAAATTGCTTTATTACTGCATGTGAATGTACAAATTAAAGAAAAGCTATGACTCAGAATGAAAACATTGACATTGGAAATTAGATAGATGAACATGGATGCAAAAATGAAAACAGAACTTCTTTGAAGAATAAAAAATCTGGGTTATCCCAAATCAATTTAATAGAGAAACAGTGGAGACTAAGGCTGTACATTTAACACCACTCTTTTGTTATACATTAAAAATTCAGCTTTAGCTGTAAAGAAGCTTGCCAGGTAAACACTCGTCTACTGTTCCTATGAACTAATTGATAATAGGAATCAGACAAATGTATATTTTCACATGTTACCTATAAAAATCATATTCTTAATGGCCAAATGGATAGGTAGCCTGCACTTGCAATAAGCTTTTGCAT
>VWZS01008898.1:772900-787900 GCA_013397075.1 Rhabdornis inornatus | reverse complement strand
TGCAGTGATGAACTCTCCCTGTTCCACCAATTTAGATCACTTGTCCCATAGATATTATTGCTTGAGAAATGGTTTGTTTCTGGTCATTTTGTTTTGTATTCTTACCATGTCATTATATGTCTAGAAAAAAAAAATTGCTAGCAATTTTTACTAAGCACATTTTATTTAGTGTAACAGAGACAGTTTTCTCCAACATGATCACTGTGAATCTCACAGAGCACCCAGATAACTGTAAATGACATACGCATTGACATTTACATGTGTACTGTCATGCAAAACCATTTCTCGCTACACCAAATATAATGCTATAACTGAATGAAAAAAAACTCTGATTTTGTGATATCATTTTCCAAGCCATGGTCAGTGTACAAAAAGGTTCTTCAGAATAAGCCTTATCAGTATAGAGTAATGGATTTCAAATTCTATGTTGTTACCTAGTGCTTTTATGGCAAATTGCACTTTCAAGTTTTAGAGGCAGTGAGAATCCTAGGGAAGAAGTGAACTTGCCCAAGGTATCCCACTTTTTCCACAGAGAAACAGTAATGAACAGACACACAAATGATGAAACTTTGAAACACAGAAACCTATAAACTGGATAAGCAAAAAGATCAAAGGCTACTGACACCCCTGTATATTGTTGCTGAAGACAGCCTGCCTTTTTCCCTCTGACAACCCTGCCATACAAACGTGTATGAAAGGTAATAGCTTATTCATCTATACAGCAATGTATACTTCAGCTCTTCATTGACACAGGCATTTCAAATACTACAGGAACAAGAATTAAAACAGAAACTTAAATTTCTTTTAAAGTGTTTCAAGAAAAAGCATTATGTAACACTTTTTGGTCTTGAAATGTGAGTGATGGGGTATGAAGTTCTAGGGCAACAATATCTATTTGCCTCAGATCGATGACACCCACTAATTACCGATGTCTGAAACTATTTGATGGCCAATAATACTTCAAGTTTCAGTCCAGTTTCTAATGAGCTACAGTACATGTAAAAAATTACCATCACGATGAACTACAAGACCTACAGAAAGCCCAAGGACCATATCGCTCACCAACCAAATTAGCTTTCCAGAAGTATTGTTCCAGAAACCCCCAGTCCACCTGCACTGTTTCCCTCTCACAAGACAATGCCAGCAAGTATGCAGCCAGTAGCCAGGCAAACCATAGCTCATAACTTTAACACTTAAATTAGGAGGAGCATCTTTACACTATTTATACAGTTAAGAGAGAAAGAGAGGAATTATTTTAGATGACAATTCAGACTGAATAAATTGAGCTCTGTTCTGAATTTTGAATTGTTCTGTGCAAGAGCTTTGTCTACATGAATCACAAGGAACCTCCTCATGTAGGCATATTACATTTGGTGATGAAAAGACTTCCTTTCCTTTAGACAGCAGAACAAAACAGCAGTGCATGAGCAAACCCCACAGAAGTGAAGAAAAGAACTACCCAGGTTTAGACACTTGGGGCCACTAAAATTGGTATTCTTGAAGTGGAATACCTTGTATGCTTTCAAACCAGAACTACGTGACCTACAGATGGTCCTTAGTACATACATCAAACAGTAAAAATTAAAATGTATGGTTAATCTTACAATTTGAAAAAATTAGTATACTGTCCTAATGACGGGATTATTTTCCTGTTGTTGTGTGTCAATTCTCGGTGGACACAAGACAGCTTTACAAAATTCCAGCTAACTGCTGACCTTGGGTGACCTAGGTTTCTACTAATTTATAGGAACTCCAATAGTACATTGTATTTTAAAGCAATTTAATTTGAGACTCTTATTTTCCAACAAAATGCATCCAAATGAATTGAAATACTCCTCTCCCACATGGCCAAATCAAACTCCATCCCAAGAAACTCAATTACCACCTCCTTAAAATTTTCTGCATTTGCATTTTGTTTGTGCTGTAAAATGTGCACAGGCTGAAGGGTCTCATCTGTATTTCCAAATCCTCAGAAAGTGCATAATTGTTCTGATCCCCTCTAACTGTTTCTGCTTTAAGAGGAAGTAGAGACTAGCCAAGAAAAACATCTTTCCCAGCTCACCAGAACAACACTTTTGCCATTTTTCAGCTTAAAGCTCAAGAGTGTGAAACTTGTATACACAAAATGGTGGCAACTCCAATCCTCCCCCCCCAAAAAAAGTCTTCAAATAGTAAACACAAACCCAGATAAAATCAGAAAATAATTCAGCTCAACTACATCTTGAATACTTGAATAGAAATGTGTTCCTCTCTTTTCACCAACTAGCCAGGGAACTAAAATGAAGCATTACACCTGGTGCAAAAACAGGAGAATGAATCAGGGTCTATTTTGGAAATATGGAGATTGCTATTATTAGAACATGCATGACCAGCATCTATGCAGTATAATTTCCAAAGGTACAGAATCCCCAAACCACAGTCTGACTAAAGCACATATGTATAATTGCCAGACATTCCTATCTGTCTAGCTTGATGCTTTTCTGTGCATTGAGGCACTCTTATGCTTTTGTCTTCTTCATCTTTTCCCTGAGCTTAACGTTATGGGAAAGGCAGTGCAATTTTCCCTTGTACAATGCTTAGAAAACCTGGCTCCCCATCAAAGGGAGGAGCCAGGGCTTTCTCCAGCTGCTTCTGTATGTCCATGTAAAATCAGTCTATGCTGCTATATGCCTAAATGTGCACATAAGCATGTTCTGTGCCTAATCTTGGGATCAATTAGATATTAAGAAAATATTTCTTAAAAATGAACATTTGAAAACATTTTTTTCCTAGTCTAAAAATTTACTCTTTTCCCTCCCCATCCCCCTCCCTCCCCCCCACTCCCCATTTCTTAAACAACAGTTACATGTAGCTATTACCATGAGCAAAATAAAGATAACTTTATATGGGTCCAAATTGCAGACAAAAATTTCTATCTCCAGCTCTAGGCATAAACTGTGGACAGCATGTGGGTCACAGAGCTACTCACTCTTGTAACCCTTGCACACAAGATGCAAAACCCCCAGTTTAGGACTGTTTCAGATAGAAAGGTAAGACTATCCAGATCACAATGATTTGGGTATCACTGGCACCTTGCCCAGGACACAGACAGCATACCCAGGATTTCCATTCCAAATCCTGCCCCCTCTCCTTTGAATCTTGGAAGCCATAGCAAAGGCACATGCTGCAGCTGCAGAAGATTGAAAACAGAATATCCAAACATATCAGTAGCATATCTTATGTATATTATTTAGATAGAGATAAAAGAAACATTTTTTTTATCTCAGCCAAAGTAGCTTTTAATAGGACAGTTCTCCATTTACCCTGTCAAGGCTGACAAGTACTCTGTAGCTTTATGTACATTTATCAGGAGTACATGGGGATTAACTGGTGTTAGCTGCTCCTGCCTCTGGGTAAAATGGATGGATCTCAGTCAAATTCAAGCAATAAAAACTATCATTTGGCCCAAAGAGCAGCTGACATGTGGACAGTTCTCAAGCTTTCAAGAAGTGTTGAGACTAATCCAATTCACCTATTTCCCTGTCTGGTGGTTGAATACCTGTCCACTTTTAGGCTCTTTTGATCAGTGATAAAAGGGGGCCATACCAGCAATCATGAAATGCAGGTCTGTAGCCCACCCATCTGCTTCTTGGAGCAGCTGAAGCAAGCTGCTTTTGAGCTCTCCACTACAAGAAAATTAATTTTGTGCACAGTGAGACAATGAATGGGTAAAGCTCGCCGTAAAGAGAATAGGAGATGATGCAGTCATCGACTCATTTCTAACCATTACCATTAGTGTTCCCCACTGAACAGCCACAGATTAAAACAGCACAAGAAAACAGAAACAGTGACCAAGACTGTCAAGGGATGCCAGGACTATGGCAAGAAATCACTCATCACGCCAGGGAGCTGCTGTGTGCTTTTTCACATTTACGTGAACCTTTCTATATGTGACCTTTCTATAGCAATTTGAAAAGAGACTTTCATTAATTAAAACTTTTAGAACAGTGAAGTGCAGTTTAGAATAATTTTTCCAGTACTTATATGTGTCTTTTGAGTGTGTAATGCAAAGGTGTGTTTTAACATTCTAGCCAAATAGAAACCACTACAGCATTTCATGGTCTTGTGATGTGTTATATGAATCAGAGGGTTTCTTTTTTTTCTGTTCTATAGGAAGTGCAGCCATATACACGTACAGAGTAGAAATTTTTGTTTTGCTATCTGTCTTGCTGTTTGGTCATACAAACACATCTATTTGTATATCAGATGCAGTGTTTCAGTACTGTGGTCAGATCTGCCCTGGTGTGCAATGACATGCATTAGCATGAATACTTTTTCAGTATTAGCATGAATGCTTTCAGTCAAACAGACAAATTTATCATGGCAAAAGCTTCCTCTCTTTGTCTCTTATTAGATACCTGAGCCTGACAGGGAATTCATTATAATATTAATATTAATAATTCCATATTATCTTATGTACCATGACTTGGCCCAGGTTTGTACAATAAGATTTTAAGCATCTTACTGACAAGTCTGCTTGTCCTGAGCACTTTCCAGAGGCAACAGAAGACAATGCCCAAATCCATTGACTAGACTCATCCTTGTAAAAGCAGCATTGTCTTCATCTGTCTCTGTTTTCTACTGCAGACACAGGTTAGATTGACGTTGCTTCTAAGAAGGCTACCTAAAATTAAATGCCCTAGGTTTGGCAAGATGAATTTGGATTTTTTGGCAGTTCATTTGAAAAGCCACAGTGCTCTGGGGTGATAGTGGCAGAAAAAACTGTGTCATGTGTTGCTCCCAAGCAACAGAAGATCTACACAACTAATTCAAATAGCACAGAGATATCCAGAACAGAATACAGAAAAAAGAAAACTGCAGATAAACTGGGGTAAATATAGTTTAGCAATAAATGTCGAGGAGAGACCTGAAAGCTGTCCATGGCTTCAGCAGCTGGTATTGTTTGAATGTTTCTGCTATCCTGGTTCCTCCCACAAGGCATTTAGCCAGTCCCCAGTCCCATTCTCACAACACAGCTCAAAGCAGCAGTTTCCTCAATACATTCCTCCTTTCCCCAGGAACACTTCCATCGGCAGTCTTGGGAGACTGCCAACACACAGCATATATTTAAGTACCTTCCATTTATTGAAATGTCACCTTCTTCATTAGACACAGGTGAGTGTCTCTGTCCTTTCACTGACTTTCTATGCCACCTGCCAATGTTTTGGGGTTTTTTTCAAGACTATGGAAATACTTTATTTGGTTTTTTAAATTTTTTTTGTAGTCTATAGGTTTAGTATCAAAATATCACGTGTTACCTAGGGATGAAGCAAATTTAAAGATTTCTTCAGAAATTACAGTGTTCTCTTCCTGTAGTGGTAAGACATCTTTAAACTGAAAGATGGGGATTTTTCATATAGGAGGAAACTCTTAAATGTCAGGTGGTGAGGCACTGGAACAGGTTGTCCAGAGACGTTGTGCATGCCTCAGCCTTAGAAGACTTAAAGGTTAGATTGAATGGGGCTTTGAGCAACCTGGTCTAGTGGAAGGTGTCCCTGCCCATGGCAAAGGGGTTGGAACCAGATGATTTTTGGGTTCTTCAAACCCAAACGATTCTATGCTTAGCCACTGCTTAGACATGCACGGAAATGGACAATACAGCTGAAATCCTCCAAACTTGTCACCTTGAGAGCGTATCACCCGTGAAAAAGCAACAAGTTTTCCAAAGTACAAATATTACAGATAATAAACTAGTGTTTGTATGCTTGGATAATTACAGGCAAACAATCTGTCTCTAAGCAGAGCCACATCCAGCACTGGTAAAGCATATGATATTTATGAGTTAACTTAATGGAATACACAGCTGGCTATAGTCACTTACAATGAAATGACTGCAAGAGCAATAAGGATGGACCTTTAGTGATACACCTGCTTAGAAAAAAGTTCCAAGAACACGTTCTTGTTATCCTAAAAAATGGAACAAGAAAGACACAATTTCTGTAAAAGATTCACTAAAATAAACTAGGAAACACATATAATTTTTAAAAAAATGTTCAGAACTTCTAATGCAAAAAGCATTAGAAATACTTTCTTTTATCGCTTTAATAACAATGTCTGATTTGTCAAAATAACAGTAAAAACTCTATAAATATGTGCTAGGGGATTATTCCAGTAGTATGAAAAACTTTAGTGATGAAATGGCACAGAATATAGAACTGTCATCATGCATTTACATATAAAAGGCTGTTTAAAACTGACAGGCACATAAACAGAAAATACATGCTATAAAATTAGTCATTTTTAAGTACGCATCTTTAAATAAAACTGGCAGAGCACCTTCGTTCAAGCTAACTCATTCTCAAGAGGAATCATTAAAATGGTGCAGCACCAACATTGTATTTCCTTCAGTCTTGTATACTGGTAACAGTGGATTATTTCACTGCTCGAACATATCTTTATTCATCTACCTTAAGATATTTTTGATATTTCTTAAAAAATGCACTTTGTAAGGATGCCATTATATGTTTATAAAAGTATTATTTATGTTTTCAAAAGATGATCAGAACTGTGATTTACTAGTTATTGGATGCTGCTCGTTGGAAAAAAACACATATAGCACATCCAAGGCTACTAAACAAAATGCATGTTTTTAAAGTTCTTATGATGCAGTATTTATAAGGAACTGAAGAGCTTTAATTGGCCTGCAAGAGATGATGTTTTGAATGCACTTCTTTTAGTCAAAAATACTAGCAGCATATTTCAAACCAAGCACTGTATGAAACAACAGCCTAAGTTAGAATTACTATAAATCTCATAAAATTATTATTGCTAGGGAAAAAAAAAAAAGGCAGTTCTGACAAACAAATAAGGAAAAAGAAAATATTTTGACACTTCTTACACTGAAAATGTTGACTCCTTTGAAAAGACATAGAAGTGGAGTTTATTGCATTTCATAAAAAGGCCGCAATGGTCAGGGCCATGTCCCACCCACCTTCCCTTTCCCCAGTGGATGGAGAGAACCTGGGCAAGGCCTGAAAACACAGCTGGGACCTGCACTGAAGGGTCTTACTTACCAGGACTGATGGCTAACCAGCAGGCTCCACCAACTCAGTCTTTTCTCTCAACCATTCCTCTTTGGATCAGCACCTTGCACTGGGCTGGCTCCAGCCAGGGGCTCCCCCAGCTGCAGGAGCAGCCTGACAGCTGGATCCTCTCCCTGCCTCCCTTCTCCCTCGGCTGCCAGGGGAGGAATTCCACTCCCTTACCTCCTGGGACTCAGAGAGCAACCAGAATCCAAAATGGAGAAGTGCATGGAAACACCTCTTCCTTAGTTATGAAATCAATAATCTGTTAAGTCCTTATTTCTTTTAAATATTTTCAAACCTTTTTTTTTTCATGGAAGTGCCTAGCATTTAATAAATTAGTATTTTTCAAAGCTCTCTGAACACAATTTCCCTGAAAATTATAGATTTAGAAGAATTTTTTTTGTCTCTCTAGACAGAAAATCAATTAATCACAAAGCTTTGAGCCTAAGAAAATTCAGCATTACTTATATCATTGTCTAAATTTGAAATAAGCATAGAATCTTTTGCAACATTTGAGACAGAATTCTGTTAAAATATTTTCTGCATAAAATTCTATCTACCTCTCACTTTTACCTAGTTTTAGAAACAACTCAGACTATCTTAATGGCATTCAGATATCTATTCTAAGAAAAACAGATGTAACATTTTGTTACACTATTTGGATTACTCATAACAAAACCTCACAAATTGATGTTCATTAAATATACATATAGGCAAAATTGTTGTAAGCACTGAATAGCAGTCTAATTTGAACTTTAATTTAAAGAAATAAACTGAAATAAAATTATTTATCGATAAACAAATTGTATGCAAATTTCAGAACAAAAAGACACCTTGGCAAGTGAGCTACCACATCCTTCCCTTCAAAAGCAGAATAAATGGGTTTGTTTCTGACAGACATTTGTCTAAAATATTTAAACAAAATTTAAGCAAGGGGAAATTCCACAACTCCTATTCCAGCACTTTCTTACTTTGCTTATTTTCCAAAACTATTGGATATTTAAGACAACCTCCTCTGCATCAATTAAAGCCAATTATTTTCTGTAGACATGTACATACAAGTATAAAAATATGCAAATTTTTGCAAAGATGTAATTAATGATGAAAAAAATAATGCCATTTACCAACAAAACATGTTTTTTGGAACAGAATGGTTACACTTCTATTTTCTTACTGAATTCTTGCCATATAAATTAAAACTTTTAAGTATTATTTTCTTTACACTGGACTGTATCTTATAAGCATTAAGAAAATGCACATTTGTACCCAAACACCTGACTCATCTCTGAAATCATCAGTGATCTAAACTCAGCTACAGCTTTGCCCCCAAGTTTGACAGTAACAACAACTGCCCCTAGAACCAACCTCAGGAATAAGGTTTGTTTTGAAATCTGGGCTTACCAAAACCCAGACACATTCATTTAAATACTGCATGACCCTGAATATTTTCCTTTTGACAAAAGACATTATTACAGTTCACATATGTACAGTGTTTACAGTACTCCCAATGAAAAGATCATGTGTCACCTTCTACATGATACCAGAGCTTCCACAGCTCTTCAAGTCTGTAAGAAGAGACAAAGACTTGCCTTTAAATTAAAAGTGATAACCGAAAAAACATTTTCCATACAGAAGTTCAAGGAAGTTCAAAACTAGCGTTTCGTAAAACAAGACTAAAATATAACTAAGATTTGCAGGTCCTACAGCAAAGTTTTGCTCTTGCCCAAAAAAACCAACCCAATAGTTGTGCACTATAAAACATGAGCATTAGTCAACAGCATGAAAAGCAACTTATGTTATTCACAAGCAATTCTGAAGGGTTAAAAATACTGCTTAGGAACAATTCAGGTTGTTTTTTTTTTTCACTTAAAATAAAATATTTCCAATATGTTTTTATACGAATATCAGTGAAGAAAATTCTAAAGAAAAAGTTTTGCTGTGAGATGAACCTGACTTTAACATTATGCAACCATCCTTGAAAAACTAATATTAACAATGTTGTTTTGAAAATGTAGGAGTGCTTCAACTTCAAAATCATCTTTTTTGAGTCAAAATTACTATAACAAATTTCAGAGCATTTAAGTACTGAAAACTCACTATAAAAATGTTATAAATTGTATACTTAATGAGTCTGTAATGAAATGTTCAATGCTAGATCAGTTTTATCACTACTGATACTGATACAATAAAATTGTGAAAGATTTCACAATTTTCACTACACTTCTGCTTCTTTCAGTGGAATAGTTACTATTCCCAACCATGGCAAACCCAACTGAGGACAAAAAGTATAATTTTATCAATCTGGTAAAAAAAACTCAAGCTTATGTTCTCTGAAGAGTTTTCTAAATTATGGGCATTTAGAGTCTGTTTCAAGTCATAACAATGGCTAGAAAAAATATTTAAGGAGAGAAAAAGTAGAAATATGAACAGTTGGCTCAATTAAAAGATCAGTTAAGGATTATTACGTTGGATATTTTTATTTTCTCTACCAACTTTATGAACCCTATATAAATACCAAATAGAACCAAAAAACACAAAGAAATTAGAGCAGAATTTACATATGGAAGGAGAACACAGACAGGACACCCAGGTAAGAGAAGAGAGGACTTGGTGTCGGCATCTTCTTGTTATGGAGTTGTTGAAGAGGTTTAAGCTGACTATTTACCTTTATTTCAGGAAGTGCAAAGCTTTAGGGCCTGCTTAAAAAAGTCTATATACACATCCATCTGTCTCTCTATCTGTCAGTAATGGTGACCCAGACATTACTGGGAGTTTTTGAATGGCAAACTCATTAAAGTGGCAAAAGCCACAATCCTGCTAAATTTTGCCCAATGTAAGGTGCCCTAAAGCAATCCCTTAAATGAATGAGTTTTGAAGAAAACTACAGTGAAAATTTTTGCATAATGTCAAGCCAAATCTTCCAACTTAAGATGAAAGGATGCTAAGAAATGAACATTTCTCAGTTATAGTCTCCCTGTTACTTTGTAGGTAACAGCACAATGTGTGGGTTCTGGAAATAAATCTGGTGGGAACAGTTAATGCACAGATCTTTGAAAAAAACATCATCTGCACAATCCTCAACTCACTCCAACCTTCTAGACTTCAGTGCCCATGGATCAAAAGAAAGGAGATTTCAGGCTGAATAAAATCTATATTTGCAGTAACATACTGTGGGAATGGATTTAGTTCTTTGGTGTCTAACATTTCTTTGCCTTTTATACATCGAGGATGTAAAGACAGTTAGGAAGAACCATTAGAATAATGTAAAAAACATTTATGACTGCAGCACTGCATGTGCCTTTGTAACTTCAGTATCTCTAAAAAATCCTCAGGTTTCTTGTTACGGAGCACAAATGCCTCTTGTGCTAGGCTAGACTTTTGAAGCATGATAGTGTAACATAGAAAATAAAATTAAATTCCTAGAAGTTAGTATCATATATGAAGTATATAATGTTATATCTACTTGGCCAAAAGGATTAGCAGGCTGAATTTGTGACCATCTGGCTTTTTAGTATCTTAAACTATTTTATAGGAAGTTTTTCACATTGTATAACTTCCCACTATGCTCCATCACACTTTCTATAACATAATTTTCACAAAATCCTTTCTACTGTATTTTAAAGTCCTCTCATAACATACTAAAGTGTTAAATGATGAGCTATATCTAAGCTCCAATACATCAGTTAAACATATTTATTTATAATTGCATATTTTACATACTATTTATATAGACACCAAATGCTAAACATGCTACATATTATAGTTAGAAAGACCCAAACTTTGAAATATATATTCACATTCTTTTAACTTTTATCTGTCTCCCCTGTTCACAGACAACTGGAAGAGCTACATAAATAATAAAAATAGGAAATAAACCACACTCTATCTATTATGAAGGGAATAGTGTTTTAACAAGATCTATGGAATCACATTATCATTCTATTAATTCAATAATCTTGATGTTCTTACAAGTTGGAGACAGCTATCAAAGCAGGGGATCATTCCTGTACGCAAGGATCACATCGCTTTAATGGGACAGAGGTGTCACATAAACTACAATGTCAAAAAGATAACAAATACAGGGCTGAGCCTAGAGTGGCAAAGAATTTATGTTGGCATACATGGCTCCAACAAAATGACTGGTATTTGATAAGCACGTAGATAAGATTTAGATTTGATAAGCATGTAGATAAGATTTAGATTTAAACTG
This sequence comes from Rhabdornis inornatus, assembly GCA_013397075.1. Lineage (NCBI taxonomy): Eukaryota > Metazoa > Chordata > Aves > Passeriformes > Rhabdornithidae > Rhabdornis > Rhabdornis inornatus. Next base: position 776,626 of record VWZS01008898.1, on the reverse strand, counting down.
CTATAATTAGAGTGGTGTTTTATGAAATTCCTCAGAAACCGAGCTTTTATTTTATACTCAAACACATTCAAAATCTATACATACTTCCCATTGACAATGGTTGCAAAGCTCTTTCATTAACTCAGCTTTGCAATGACAAATGTAAGAACACCTTCTCTTTTGAAATTAAATTAATATTTATGTTAATTATTATAAAACAACTTCACCTTTGAGGACATTGGTCCTCAGGGTTTGCACAGATTTCAACTAAACTTCTTCCTCGGAGAAACTTTAGGAATTATTCTTCATGATTCAGTACATTTCTCCTTAGAACTGGTAGCCAAGCGTTTTTACACCTTTTTGTTCATTCATAGTTTTAGTCAAAAAGAACAGATTCTAGGCATGATATTTCTTTTACTACTTCCTTTCTGTGTGCAGATGATAACAGTGGCCACTCCCACTTATATGGCACACTAAAGTTTGAGACAATTCAAGATAATAAACTGGTTTCAGTACAAATACTTCTACTCTTCCAGCTTCCATGCTCTGCTATATATGATTTGGTCTCACAATTATTAGACATATTAACACAACCACACATTTGCTAGAAGATCAGAATTCTAATGACTGTTTAAGCTGACTACAGGTATACAGGTAAAACACTGAGACATCCCCGTATCAATTTTTGAATGTCATGTTTGTAAGATGGATGGATGCAGGCAGCTCCATTTCTGCTGGCTTTAGCCTTAACTGCTCGTAGGTGGCCTTTCATTTCATAGTGGTTGTGAACAGATACATCCTATGAAACCACATGAAGAGAACATTGCATTTGAACAATCATGTACTCAGCTAGATGAGGTCATTAAGAAGGTACCACTGTAGCTGCAGAGCTACAGTGTAACTATTTACATGTAAATAAAACCTTGGAATTGTAGGTACCATGTTACAAACATATTTAGGTATATGAACAAATAAAAGATGGAGGGGTGGCACGGTGACTTAACAGACCAAAGATGCTACTTTATTCAGAAATAATGAATTCAGACATAGGCCAGCTCAGGACTAAATACCAAAGAATATATAAGTCCACCTATCTTTTGTAAGTTCCTATCAAATGCCAGCTTCTACAGGCTATCAGCATACAGGACAGGATTTTCTGACTTAATAACTCTTTCTATTTTCTTCAGTTTGTCTCCCCATTGCATGATAACTATTGAAAAAAAAGTGACTATTGTATTTGGTTTTATTCAGAAACCAATAGTGGGCAGATGTCCTTAATTCCTTAATTTATACTTCTGGAAGTTGTTACAGAGGCAGTATGTATAATGTGCAGCCTTTCCCAGCTCCAGCTCCTGCCCCAGATTTATGCAACAGTTAGTGAATGCAGAGCTAAGTTTGGAAATGGATTACCACAATCTGACATGAAGCAGAACTGAAATGATAAAGCTGACTGAAGAAGGTAAAACTTTCCTTAAAAATATTCTCTGAATTCTCCTAGATTTCATCCTTAGCATTAACTAAAACAAGATTATATGGCCAAAATCTTTTTGTACCGCTTCACTTTTTGCAGATTAATCCTGGCTGATAATGAAAACTACCATCAAGCTAGCTGCAGGTAAAATAAAGTTTGCATGGCCATCACACTGGCATTTCAAAAGCACTGGATGAGTCTGATACTGTGACATTTAAAAGGCAAGAAATCCCACTTAGATACTTTATTTGTACTTTGTGTCAATCATGCTACTTAGCACAGAGCAGAAGTGTTGTCAGGAACACTGTCTACATCCTGAGTGAAAAACAAAACTCCAAAAGTGCATGTGAGGGAGAGAAACTATAGAAATGAGGAAAAAATTCACTTACATTTATCCAAGATGGCTGTCGCTATTACTGTTGAAACTCTGCTATGGGCTGAGGTCACAAGACCCTGTAAGCTAAAATAGAGAAGCTTCAGCTGAGGGTAACTGAAGCTGCAGCACATTAAAATACATTTTAAGGTTATTGGTAATGACTGGAGTTTTAACTTCTTGATCTGTTTTTCCCAAGGCACAAAAAAGTGTTTTCTACTTTTTGATCATATTTCAAGCCTAGAGGGAAGAAATTTTTGGTATCATCCTCTACCTCACTATAAGTGTATATGTATGTTACACAGCATACATGATATGAAAAGTATGATGGTTTCATTGGTGTGAGTTTGGACTTGCCACGTTATTCACAAATGGAGAAAGCATACACGATTTATGCAGATTCTCCCAAACAAAACTAGAGTAGAACCTTTATACAAAAACACATCACTATGTATATAGGAAATGTGAATTATAAATAGAAAAGCTAAAATCTTCAAAATCTTTAAAATCTTCAAAAAGATATTGCAATGCACCACAGAGCTTTTTCTTTCCTTTTATAAAGGTAATTTTTAAGTTATGTACCTCTGAGGAAGTCTGCTAACTCTTATGTCTTAGAAATACCAAAATAACTTTTAAAATATTTTTGTATGCATATGAACACTGTAGTTTGAAAATCTATTGCATTTTAACCTCACAGGACTTAAATCAAGCATGTGATCTACTAGGCAGCTAGAACCTACTCTTAACCCATAATATAAAAACCATACAGTTGGCTTTAGTAAGGCGCAAGACACTGAATTTGTGACTAATTTTGGATTAGATATTCTCTCTTCTGGCCCACAAATCACAATGCATTTGGAAGACTGACATGCAAAATAAAAAATGATAAGAAAAAGAGAGAATAATATTACTGTTTACTGTTACTGATAAAAACAGAGATTTGTAATAATAGAAGGAAAGAGACTAGTAAAGTTCACTTGAGAGGGGTGCATGATTAACAACCCTGCATTTTATTATCTGCACTAAGATTGCACATGATAGCTGACTACATAAATATACACTTGTGGATGTTCACATATAAGAAGACGTGCAATGTGCAGAAACAAATTTCTACAGCATGCCTCACAGGCTTTTCTATAACTGAAATCAACAAAAGGAATTCCAAAAACACAAGGAATGCAATGAATCTGAACTACCGAAATATTGAAACAGTCAAGTAATAAAAAAACCACATATATCACATATATATGATTTATCTTAAATAATGGCCAGTTGCCAAGAAATACAGCAGTGTAGAATCTCTGTGCTTTTTGAGCAAACTTAAAATAAAGAAATTCCCATCACAAAATACAGATGCTTACTGCATTTCTTGAGCAACTCTAATGTGACTTATAATAGATGAGATTTTTAGACAGGTAAGAACTAAGGAACTACCAAGATAGTACAACATTTTGATGTATTCAAAGAAACAGTGCGCACAGTTGAAGCTAGGAAATCCACTGAAACAGTTAAGACCTCAGAAACATTGCTAAAATTTCACTCTTGAAGTCATCATACTCCTAATAAACAAAGCCATCAAACTCGTAATTTCAAAGATATGCATAGAATGCAACATGATTCTAAAAAAATCAGCCATCAGGATAAAATAGGCAAAATTTTCCAACAAAACGACTGCTGCATTTTTAATAGAAAAAGTCAGCAAATTTTGCGTGAATTCCTCCTAAAGAGTGGGAGAAGTGATGGCTAAGGCATTTGGGATAGAACACTAAATACTTTGTCTTTATCAAGCCCATTTCAGTACTTAGATGACTAGTCTGAAGTTTCATGTAGCCCATGTAGAATGAATATTTCCTAGCCTTGATGCTAGAGGATAGAAGCCACATCACCTGAACACAATATCTCA
>VWZS01008898.1:710977-772868 GCA_013397075.1 Rhabdornis inornatus | reverse complement strand
TTTTTTTTCCTCAAAAAAAAAAAAAAAAAAAAAAAAAAAAAAAAAAAAAAGCAAACAAACAGAATTAATAATCCTCTCCCTGAGCAGGCAGGTTGCCATAACAGAATTTTGACAATCCTAACTCAGTGTGTCAGTATGTAGAGTGTGGTCTAAAATGCTCAGTTCGAAGAGGTAAAACTCAATTGACAATAAGTCCAGCTCATTTCATAGGCAATAATTTATTTAAAAGAAATTAAAGAGAAAAAAAAATAGAAGCAGTAATGGGTAATGAAGGATATCACTCTACCAAATGCAAAAAGTCTGCACTACAATCTATATCTGAAATAGTCATTTGAAGTAATCAAAGGAGAAAAATAGGCATTTCTGTGGCACAATTCATTAAATCCTAATTAGATGTCTAAATCAGATTGCATAATTTGTCTCTCAACAGCTGTGTTGACTATGTGTTGACAACAATGTGTTGACTAAAAGTGCCTTGACTATGAACGGTGACAAAAGGCCCTTGAGCCTGGACTATTAAGGTGAAAGGCAGAGACAAGGTGTAACCTTCTATTGTCTGGTGCAATAAAGCCCTCTTCCAAGAGACCAATTATCTAACATTGACTTCTCCTTATTATGCACCTGAAGTAGTCATTTGTATTTATGTTAAACAGATGTAAAACCAGACTACTCTGTACTGACTTCACACATTCAGACAGCATCACAGAGATGCAATGCCCTAAAACTATTTCCATGCAAACAGCAAAAGTAAAACTGCTAAGGTAACTAATGAAGAACACTGCTGAACTCCTCAATCATTTTGTTCTACCACCAGATGTATGTGCATACCTATAATACTCTATGGCCTATGTAAACAAACTCACCTACCAAGCAACACTCAAATTCCCTTCTTCAGTTTTGAAGAAAAAATCTCTGAAATAAAGCTACTGAAAGCATTACAATCTACACATGTGTGCGCACAATGAGAGAAATCAGCCAGAGAATCTTAGGTACGAACATTCATATTAAAAAAAACTATTGAAAAAATCAGCATGATATTTCAGGAAACCAGAAAGCAGGTTGACTATGATGGCAATAGCTACTTAAGCAAAACGTTGGTTTGAATGAAGTTCCATAAACTAAAAAAGTATGCAAAATTAGATGTAGGTGGACTTTAAAATAATAAGTAGCAAAACCATGTTTTTATTGTGAAATAGTTTATCATAAAATTTTCCAGTATTGTGTACCCTTCATCTTTACAGAGCTCATTAGATTAGATGCAACAGTAGCCTAGGCCTCTTTAGAGATACATATGACAAACAGGCAACCAGCAAAAGAACAATGATGATTTTGATAATCAATTTCAGAACTGAACTGAATTTCCAGAAATTATTTGAATGAAAATTAGCTTCCAGATAGACGGGGGTTGGTACAATTGGTTTAAATTAATCAGGTGGGTAAAAAAAAAACAAACTGAAAAAATCCCTCCATATTATTTTGTAAATATTTACAGATTAATTCAAATTTATCAACTAGGAAAATTAATCAGAAAGCAGATTGACAGCCCCTCACACAACTCAGTGATCACCATAAATCCAGACAATGTATCAGATTTCATCAGAATAGAGGTCATGTTTTAAATGAAGGTAGAATTTGTAATGCATTATTCATCCATCTGAAAATATTATAAGGTGGGATACCTTTTTCTATAGTTTATTACCATAGCATATTACAAAATGCATTTGTAAAATAAATGTTTAACTGATGAGTCTATGACAAGTCGTTAGAAAGCATATTATAAGATGCAAATATTGTTAAAATACGTGTGCATGTTTAATGCATGAGTTACAGTCATCAGGCATGGTAAAAATTGTCATAAAATTTAACAAATGATAGTAAGATATTTATAAATGGCGTCCAAACATAAAGCGTGCACAGAGAAGTAAATGATGCTAAAATTAATTCTTGAATGAAGGCTCTTTTTAACCCTTCTCTTTTTATTCAAACAAATCAAGTTGGGTGATTTTTTTGTTTGGATACTAGTAAGCAATGTCTGAAATAAATTCTTCTTGTTAAGTTTCCAAGGCAGACAGAAACTTAAGCCTTCAGAAGAATTCCAGGATAAAATTGTGAACAGATCTCCATTAGCTCAGCACTGATGAGCCTTAACATCTTCATTTTTTTTCCTATAAAGAATTAAAATGCACTGGATAAATCTGAATTATTACTTTTACAGACAAAATTTTGGAGGAGGCAAACTGTTGTAACTTTATACTATAACTCTTTGTCTACTCATCAGAAAAAACTTCAACAGAGCAGGGAAGAAAACCTTACTTTTCAAATTTTGAGCATTTCATTAATGATACTTAGTGATACTGATTTATATAAGCCTTGTATATGCTATTTTAGTTTTTTATAATTCAATACTGTACAGAAAAACATCTATCAGAGAAAAAGTATTTATGGTTTTTGGTGTATCTGTAGAATATAAAGAAAGTTCCTCACCAGCATATTTCCCAGCTGATTACAGAAACAAAATTTGTCTTCTTGAAAGAGAAATTTGTGTATCTCTAAGATTCAAGCTAAATGGCAAACAAGATCCTGAAAATAATGTCTTTACTCACAAAATCATTAGGTAATGATCTAGGAAAATAGGAGAATGGATTGATTAAGAGTGAGAGAAGACAACTAGAGGGAGATACCAGTCACATCCTGCAAGCTTTTGCAAGATTTCACGCAGAGATTTGCTGGTACATGAAATCACTCATAATTACAATACCAAACTTTAATGATTTCACTGTTACTAAATAATGTTATAAATCTCGTTTAAATCTGCCAGATTTCAGCTGCTGAAGAAGTTGATCTGCAGCTTCTGAAACACAAAGAGCATTAGCTGGATCTCAGAAGTCTGATTCTGTGATACAAATGTTGACATTGTTCTCTCTTAATTTTCTTCGAAGTTTAACAAGATTAAATGCCTGGAAATAAGACCTAAATAGATTCAAGATAGAAACACAGCACTAATTTTGACAGAACAAACAAGGAAAAGACCCAAATTCTGCATGTTTTAAAACATAAACTTATTAATCCATAGATTAAACATCTATTTCTATCTTTGGGGTACAAAGGGTTCTTGAGCTTTGCATTGCTGGGAGAATGTAAAAAGCAAGGATCTCAAGTTTTTTATTCTGTCTTATCATCTCATTCTGCCCACCTTTCATAACACACCTGGGCACTCAGAACAAAGGCTATTATGACCTGACTCAGTATCACCTATGCTCATACTCCTCCAGATGTAAATAATGTACTTTAGAGATCTGAATTTTGAGCTGATACAAAGATATGCAAAGACAGACCACATTTCAGTTAGAGGACATGGTGTATGCATTGCCAGCTGTAGCTTTACGAAGTTTACTCTAGACCTATCTTGTGAGGAAGCACAAGTGATGACACACATCTGTGCAACATGTCTAAGAAACAATTTTCCCTTCTCACCTGTGGAACTGTGAAACACTTTCAGTTGAACATGATTTATTTTCCACACTGAAAGCTTTAGAGAAAGCACTAAAATAAGGCCTCAGGTGCAGGCGCACTCACTGCGGTGCTGCGATCCCCATGAGAACACAACACATTCAACCACAGGATGCTCCTGCTACCTGCATGTCATGGCTGGAGTAAAGAGTGCATTGAATGCCTCTGAACTTCCCCACCCATGACAGTATTCAGAGAACTTGTGGATAATCTCTTTTTTCTTAAAAGCCGTCACATGCAAGGCCCGCTACAAATTGTTTCTTCAGCTTTTCCAAACATAAAGTAACTTGCAAAGCACAAGAGACTTTGGAGTCAAGACTAAGTCATTCCTTCTTGTGCATGTTTCTTGTTTCCTAAAGGTGTGACCATTCGGTAAAACGATTGAGCAATCAGTTCTTGGAAAAGAGTGACTGTCTCAATGTTAAATGGAAGGTCAAGAGGACACTGCTTACAAGTGTGAAAAATGCTGTGTGGGACACTTCCCCATCCTTCCAGGAACAGAGTAATTCCTGGCTTTCTTTCACACTGCTCCTACTATTTAAATATACATGTAAAAGTGGACAACTTTCAAATCAATCCAACAGAGGTAAGAAACCCAAATATAAGAAACAACAAAAATGGAACACATAAGAAAATTACTAAATGTTCTCAATTGACATTGGGAAAAGTTCCTGAAAATATGAATATCATAAATAAAACTAGCAATAAATAGTTTATTTTTCATATGTTGTGTTTTTTCATCCAGAAGTTATATGAAAAATATGCAAAAAGTCAAAACATACTGCTGCTGACTTGTTTAATACAGAAAATGGTCTTACCAGCATCAATACCTGTTGCGCAATTACAAATGCAAGAAATATTAATTAGAAACACACAGAAATTTTCCAATATATTTCTGTAGCTGACATTGCATCCTTCTTTGTTAAGCAGATATGGCAGAATGATTCAACAAAAACAAGGGAGCCAGCAGTCTGCTGATTCATAGAGAAATTTAGTCAACTGGACAAACCAAAGAATATTTTCAGTTCTAAATGATTATATATATTAACTGGAATGATTACTCAACCTAACAGGCTTTAAAAATAGCTGACATCAGACAGTGACAGTATGTCTTATTTCAAAACCTAAAATATTTTGTTTCTATTTTTGCCTTCCCATTTTACCTTCATCTTCTTTGCAATTAATTGTTCAGTCAAAACAAGAGGCTTTTTTAACTGAAGTACTTGGCAGTTTATGATAGGCACACACATCAAGAAAAGACCCACCACTCTAAATGTGAACTGTCTGTAGTTTCATAGTTTAATGCTACAGTACATAAGGTGATGAAAGTCCAACTGAAAATGTGCATCAAACACCACAAACAAAGAAACTGCAGTGTCTTCAGCTTGTAGTCCTGTGCTGTTCAGATTTAAAGAATGCTACTGGCATTCTTTGATTATGTACTTAGAAAAGAAATTTCTCACAGTAAGTAAAATAGGAATATTATTGAATTGTAAGTAGAAAATGAAATGGAAACCAATAATTCTATTATTTGGACAATAATCAATATTTTGTAGTGAATTTCCAGACATCCTTCCAGACGGTCTTCATCTGTTAGCATGCATCTGTATTTACATCTTCTACTAAATTCTTCATTCTGTTGGTAGTTTATGAGTTTCTCACAAACTTATTTCTCAACAAACACAATTGTATGATTAGCTACATCTTCTAGCCCAAGGATCTACAGAAGTGCAGAAGTATGTCCTTTAAAGAGTATCTACAAGGACAAGGGTTGAGTGTTTAGCTGATTAAAAAGATTAGCATACCTAAAAAAAAATTATTTAGAGAAGAAAGTGTCTCGTTTAATAAGTATGAAATCCTAAAATGAAAGAAAGCCCAAGGAAAGAAGATGATTGGAGAAGTATCAGTAAGACTTTATGTTTTAGGACAAAGACTATACTGAAACAGACAGGTTATTCATGGCAAACAGAAGGCAATACTGCTTCCTTTCTAAAAACAAGACAGTGTTAAGGGATTTTGGGATTGAATCTTCATACTTCCATGTCCCTCCTGATTGGACCATAATGGGGTTGCTATGGATTGTATCCAAGAAATCCTGGCATTCATCTTTTAGGGTCCTGGCCTATCCTATCTGCTATTAATCTGATGAGATTTGCACATTCTTTAACCAAGAACAGAAGATGTTCTGTGGAGTAGAAATCCAGTTTATGCACAAGCACAGCCTACTCTAGTCACAGTAAGAGAATGCAGAAGAAAAAAACCAACCCAGAATAGATACAGTATTTGGAATGCCTGTGATACAACTTTTGGCAAATAGGACAAACAACAATTTTCTCAGACATCTAGCCCAAGCTTCAAAAGACTGGAGTTAAACCACTCTGGTACAAAGTCTCATGCTTTCCCATGGTGCACAGCTCAGGTGAAATTCCTAAGTCAGGTAAAATCCTTCTCATTTAGACAACTAAATGAGGATCACATTTATGGCAGGAATTGCGCAAAGATATCAATGTACCTGCTCCAGGAAGAAGAGACTTAGGGCATAAAACAAAAGAGCTTTCTGTGCATTTATAGAGACTGCAACTAATACAGTGCTCCAGGAATACAAACAATGAAGATGCTGCGGAATAATTTGCTCCCAATAAAATCTAGAGTCATAAAACAGTACAAGAAAGGACTGAGAGACTGAGATTAAAGCAGAAATAGGCACTATAGAAGTAAGTTTAATATGAAAAGCCTCTACAGACAATTCACAAGAATGTGCATACATATACATATATTAAAAAGATAATTCACTTATCTGTACAAAGACAGCTCTAGTGTAGTTTGGGTGACTGATTTGGGTAAATAACCTGGTATCATGGTCTTGAGGAACCAAAGCTCCATCAGTTTTTTCAAATGACAAGCTTTTTTCAATCCACTCAAGATTAAGGGAGTAAAGAAATTTCACAAACATTAAATCCAATCTTTTTTCTTTCCCAAACTAAGAAATTATTATTGCCATTATTAATATTAGCATTTCTGCTAATATTTTTTTAGAAACAACCTAAATGATACTTGTAATTAGAATATATTTTACGTAGAAAATAAATTACCCTGGTTTTGAAATAATAGCTCACTGACAAAAACTATTACACAGAGCAGACTCTTATGCAGATACATATGAACAGATATAAAACCACACTTCTCTGTAGGCTTTCTAAGTACAGTTTTGCTTGGAGTTACATAAAGACACAATGTAGGTTTGAAATAGCTGGACTGCATAATAGAAGTGGAGAGAGGGGAAAAAAAAAGCACTCCTTCTTTAGCTATTGAATGCTACTTTAAGATTAGAATGAAACATCCCAAATTCCACATAACATAATCAGATCACAGATCAAAACAAAATTGGTATTTGTCTGCACACTTCTCAATTTTCATAAATCTAGGATTGTTTCTTTTTACTGCAGCCCAAGAAAAGATGTGCTTGTATAAGATACAATTTGTTTCCTCTATCGCACTGTGATTATGCTTAGAAAAATTGGTGCAAAGTTACATCATCAGTAAAAGCAGTTAAACTACTCCATCAGTATTTATCATATTAACCAATACCACCTTTTTCTACCACTATGACATTTGCATACTTACTATTCCATTTTCCTTCAAAGTCATCTCTAATCTTTACAAGGCTAAATAAGTATTCTGGTTATCTTTAAATTTTGAAACATGCAATATCCTTCATCCCACTTTCCAACTCATTAATAAATACATTAAACAATGGTATTTAATGTACAGGTCAGGAGGATACAGAAACATTAACCTTTTGCCATGCTGAAAATTGACAATATACTCCAATATAGGCATACTATATCTTCTGCCTCTTGTTTCTAACTTATGATGGAACTTTAACTTTCACCTGGAACTATTCAGTTTTCTTAATCACTCTTGAAGAACTGTGTGGACTGTGTCAAAGGCTTTTTGAATGTCCTTTGAATCATCTCTTTTGGTCTCACTTTAAAAAAAAAACATTATTTTTGAGACATTTACAAATATCTCTTGTAAACTGAAAATACTAGTGTCTTATTAGATGTGATGAAGATGTTTGTTCTCTGCAATTGCAGTAAACTGATGCCTCAGAAGAAGAGCATGGTTTGCCCTGTGAAAGGGCAGACCATGAAAAACAGGTGAATCAGTAATGCAGAAAAATCAATTATAGGGCCATATTTTTCCAGCTGGAATGAAGAACTTCAATGTTCATGGTAAATCACAGAGGTGATGGAAGACTTGGAAGCAGTGGCAGCAGCAGTAACATGGGAATCGCTGCAAGTGCACAGAGGCTCCCTGGGAGTCACTGCAAGAGCACAAAGGCTCCCACGATGCTGACCAGGACCATGCTGTCAGCACTGCACAGACACTGAGGGAGATTATAGTCCTGTGTAAGACAAGATGACAGTGACAGACTGATAGGAAATACCTGTCATGACAGCAGGCAATATAGGCATCTAAGCTCTCTATACATAGACTGGAGAAGTCTGAATGACTGACTTGGAGGAGCATAATGAGGTACTTCACAGTCATTACAGGCAGCACAGGAGAAAGTACAATAGGGCTTATCTGAAAATCAAAAAGTAGAAAATTAATGGCATTTTTTTTTTCTACTTTATGAAGAATAATGGGTATCGTGAAGTCAGATGGTGAAGGACTATAAAACTGAAAACAAACTGCCTGTATTTGATGCTTTGAAGGGGAACTGGGGAAAGACACAGAGAGAGATGTTAGGAAAATCTTTGCAGAACTCTGGGAGCCATGAGACAAGATGACATTTGTCATGTGCTGAAAAGAGGCCAGTTGTAGTATCTGAAATGCGGAGAATCTGCATGAGAGTTTCAGCTCAGTGCACAACTTAAGAAGCTGTACCTTAGTATGGATGAGAAGGATAGAAAAGATACCTAAATTCCAGATGTTTATGTTTCAATCTTACGACAACTAATGTGCTGATAGAGTTGACAGTGATGAAGAAAAATTGTGAAATTAGAAAGATTATTCCTGTTGGTCCTGAAGTTAATGTCTAAGCATACACAGGCTGGTATGAGGATGATGGGGTGAGTTGTATCTGCATGGACTTTGGATTTTTTGGTTGGTTATGTGCAGGTTTGGTTTTTTGGGTACAGTTTTAAAAATGTTTTGTTTGGTTGGTTGCTTTGGGGTGTTTTTTTGTTTGGTTTGTTTTTTAAAAATTTTTTTGTTTAGTGTTTTTACAGAGTAAATAGTATCTGCAGTGCAAATCACAAAGATGATGATTAGAGTTCTCATTTATATCAGCTATAATGACACTTCTCTAATGGAAATGGCAAATAAACATATAGAAGGATAAAAATAAAACTAGGAAAGTGTAAGATGGAGCTGGGAGAAGAGAAACTCCCTACAATTACTGAGATTAGCACACCCACTGAGCTCACACTGGCTAAGGGATGAAGAAGTTAATGTCTGAGCAAAAGAAGTCAATTAAAGAAAGGAGCAGCTTCAACTATGAAATTTTAAACAATTTTTCTGCTTTTATCATGAAATAAATTTTATTTTTTCATACTGCTTTTTGCAACAATTCCCTTACCACAGCAGAAATAATTTAATTTTCTTAAAAATAAAAGAAGTCCAGCAGAAGGGTACAGTTGGCAAAACCTGTTGCTATTTATTAGTGGCACTGCCAAATCAGCCAAAAAACGGAGTGATAAATGTGAGAGAACTTGCCATATCCAAGAGCCTGTCCTTGGACACTTGCTGTGAAAAGCCACCTTCATTTGCAATGGGTGAATAGGTTATGCATAAAAGAAGACAGACTTTTTTTCTTGTCGACTGCTCAGTATGAAGTGTTAGTTTCTCAGCAGACAACAGAAGTAAGTTGCCAGTGATCCTTGAAGCTAAAATTTCCCATTTGCAAGTACAGAACAGAGCTATTCTACCAGCACCATCTGAGAGAAATACTATTTGAATGTCTCCAAAACAGTTATGACATGTGGAGTTTGGATTATGGAGCTGGCAAGGTATTTGGTGAAACCTAACAACTTTCACTTTTGTATAAACACGTATTTAAATACCTATCAAACAGATTCTTAGTGTTCTGCTTAGTAGTCAAGAAATACAGCAACTGTTGAGCACAGGAACTGAATTACACTTCTTTTTTGGAGAGTTAAGGGCAATATGCATTTATTGCTTTGCTAATGACGTGACAATGTTTAAAATCTATACAACTGCTCTAAGACATCATCCAGCTTTATTTGCTTGTTATTTTGTAGCACTACATCAAAGCTATTCTAATGCAGCTGAAACAAAATGTGGGAACACTACTAACACAAATTGTGATGTATTTTTAAGATTTTTGTCTTTTGGTGTTTTTTTGTTTGTTTGTTTGTTTGTTTGTTTTTTTGTTTTGTTTTGGCTTTTTTTTAAATTTTGTAGTTGTTGTTGTTGCAGTTTTTGGTTTTTGGTTTTTTTTTGGTGACTGCTATATTGTACTCAGAAATACTAAGAATTGGGTAATAATGGTAGGAATAGGTCCCAGCAAATAAAAACTGACCAACAAGTCAATCAAGCCCACAGTAAAGTTCATGACTGTGCTAAGCATAGACAAGAATTAATGAAAAGTGCATTGTACAGAACGCAGAGTTCATTTCAGAGTAAATCGTAAATGAAAACTTGAATGGCTCTAAAGCTTTCCAAGAATGAGCAAAAGCCTAGTGACAGAAACAAATAATCAATATAAACCCATAAGTCCTTACTTCTATGTTTTCTAGATGTGGAAAGCATTATCATTTAGGGAACTTAAAATGGGTCTTGCAGATGTTGAAGAGTCTGTGATTCATAAAATAACTGAGGAAAAGTCTAAATCCTATATAGATTAGTCTGTAGACTTTTTTTCCCTGTTTAATCTTACTACTTGTTATTGCTACTACTTCAGCACTATGTTTAGAACCAAATGCCAAGATTCTTGATATTTTATTGTAACAGTCACTGCTTATTTTATAATTAAAGTATTTCAGTGTTTTAGCTGGCATTCTAAGCCACCTCTTAGATAAAAATTTATACTGTTTCCAGCCTATATTTTTCTAAAATCACCTTGCTTTCTCCAATCGTTGGGGAACCCTTTCAAAACAATAAATGGAGAAAGCAGGTAATCTCCCATCAAAGTTCACAGAAAGCATGTGGCTCAACACATTCTTCTCTGTGCACTCTTAGCTACCAGCCTGTTCAGCAATATGGTTCCAAGTCAACACAAAACTGAATATTAACTGAGCAAAGGCTACACATTATTACATTCCGTAAGTTTAAACTACATATAAGCAACTGATTTATCTTATATCAAAACAAAGCAAAAAAGTGATTGAGTTTCATCCAGAAAAGCTATGGAAATTAACAACAGATGAAATGTAATATTCATTAAAACCATCATTATATTGAAATTTCTTCATTTTTAAAGAAATATTAAACTTATGAATATTTTAAATTTTAGAACAGCCAAGTCCCATTTGCTCTTTTCACTATATATTGGACAGTATTTGTGTTTTATTAATTCACATAATGTGATTGACAGCACTAAGGCATGTTTGTACCATACAAGGATGTAGACAGGCTCAGACGCTTGCAAGTGTAGATGTGAATTCCTGTTTGCACCTGATATTGTAAGTTGAAGAAAAAAGTTAATTTATATGAGAAAAGGTAGCCAGTCATCCTCACATCTCCCTTCTCCATTCTATATAGAATAGAGAATTCTATACATTCTTCAGGTATTCTATAGAGATCTTCTATCAATAACATACCAAATGCTCCTCATTAATCAGCTTCTATTAATTCATTGGTTTCCACTAAAATAAAAAGAAGGGGAAAACCCCAAACAAATCCACCAGATATTTAGCCATAGATCATAATTTGAAAAGAAGAAGAAAAATTTATTAAGTAACTAGTAAAACTAGCTATAATTTAGCAAAAAATATTTTTAGGTAAGGTTCTAATAATCAAAGTAATGTAGCTGTATACAAAAGACCAAAACATGAAAAAAATGTTCATATTGGATACAAAAATAATCTTCAGATGCTATAAATGGATAAAAATCACTGCTTGCTTCATATAAATTGCATTGCTGACAATGAAATGCATTTGAGAGAAAAGAAATCACTTTGCCAACAAGTGATGAATTTTATTTGCAGCAGGAGGGAGAATGCTTCTGGAAAAGCACTCCATTGAATTTTTTGTTGTTGCAGTCTATGCTTGAGCTGGCTGTTCAGGGAAAATGTTCTCAAATATTGTACTGACATAAAATGAAATGCTGACAAAAACTTGTGCACAGTGTGATATTCCTTACCTGAGACAGATTGTGAGCTAACACAGAGTAGACATTTAAAATAAGGGACTAGGTCATCCCTGGACTTAAAAAGGCAGAATTAGAGAAACTCAGTGCTGATTTTTTTTCCACTAAATGGTTTGCTGAGGGTCTTGTGCAAAAGCATTATCTAAGTTTACAGGACAAGAACACATATATGAAGTTTCTAAAAGTATCTCTCCTCTTGTTTCAGACTTCAAAGAAGACAACCTGCCCTCAAAAAGACTCAAAAAGCAGTGCCAGTTTATGAGGAAAAAAAAGCACAAGGAACTCTGTATGAAAAATATATTGTAGAACCTCAGAAACCTCAGTTACCTTGTGATTTTTAAAAAGTTCCCTTTATATACACGCAAATGGTACTTCCTGAATTACAGCTTATTTGTGCTTTGTAACAGAGATATTGAAGGGACTTTGTGTACATTTTCAATACATTTTCTGCAGTCCAAAATGAGAATTCTCCTTTTTTAATGGAATTTCCCCTTCTACAAAAAAATTAACAAAACCAAAACTTTATAAAAAACCAAAACCAAAACACGTAAAGAATGTCTCTAAGACTCCCAATGATGCTGCTTGTAATGTTAAATAAAAATATTCACAAGCCAAGGATCTCTAGGCAAATCTTCTACCAAATAATAATAATAAGAAAAAAAATCATGCTTTAAATGCTATCTTTAACCTCAGAGACATTCTTCACATGAACATCCACATTTTCTATTAAATTGCTACTTCTAGACAGTACTCTGTGTAGTACGATCCTCTTAATCCACAATTCAGGGCTGATAATCATTCTTTCCTTTGTACATTTCTAGGGATCTGTTGAAATGCTTGACTGCCTAAACTACAGTAATTTCCTTTATGCAGTTGTAAATTAAATTTTGTAGAAGTGGAGAGTGATTTAAAAAAATAAATTTCCTTTTAAGAAACTAAATACAGCAAAGAAAATTCAAGAGGTAGAGACATTTGTAATTTGCAGTTACACAGGGAGACAGAACAAAACAAGAAGTGACAATTTTACAATTGTATTATATGTACTTTTCTCACCCAAGCTGACATATAATGTAGGATATTTTACACAAACACAGAGCTCATGTTGTTTTTATCTTTGAATACTTCTTTCTCATCCTCGAATATACCAATAAAGAATTTGACTGATTTATAAATATTTCTCCCTGCTTATCTGTCACTTTCCTCAGAAAAACACCATTTGTTTACTTTATATTCTGCCAGTTCAAACGGTGCCAAAGTGACTAAGTCCAGTAAAATAAATAATACATTCCCTGGAAAAAACACATGACCAAAAATTAAACTTGAATAAAAGAAGCTGAAGGAATTAAAACCAAACCAAACCACCACCCTCCCCCCCCAAAAAAAAGGTCATTAGCAAGCACTGAAAAGAAAAAAAAAGATCAGAATTCTAGACAAAAACTTAGAAAATATAGCAACTATAATTACTAGCAATATTATACAACGTAATTGAAGTATATATGTAGAAAATTTGGGTTTAAAAGTACCTCTTTATCATTTAATGATTTACACATAGAAGGCCTTACTCTACCAAATATTATTACAGACGGGGAACACCAAACTTGTAGCAGTTCATCAGAGATGCTGCAAATAATGATTTGAATTCTCTTACAATTTTCCAGATAGAAGTTCTCCTTTAGATGTTTTTTTCATGCAGATTTTGGAAATGAGTATATAAAATTTAATTCCTAGTTTGATCTGTGCTTCACACATCTGCGTGGATGCTTGTAAGGAGGTCCAGCAACTAGATATGCCGAAACTCTGAAGTTCTAAACCAAAACCAAACACAAGTCATTGCTTATTCACCACGTAGACCTTGTCTTTATGACCTGGTTATTCTTGATAGAGCCGAGCAAGATCTTTCAAAGAGATGGCAATGATACCATCAAGGGCTGTAATTTGAGCTGCAGTTTCTCTCCAATACAAATGAAACTAGTCCCTATTTCACAACACATTACACAGAGATAGTGGTTGAAATCAGGCTAATGACTTATACTCATGACATGTTTTTATGTAGTTTTCTTGAAATATGAGTGAAGGAATGAAAATTCATTTTTCTTTTATTTCTAAAATTTTTTTTTGCAATCTGAACTCTCCGTAACAGGTCCTAGAAAACAGAGCTGTTTAATTTCTGTATTTTCAAATGCACCTTGACAGTTAAAGAGCATATAATATTGAAAAAACATGTATATTTAGACAGGAAAAAAAATAAATGGATCTGTCACATAATTCCACATTTTTCTAGCAGCAATATATATAAACCACGACATAGCTAAGAGAATACTGAGTTCATTTATTTTCACATGGAAACTTCACCCAATTATTATACTGACCAACTTCAGAGTTCCACCCTGCCATTGGATTCCTTTCAACTTAGTGTAGATCCTGAAGGATCATCAGTTTGGAAAGCTAATACGGGAAAGTCCCAATGTTTTAAGAGCCTCCTTTCTACTTCACTATAAAATATTAAAAAAACCCCAAATTTAAAAAGGTCAGCTATTATTTTCATTTGAACAGCAGCGCTAAATGTCAAAGTGGTTGGCATTAAGTAAGCTTGTAAAGTGACTATTTAAAGCACCCATGTATGTGCCAGTATAAGCACTTGAGACAGATCTGATCTGAAAGAACAGAGAACAAAGTACTTGATTTAGTATGAAGATTTCTGAAAAACCCCTCCTTCAAGGATTCAGTTATAATCCCACAGATACAATAATTAAATGCACTTCATATGAAGTTCATCTGGCACTGATATACTCTTATACGAGGTGGCTTTGAACTCGAGTATTGTGCAAAAAAACAATTATTTGCCCTTAAATCATCTTCATGCATGT
This sequence comes from Rhabdornis inornatus, assembly GCA_013397075.1. NCBI lineage: Eukaryota > Metazoa > Chordata > Aves > Passeriformes > Rhabdornithidae > Rhabdornis > Rhabdornis inornatus. The sequence goes on along the minus strand of VWZS01008898.1, from coordinate 758,153 downwards.
AGTAATGGCATTTCCATTCTAAACATGGAAAAACTGAATCACAGAATGGCTTGCTCAAAATTATTTGTCACGTTAGCAGCATGGGACAACAAAATTCCTATGAGAAATCCACTTGGTATGTGAGTATGTGGCTCTATGAGTGCTGAGCTGTTCAATTTTAGACAAGCAAAGTGAAAAAGGTGACAAACTTTAACTGTTAAAATAATTCAGGATATATGTAACTCTTTTTTACAACAGTAATGGGAATATTTATATATTAAAAATAGAGAATATCTCAAGAGCTTGTTAAATCATCACTACATGGATGTTGTAAAGGATTCAAGTTCTGCACATCCAGTACAGCTTGCCAATACAAAACTGAAACACAGAACTCAGATTTACTTAATGTAACTACAGACTGGAAACTGTAGGCCCAACCACTAGGATCATAAATTCATTAAGGGAAAGAAAAACCCAACAATTTCGCTTTTTTTTTTTCTTCTTTTAAATACACACTATGCTACACATGCAAAAAATTCTGTTCTGTGGGTAAACAGACACGAATTGCAGTGCCTAAAGTACAAATAATAAGCACCTTCAACTTCACTGAAACCTAAAGGAGCTGAAGGCTCTCATCTCCATGATAGATCATGCCCTTTAGAATTATGCGAAGCAGCATGGTGGAAAAGAAAATTGGAAAGCAAAGCAAGCCATAAGAAATTCTGAGCATGCTTACAAAGGGCAGGCACCTGCATTCTGGTACTATCTGTGTATTATTCTTTCCATGAGTACAATATAACTCTACTGGTTTCTGCAATACTTGTAGCCAAAATAAAATGGTTATATCCAGATTGCTGCAAGGTATGGATGAAGATCAGAGACCATTTGCTTGAGATTAAGTGCATCATGTGTCCTGGGCCTGCTTATCCTAACAGAGAGGATAAGAAGATGATAAAAATATTTTGTGACCCCAACATACTTAATTAATCTACTCTAACTGGAATTTCATATAGAAACTAGCAAACATATTTCCATCTAAATTATTTTGTCAACAGCATGGTAGTATCCTTGCTAACCTTATATGGCACCAGTGAATAATTAGATACACAGGGGTGTGACTCCAATTGAAGGTGTTGGCATCGTAGCACTCTGTGAAAATATTAACTATGAGGTTAACTCCAATTTTCTCTTCTTTAATTAAATGCACATGGTACTAATGAGGTAACCTACTGTTCCTTGATAGCACTAATTAGCTAAGAGGAGAGCACACTCTCACACTGCAATTTAAACCTAAAAATAAGGTTGAAATATGCTAATTGCAGGCAATTTAAAACAGTACAAGTTGTAGAACTAGTCATAATAAGGAAAACTGACTGTTTTACAGCTCTGCAGCTGTAACTTTGGTTAAAATCAAAACACCCCACATAATTTTAGAACAATTTGGCAAAATATCCACCAACCTCCTCAAAAATTGTTATTTAACTCAGAGTGTACAACACAAATTAAAACAAAAACCTATCATTTTGTTTATCTAGAAAAAAGATAAATAATGCCTGAGAAATATCATCAAAATCTGATGGAGTCTATGAAGAATAATATCCTTTTTAAAGCCTAACTTGTAGCCATTATTTTCCTAAACACTTCTCAGTTTAATCTGTAGAGGTATTGAGCAGCTCCAGCTTACTCTGATGTTGATGGAGTCCTGGGTACTCAACTTAACTGAAAGTCTGGCCTTAAAATTAAGACTCCTGAGTGGGGGAACAAAAAGGAATAAGGGAACACGTTTTGTCAAGAGAAAGTAGGTTTTAAAGAATAAATCTGTAATTCTGTGTGCAACTTTGAAGTGCGTGTTCTTTATATGGTAACAATGGTTCAGCTTAGCCAGTGAGTTGCAGATGAAGTTGCATAGCACATTAACTTGTAACAGTATTCTCAAATGTCTTGCTTTAAAGCTTCAGCTGTTGAGTAAAGAGAAGATGGACAATCATTCTTTTGCTATAAAAGTGATTTTGCTGACTAAGGCATGGAGGGACAGTGGCCTGAGCTTTGGCAGAGATAGATTACTTTTTTTTTCTCCTTTACAGAAAAAGAGTTGCAATGCAAAGAAGATAAAAGGATTACAAGATAGTGATCCTTTAATAAGACAGAAATTGGAGATATTAACTGAATATAGGTGCAGGAAAATCTTGAACTGAATGAAAATGTTTCATCTTATTTTCTGAGTTGCTAAAGAGAAGAAACACTAAAGAAAGTGATAACAAACATGTTGCCATTCCAGAAAGAAATAAAATCTGTTCATGTGTATTTATAGATATGAATACATGCTGTACATCTTATAATCAGCAGATTTCCAAAGGGCATAATGAATTATCAATAAAAAGTATATAAGTTATCTGACTTTACACTACATATTTTGTTTTAATTTTAAGCAATTATATATGCCCACAGTTCATTTTTCAGGTGCTCAAAATTTAATTCCCCTTTAGGATTGTTAGATCGATGCTGTGGTGGGGTCTAGCTCACTAGTCAATGAAGCTATGCTACACAAAGGTCCATGAAATGCCCATTTCACATTTCCTGAAGCACTATTACAGCTGACAGATTTTCATCAAGGACCACAGCTACCATATACTACAAGAAAAGTGCAGGAGTAATCAAAAATGATACTAATGTCTTATTTGCCAGGTGATTCTTAACAACATCAGAGAATCTGTTTAGTCGTATTCATAGGTTACATGAGTGGATGGACTATTTTCAACTGCAAAGGAGAGTAAAAGACCTAAAGGAGCCCTCACCAGGTCTGGGCATCAGATTCATCCTGATTCCAAGTCAGTGACTGATTTAATTCTGCACATGTGAGCAAGACTAATTAAATGATAATACAGATGTTGAGGCAACTACCAGTCTGTGCACCTCAACTTATGCCATCTCTTGTCAATGTCAATTTCAAAAAGCAAAATGTCATCCTCTTCTGAACCCAAAACTTGTCTCCAAGAGAAAACAAACACCATGACCTGTGCATGTAAACAGCAATGGTCCCGACCAAGGGAAGTATAATTATATAAATGGGATGCAAATACGCTCAGATCCAGTTCTACTTACATGATTTGATGTGTGGCCCAGGAAATTGCTGATATTCCACATACAAGAAGTGTTAAAAAGACATTAGTGATGCATGTTACTAGAAGGCACTATTTTTGTCTTTTTATTTGCTATTATTTGCTCATGTATTCGGGCTTTTTTTCCTAATCTCAAAAGACTTCCCTTAGAACTCTGTGAGAACTTCAATAGAGCCAAGATAGCTTGAGCCATCTGTTTTAAAGCAGTCTCTAGAAGGGTGAAAGAATCACACAGTTCCCCAATACACACAGTATTTGTGCAGCAATGTCCAAGTTGCATCTTTATTTCTGAGATAGAAGCATAACTATGATGAGTTCTAGTGACACTGGAAGGTACCCATATTGCACAGCATGAACGACATTTCTGCATGCAAACATCTCCAACAACAACCAGTCAAGTGGAAGTAAAAACTTTTCTAACTGCAAAGATAATTATCCCCACAATAACATCCTACTGAAGTGATGCATATAATTGAAGTTGATTAGAAAAGGAGGTTGCTGTTTTATCTGGTTCACAGTTGTACTGTAAAGTGATAGAGCCAAGCTAACCCTAAACAAAAACTTTACCATCTTCAGCATACATAATGAAGTTTGTGAAAATCTTTTCTTTCTTAAATAGTTTGTATTCCATTAAGAGCATTCTAATAAGTGAATGAAAGATTTCATAGGAAGCTAACAGGCTGTGAAGCGAACAGTTACCAGTTAAGCACCATGGAAATGAATGCAATTTTAAATAATTTGCAACAGGATGAAGCCACCTCTTAAACATACAGTTATTCTCCTTCTTGAGGGATGCTTTAGAGGAACATACCTCTCATGAAATAAGAATTGTTTTCTTTAAACTTCTTGCACCTACCTTTTATGTTGTTCGCACAAGTTACCAAGTTGAGCTTTGATGATTATAAATAGTAAGAAATTTGATGCCATTGGGTTCTGCACTGAACCCAGTAACTATAGATTTCGCTTTTTCTGCTGAAACATATCCAGAAATCAAAACTGAATTTTCTTTTTGTTCTCGCAATAAATAGGGAACCCCACCTGAGCCATGGCCATAGGAATCAGAAAAGCAGGAAGACCTTGTTCTAAACTCGTTTGCCCAGTAGTCAGCTGCTGGCAGCCAGTGCCCTCAGCCTCTGCTTCATGAGACACATGGATTTTCTCAACTGTTTGGCCCAGATTCCCAGTCCAAAGCATCCCACACAGTGCATAAACCTCAGTTTCAAATATGTGACCTACCTCACTGACAGCATATATAAAATTGTCTTGTATATGCCGACATATACAAATCCAAAGTACCTCGTGTTTTCTTTTAACAGAATATAAATTACTATTAATCTGCATCATATGCAAAAGATATAATAAAGAAAATACACTAACACATAGATTCATAGGGCTCTTTAATTTTTATACTGGGTAACTTTGGTTAACTAGGTCCGTCCTACAAGAAAATAAAATTTCCCATTATTTCTTCATTTCGGCCATCCTTTGATACTAAATCTCTCTGATCTAAAAATAACACAAAACTCAGCTGATCATTTATATATCTATGCATACTAGCAAAATGAGGTAAATAATGTTTAAAAATGTATATTTAACTCAGAGATCCAGTTTGTGATTCTTTAAATAGGATTAGTCTTGCAAAATAAAATCCTTTTTAAACACGTTTTCTCTACAATGTATACTTTTTAAAGATTTAAAGTGAATGAGGCCTAAAGTCTCTGTAGGTTTGTAAATATTCAGTAAATGGCTGAAGGAGTTAAAAAGTTGTCTTACTCAAGGGTTATGTGAAGTAAAAAAAAAAAAAAAGAAAAAAGAAATATTCATGCATTAGTTCTTTGAGTTAGATTTTAAAACTGCACCATGGATATATTTTTCTAAAGAAGACAAAGCAGATTACAATATGTTTGTACAATATATATATAAAATAAATTACTACAAAAGAAAATGTCACATTTTAGAAATGTTTCACCATATGCTGGAAATTTCTCCTTTACAAGCTCATTATCCAATAGTAGTTCTCAAGAATAAAGCTCATTTACATGTAAAATAAGAGTATGGTCTACTCTTTAAAGGCACAATGATAAACACACCAATTTGACAATTACATTAATATGAATATTTGCATAGTCTCCCATCTACACCTGTTCTTAATTTGAAGCAGCTGCAGAACAAATCACATCACATAATCTGGATATGCCACTGAGTCACATAAACATACCAACCCTTCTCATCAATTTTTTTTTCCCTCTGCTTGTATGTTTGTTTTGAATTTACACTAACCCACAGAAAAAATATTTTTTGGTTGGACAATTTATATTCATCAGTGATAACATATCGAGGATAAATTGCCTTTTTGTTGTTTTGGATTTTTTTTTAACTCCGTTTCCTATAACAACGAGCACTTAATCTCCATGACTAGATGAACAGCACACAGATACTCAATATTTTACAGCTTATTGTATGAGATACACCTCCTGTGAAATATGTTAAAAACATGTGCAGTCACCACCTAGCACAATGAAAGTGTACCAATTAAATCCTTATGGCTCTTAGAAAAATAGGACTGAATGGTCACTTCAGTTCCTTGCAAAATCGGTGCTTTCCACTATTTAGAAAATTCTGTTTTGTACCAGCAGCATAAAAAGAACAACAAAACCTCAGTTGACTGATAATTCAAAATGACAGTTCACACTAACGACACATTCTTCTACACGTATGCTGCTCCTTTTTGATATACAAACAAGAAATAATTGAGTAATTTAGGACATTGACTCTATTCCTATGCATTCTGACTGTCATTAGGCCCCATTCTGTAATGCTAAACTCATTCAAACTGAAAGAAAGATGAGGGAAAGGCAGCACGTGTGGGAAATAACTGAATACATCACATATGCTTGATGCAGCAATGATGGTGAAGGATAATGCCAAATGCAAAATGCTCAATATTAATACTAATTCTAAATTATTTTTCAATGAATAATCAGCAGCACAGACATACAACCCATGTTCTTCTTTCCACAACCTTCTCAGGAAAAGCAACCCATTATAGGGCCTGTGTTGCTTAGGATGGTGTTGCCTTCAACCTCTAAACTAATGATTTTACTAAAAGCAGATGAGACTCTTCTGTGTTTCAGAACAAGTATTTAGAATTGGATATCCTTCTGGACTGGGATCCATCATCAAATACTGTGGTAGATCTACAGTCCTTAGCACCAAAATAAGTATAAACTGGAGGGCAGGTCTGAACAATCTCAGCCATTCTAACACTGAAACATCACCCAGATGCAGGAGTTTTGTAACAGAAAACCAACTCCTCTGGTGGCTATCAAAAAAAGTAAAAACTTTTATGTTAAAGTTATATTGTAAAAGAGATAACATTGTATGTTAAGATGATTCTTTCAGCACAGAAAAGAGTATGGCATCCACCTGAAGTCGTCACATCAAGGAGAGTTGGCAATGCTTTTCCAGTTCTAGACTATTAGAACAAACGTGGGGATTTTAACTGTCAGCAATTGGCAACTGTGGCAAAGATAAATGACAACCAGTCTGGACAACATGTAGGACCACTGTAAGCTGTCATCAGAAATGAAAATGTGTGAAGAATTAAACAAATTATTTTGAGAAAAATATGTGTATTTAATTTAACACTAAACTATCATTTAGCTGTAAAACAAATAAAAAGGAAAAAATATTTTGTAAAAGAGAGACATTTGTACAATGTGAAGCAGAGGCCAAGCTGCCTAACTCCTGGGAATAATTTATTTTGATACAGACGTCTGGTACTTTCTAGGGGACTTATCAGGACTCTGGACTGGGAAATTTCTTCCTATTCCTTTTTTCCACTAAATATTTAGCTTCTCCAGGCTAGAAAGAAATGAAACAAATTCCATATTTTATCATCATTTATAGGTTGACTGGATAAGATACTTCATCAGCCTTTGCTGAGCATGGTTTTAAGCACACGAAGAAACATCCCTGAAGTTGAGTCAAATGACTCAGAAACTGTGCTGATGTAGCAGAAGAAAATGCAAGCATTCACTGTTGCCTGTGGTCCTACACAACCAGACAGACATGTCAACTAATATTTATATCTTCAGACACCATATGTGTCACACAAAACTTACCAAAAAAAATAAGAAAGATCAAACTTAAACAGCTTGTGCACATAAAACCAATGTTTGCACATTCATAATACCTGGGTTGGGAAGAAAAGCATCAACTGATGTTAAACATTACTAGAAATCAGGATTTTGCTAAAGAACAAATAATAAAATCAAAAATCTCATCAAATGTATTTTAAAATAATTCTACCAATGTAATTACAAGTAGAAGCTGGATAACATGCCCAACATATTGCAAATCTTTTAACATTAGATTACAAAACCTGATATGAACATCAAATGACACAACATGATGCCTACATCAATTTGTTCACCCATCTTCATTTCAAATGCAAAGCTGTAGTGATTTTAAAACTCAGAAAACTCTTGAAAGCAATCACTGTGGAGTTTGGTACACACACTTTTTTATGAAGGGTATAAAAGCAGCCACTCTTCCTGATGAGGTCTTCAGTTCCCTTCATATTTTTTCACAATGATAAACACTCTTATCAAAGGAAGCATGGGATGGATGACTACACTAGGGAGAGTTGATCAGCAGAAAAACTAGCACAATCTTTTATCTAAAATTAGCCTGAATGTAAGAGATGTAAATCATAAATTGCCTCTCAGGAGTAAGATCATACCCTAATCTTTCATACATGTCTTAGGCTTAAGGTGAGCCATCTTATCATAACTATATCAAGTACTTTGCTTCTCTTGGATCTCTCAGAGAGTACAATCACAGACATTGGTCTTAGGAAAAAGGAAACACAAAATATTTTTTAAACTACCACCATCTCCTAGTACAATTTCATTGTTGGTTTTGTCAGACCCAGAAGAAAATTAGTGGGAATACAATTGCTCTCAGTGACACCAAACACATGGAAGATTTACACTGAACAATTAGCTTTTAAATGTGTATCTGATATTTTAACTAGGAAAACAGTATACCTAGAAACATACAAAGTATCTGAAACACAACAAAAATGCCTCAATTTCATATTGAAATAAATATTCTCTCAAACTAAGTCTCTGTTCTGCCACTAAGTTATTCTTTGTCACATTCTTTTAGTACTTACTTAACTTCCTACAAAATTGAAATTTAGCTTATTTCAGAACAGGACAGTCAATAACAGAATTTAATTTTGCCTATTTTCATAGCTGCAATTTATATGATATTATATGTGGACTGTAGCCCACAATAAAGTTAAAATTAGGTTTTTAACTTACCTTGATATTGTGTTTCATAGTTGTTTTCATCAACCTAATGGTAGATGATAGACTGACATCAAAAGAATGGAACCTACTTAAAGAATTGTGCTGTAGAGGCTTTTTAAAATGCTTCCAGTTTCTTCTAAGGAATCCAGGCACCCTTTCTCTCTTTTTCATTGACTGGGTTATTTGTATGGAAATTGAAGACATAAAGGGGAAGATCCCTTATCCTTACAGTGGGAGAGACACTGAAGTTGTCTATGTAGGATGAGGAATCTGAAGGTCTGGGCTTCACTGACTGCATGGCCAAAGCTGTAACATAGATACAAACTCATGGAAGTGCCGTAGAACTTCCAATGGAACTGAGGTACTACCTTTCTCTTTTTGAAGGCCCCTTTTTAATCGCTTTCAGAGCATGACACACGTTGAGCATCTGATTCCCTGTGTGGTGTTAGAAAGTGGCTATGTATCTTGAAATCATTTGAAGGTCCAACTATTTTCCTTGAGCTTAATCATATTAATCCAATCTTTTCACTACCATGGAAAGTAATTAGGGCTATTAAAATGCATACTGAATCATCCTGATACCAGCATTGGGTCACAAAGAGAATTGTTTATTAAGAGGCTGAACTGGGAAAGTTTAGATATTTTTAGGGGTTTCCATCTTAAAAGCATGACTAAAAGCAGTTGTGAGAATTCTAACAGAATATGGTTCGTGAAATGCGAAATTTGCTGGTGAAACCAGACTGTTCTTGGAGGGAAGTCAAATCCACTTGAATGGTCAAAAGCACATCATCAGAAAGAAAACATATTGGCTTCTGGATATTGCTTGAAAAGACAGAAGAATGGCAAACTGAATTACACTAAATTATCATTAAGCCTACTGCGCTGCTTTTAACAGAGGTCAATACTCAGTGCCCAAAAAGAACAAGCACAGTGGCAGACAAATATTGAGATGTGTTCCTGAACTTGGGTATGTGTTGCTTGAAAACCTACATCATTCTTTTAGCTTAATTTCATGTCTTTTACTCCACAAACAAGAGAAAAATTAGATCCTGTGGACCCTCAGAAGAACTAGAAGAGCTGGAGGGCTGATAAAAGAGCAGAGGTATCTTTGGCTCTGTATGGATCATATCTCCTTCTTCTTTACTAAGGAATTTTCAAAACTTGAGCAAATGGATTTTGGTATTCTGTTAAAAGTGTGAATGATATACACCTATTCCTTGCACTCACACAGTTGGACATGAAATACAGCCAGAGATGTACAGGTATAAACTAGCTGCCTGCTGTTCAGTCCCACTTGAATGGGTACGTCGATGATGCATGTCTCTGTGGCTCTCTGCAGTTCTTTTTCCCTCCTTGCACTCTGACAGTAGTGCCCAAATGCACTGAACGCTCTCTGTATATCTGATCCACATTAAAATTGTGTATAGTTAATAATAAAAGTAGACCCAAATCTCTAACACAGAACTTTCATAACTACAGTAGTAAGAATAATGAAAATAAAGTTTCATCCTAACAATGAGATTAATACTGAAGATGATATCTAATGCATTTTAAGCTTAAAACGAGTGACCACGGACTGCTAGTCTAGCCAAGTGCCTTGACCAGTATTTGTCGAAACCAACAGTTTCTCACTGTTTTTTCTCTAACAGAGAAAGCACATAAATTATGATTCTATAAAATATACCCTTCTTGTGTGCAACACATTTAAAGCTAATAATTAATAATGAAACTAAGAAAGTTTATAATGAAATGAAATGAATGAAAATGTAATATAGAATGTATAGAATATCGTTGTGATTTTCATTTCTATATTACATTTCTATAAAAGGTAATATAGAAATGAAAATCACAATGATAAGTATCCCGGAATGAAAAGAGGAAGAAGAATGTATTTGCCATCTTTGTGGCACCATTCCAAAGGCACTGTACTAATGATGTGTAATCACCAAGGAAAAGACAAGGAAAATATAAAATTATCTGCAGGGTGAAACAAAGGTTTTCAAAATCTTTTTAGAATTTCTGTTGACAGTTTTACAGGGGAGGTGACTTAAATAACAAGGATTCTTCTCTGAGAAAGGAATCTGCTTATGACTTTCTCCTAAAATCTTTGCCATTCACAGAGGTTTAATTGAGAACCAATTTTGTGTAAATCATGTGGTGCAGCAGCATCTCTGATACGTTAGATCTCACCTTAACTACAAGAAGGGGTCCAATACAGCTATCACTGAAATTACTTAGTCTTCACTTGAAAAAGTTAAATGATTCCATATATAATAAAAGTATTATTAAATAATTTTGTGGGTTTTCATTACACTGGAACTTATTTTAAAGATTATGTCATTACTGCATTCAAATCTTTCTAAAAGCATTCCTAGCAACTTACTATACTTATAGTAAAAAAAAAAAATCCAATAAATCAAATTTAGATAAATACTTTATCTTATCTTTATCCAACTCCTATAACCAATTGGCAGGTTTTACTATTTCAATTTATCTTTGCAATGTTACCAAAACCCCAGAGGATTAGGGAATCAGTCTTAACAGCTGCTGATACGTCTCTGGATGCATTTTAGGATGCTATTATTAAAGCTATTACGACTGATACAATTGCACTTATGTTTCTTAACTACAAATATTCTAAAGAATAATACACAAAGACATAATTATTTACTTCTAGAGGTATGGCTGAAGTATTATCATACCCCATCCCAGCCCAATTACAATGATTGAATACTCACTCAAAGAGCTCTAACCAAGTATTCCCACCCAGAAAAAAACATTTTAAAAATTCTAGACTAAACAATTTTTTTTGGATGCTAAATTAGCATGACTTTTCTTAATGTGGAAAAGAGCCCCCTCTCTTAATCTTGACTCTGAGACTTACGGGCTCATAGTGTATGAGAGACCTTAAAATTGTTGCAATAATAATGATCTCATAAGTGGGTTGTTAGACTAATTCATTTTATTTTCAGGTACCATGAGACAATCATCTTAACACTATAAACACTCTAAAACATTCTGAAAGTGGGTATTTTTGGAAGAAAAAATATTTTACAACTTAGTTGTGTTTTGTAAATATATTCTGTCTCTCGTTTCAGTGTATTTATTGCCATGAAAAGCAAATTACTTTTAGAATTAATGCCTTCCTATCATAAATATCCATATTTATTAATTCAGTGGTATTTCTTACAAGTCTTACTGACAATTATGAAGTCAATACATTTTTATACCTAACAGCCTGAAAAAGTCCAGACTATATTATTTATGGGAAAGCTACAGCTACTTAGATTATGCTCATAGAAATGCTTTATTGCAATCTAAGAGGTGAGGATTAAAATATAGAAAATGGTCATTCACTGAAAGTGAATTTAAACAGATGAAATGTTGTGGATTTAGGATGCTACCTGAATTTTACTAAATGACAGTTACTATCTAGTCTTCGGTCTTTTCTATTCATAAAAGAGGACATAAGTATGCAGAAAATAAAAATTATTTCTGAAAAAAATAATTAACTATCATTTTCTTTAGGGTGTTTTAGGTAAATTCTGTAACTTTAAGAAGGCATTACAATCCTTTAGAACAGCTTCAATTAGTCTTTACCTTTTTTAAGAAAACAACAACAACAAAGAATACCACAACACTTCAGGACTGGAAGACACTTTGTGAGTTTTACTTTTTGTTTCATTACTCCAATTTGCATCTTGTAAATCTCCTTCTAATTTGCTGAGCTGTAACTTTAAGCAGGCAAAATGTATGGGTGGTGGCTATTGGTTCCAGTGCTTCTACTAGAATGGTGACCCAGACCTCTTTTCTCTGGATAGTGAAAAGCTCTCTTTTCCATAGGTTATTCATGCTTACCTCAGTTGCATGTTACCATATTTAAAACTCTTTTAAAGAAATATGACAGATATTTCTTCATTCCTAAAGTTTGCTTTTTGACCCAAATTGCAGAGACCAATCCCAACGTTTCAGCCTGCATTCACTTTTTCTGGAGGAACTTTTATAGCATAAAAATGTATCCAGAATTTACTCCATCTCACTGTAGGTGCATAGCAAGCATGCCAAGCTGTCAGCCACAGTCAGAACAGTGAGATACCTTCACTCCATGGATATTCAGGGCACTGGTACTAGAACCCTGAATCTTCCAGCAGAAATTACATGGAGTGCATTTCTAATACACCAATAATCCACCAGAAATTAGGTGGATTGCATATCTCCATTATTCCAGATGATATCTCAAAGATCTCTTTTAAAACTGAAATTTAATATTTCCCTATTTTGGGAAACTTGGAAACACAGTTTTAAATTTAAGATATCTTGCTTTTCTCACATTTGTTATATCTCTGGTCATTCACGGTCATACAGTGACCAAAACACTGAGCTTCTCTTTTTCATTTAGGTGATGGACATAAGACAAAATAAATTTTCTCTCTTAAGCACATGACTGTATTTTTTGCTGTATTTTCTAACATTTATTAGAATTTCCTTTCTAAATTAAATTTTTAAAAGATATCAATCCTGTTCAACAGCCAGCTCTCTTGTAAAGCCTATCTTCCTGTTTTGTTTTTTGTGGGTGAAATACATGTCCCCTGTTGCCAAGAAAGGCTTGGCATTTGGCATTTTTTCTTTCTTACCCAGAGTATGGGTTCAGCCATTTCTAATCAAGAGATATTTTTCTGCATACACCAACATCAATCATAATTTGCCTCTGAACTTGCCTTATCCCCTTCAGATACTCTGCCCTCAAAGTGAGGATTTTCATGGTGTCCTACTCTGTTCTTAAAACAGAAATATTTATTGTTTTGCCTATGATTTCACTCTTAATCTTCTATTAAGAAATACTTTACTTAAATTTGGAAATTTGATTATTCCTAAGCATCAAGCCCACAGCTATCTGCACACTAAATTACAGCTGCATCAATTTAGAAATCACTTCTGCAAGTACAGAGTTGATTTTGATATTTTTTTCCCTCACATGTTGGGTTACTGTATTAGTTCTCCTCAATACTGTGGAAGCTGTCTTTCCTATTAGACAGAAAGTATATTTATTGAATAAATGGGTTTACTGTGAACACTTGTGGGAAAATCTCATTCTTCATTTATACTTCAAGTTCTTGGTAAGATCCTTGAAGCATATCGATGTTGCTGAAACACTGTACAGTCCCTTTTGTACATATTATTATTATACAATTGCTTTTCAAAGCTTCACATAATCAAGTAGCAAAGCAAGTGAAGTAGTGTTTAGTAAATTTTTCACCATTAATTCTATTTCATAAGACCTTCATCTGTCTGTCTCAAGAAAATATTAGAAGCACAAGAAGGCATAAAAAGACCTAGAACATCAAAGTGGAAATTGTTGACAACCTCCTTCCACAACAGGATGGGCTGATATGCTTTCCCACACCACTGTGTGATTGCTTTTTCATCAGCACACATACCCACATGCTTTTCTTCTGTAGCATTACTGCATACTGTGTGATCATTTGGACAATTTTAACACTTTTTAACACAATTTTGTATGTACACATCCCAAGTGATGGCAAACTAAAATTAATACCTATGTTCATCCTGGCATACATTCATATTCCTGATTAGCTAGCTCCTCACACCCTCAGTAAAGTCAACTTGCTTGGTAAATCAACTGGACAACTATGACATCACAAAATAATGTCTAATGATTAGAAAATGTCAAGAAAATAATTCAATTCACAAAACAAAATTAATCTGAAAAGTATGTGAAGAAATCAGTTCAAGGAATACCATGAATGGCCATGGAGAGAAACTGAAATTTAATGTGCAAAGTTGCATATGCTAACTGAAAAACCTCCATTGTTTAGTCACAGAACTTTTGTTTCATCCAAAAATATTCTTGACTTAATACTCGTCTGATGAAAGCAAAAACTTTGGCTGGGGAAAACAAAAAAGATACTTTCCATCATAATAAATTAACCAGAAACAATTCTGAAATATCTACCGCCGTCTAGAGCACTCATAGAATATTTTGTTTAGTTTTTTTTCCTGCTTTTGTATTTTTTAAATTGACATACACTAATGCGTTTTTCAAATTCAAGAGTATCAGGAGAGCCTTTCTTGAGTGGTGCGATCCTAAACTGGCATAATTAGGGCCCTGCCTGGGAGCAGACCCTTCAACAGAGCTGCACACTGAGTGGGGAACCATTCACACTTTCAGCTCTTCATGAGCTTTTCTGGGCAGTGAGCCAGCTGGTAAGAGAATCAGGCTGATCCAACCTGTTGCAAGAGCCTGGAGAAGAGGCTCAAGGGAAGCTACACCTCCCAGCTGTGCAGCGGAACTACTCACACAGCCCCAAGAGGAGCAGTCGCAGCCCTGCGTGTTGGCTGCGCTGGGAGGGACTGCAGGGGGACAGAGCTTTCCAGCTGCTCAGGAAGGCAAATCAACTTCAGTGGTGCTTGGGGATTCCTATAGGTCAGAATATAAAACATAGTGCACTCATCCCCTACACAGCACTATTTCCTGGTGTCAGACAGGCTGCAGATTCTACTCTGAGGGAAAGATGAGTTTGCTGGTCTGCCATGTTCACACATTCTGCTGTGAACAGACCTAGACACTGTCTCGGAAGGTTTATCTTTCTGAATCTGAATGAAGAACTGGACTGTGTGTTCTCCCTCTACTCCTAGCTCTCTAGAAGTACCGGAATCAACAAGAGAGAAAGGGGGAAAGGAAAGATATTCCAGTGATGTCGGTGACAATTCCTCGACAGTTGCAGTAACAGATTGATACATTAGATTCTGCACAGACGTGTTCAACATTAAAATGCCTTTTGAAATCCCTGATCACATAATAATCCTAATTAGTATTCTGCACATTCAATACCTGTAAACAGAACTTGCATAATACTTCCTTCCTCTGAATCCAAAATATTTTATAATATTGCAACAATGTTGTCAGGATAAAGTGCTGATCTCTGCATCAGCTAGTTGTTCCTAGGGTTCTTTTTCCTGTTAGACACAGATGAATCTATTAGGCGATAACTTCTGTTAGAAAACTGCTAGTTAAAATTTTCCCATGTTACAAAGATCACACATAAGGTTAGCTGGAATATTTTATACTCCTGAAAACAACAATAAGAGAGAACACTTCAGGGTGATGCATATATACTTTAAACTAAAAAGGAAACCATACTAACCCATGCCCTTTTCATAGTAGATGCATGTTTTTAATTCTGGAAGTTTTCAAGAGTAAAATGTGACTTAAAGTAAATCTGTTATTAGAAGGTTTTACAGCAAGGTGGAACATGATGCAAAATACAGGTTTTCATGAATAGAAAAGGTTGCAAAGACAGGACATAAGTCTTTGGAGCAAGTTCTATCCATATAAATAAGAACTTCCCAGCAAGTTTGTGATACTAACACTTCCACTGTAAATTAAAGAAATAACATCCTGGTTTTTGTCTTTATTATTGTATTTTTTGCCTCTTCCTTAATGGAACTCCTGTTTTCTACACCACATAATTTTGAACATGGATATTTCTCCTTTCCCTTCCCCCTACACCTTATGCAAAAATAACTCCTTGCCTTCTTTCCATCTCTTGGGGTTATCCTTGTCTTTAGAGTGGGTATTACTGATGCAAATTTCTGCACGTCAGAGGATAACTGCATATTCCTCCGAATAGACTTACAAGGGAAAATGGGACTTATGATTTTCCAGCAGCTATCTTCCAAATTTAATTTACCCCAAGCCTCAATGTTTGCTTATATGTAGGCCACACATTTCCTCTAGAATTATACTCGAGAGGCAGAAAGACTGTTTATCACTACTCTCTTCTTACACTACATATTATGCATTTGCATCTTTCTGTATCAGTGTTTTCTACCATGTACAAAATCCTACTTCTTATGCTCAGCAATGTGCATTAGGTAAACAGACATATGCAACATGCAGTTTATGAAAAAATAATTTTAAACCAGTTAGATTTATTTCTATTTTTGTTCAATGTAATGCAAAGAAAAATCTCTAAGTTAAAACCATTACAAGTTTTTTTTTCTGTTTTTAAAATGGCACTTTTTGACTGACATTAAGCATGCACAGTTGAAGTCAAAGAGCATTAAATCAGAGGATGGAATTTAAAAGCAGTGGGGTTTGTGTCTTTTTTCCCACATCCCCTATTTCTTATCTCTCATCAACTCCTTATATATGTTTTAAAAAGTAACTAAAGGTTACAATATTAATGATATGTTTGCTTATTTATTATGTGCAATTTTAAACTCAGGCCTATATGAAGATCCAAAGGGAGATGACCAAACTAGGAGAGAGTAAAGCAAGGATAGTAGGTTAAAAGAGACTATGAATATCTTTTCATGCTAAATTTTCATGCTAAATTTCTGCATTTTGAGTGTCTTAAAAAAAAGTGTTTCTTCTGATGGTATGCACTAATGAAATAAAAATTAAATAATTAAAATTAAGTGCATACTTTTCCCAAATTTTATCAAATTATTACACTTCAGTGAAGTGCTTATGCTAAATAAACAAAGCTTACCATAACAACTCAACACTCTATACAGCATGCTATTTATACAACTGGCTTGGTACACACTGAGCTTAACCCTTTGATTCCAGGAGTCATGATTTCATGACATGACATCCTCTTATAGAATACATTAGTACTGATGTTGAAACAACAAATCACCTAGCCTGAAGGAAAAAAAAACTAAACATTTCATTGTAGGTATATTAAACTATGGGGCTGAAGATAATTATCTATTTACTCTAATCGACATAATGTTCATAGTCTGACTCTATCAAAATAAACTACTCCTTTAAGAGACATTACTGGGAATAGAAACAACTAGGCAAACAAATAGAATTACAACTGTGCAAATCACCATGTATGCAGACAACAGTATGTGTATATGGAGAGATTAGTGTAAGCCCAGAGACTGCCTACCTGGAAGGGAAATAAAATTGAAATGCTGTACACCAATACCCACCCAATGGCAGAAAATTGACAGCATTTACCTTTGGGTTATGCTTGTGCTCTCACAGTTCTTGAAGAGCTCCAAGTCTCGCTCATGACTGTAAATGTAACATGAAAATAAAGCTGCCAGTATTAAAACTCAAGCTAGATTATACCAGGTTCTTCAGTGGCTCTAAGGACAGTGACTTTCTGCCCTAGGAAAATGAACTACATGTTCTAAGAGCCAAGGTGACATTTTTCCCTGTTATGCCTACTATGGAAATTTGGCGATAGAGAGAGAATCCTTGAAAGCAATTAGTAAGCTTCACCACGGATTACCATTATAACAAATTCTACAGAAAAGGAAAATATTCTGAAATAAAAAATGGTACTACAAAAATCTTAACCTTACTACAGCAATATTTTACTGGATGCACTGTAAAATAGCAAATGCTATTATCTCATCATATGCAGGTTAACATTACCCTCAACTCTCATCACAAACTCTCCATAGCTGTTTTGCAATATGTCATTAATCGATGTGTGTGCTGATTGGATCAATTCAATTGGTGCATCAGTGAAATGAATGGCATATATAAACATGTTTCAAATACATTTATTCGGATATCTATACATGAAAGTAAAATCACTACCACAATTGGTACTCAAGCTTGTCAAAAGGGATGTTTTTCTTCTTCTGTTTTACATAAGACATGCTAATGGTTATGCCATCTGCAGTGTGAAACCCAGACAAATGTAAATCAAAGTAACAGTAGATCAAGACAAGCGTCTATCTAAAACTGTAATTTTTGCAGGTATTCTGTTAACTCGCAATCTAAATATAAGCCTCCTGTTCCTGAAAATATAGGATAACTACTAGTTAAAGGTAACTTTTGCATTAGAAACTAAAACAAGAACTTCTGTACTTTTACAATAGATCACACAGCTAGTGGTATATTTGTAAAGGCTTTTCATGAGGATACAAAAGACACTCAAATTATTCCAGGAAAATTTCAGCAGTTCCCTAAAGACATCCCCTCAGTAAAGCACAGCAGAACATCATGACTTACCCAACACCCTCTTTTTGCAAAGCTGAGGACACAAATTTGAAGGTTTCTTCAATCAGCTTTCAACTTGCTGATTAGCTAGTAGGTGCTGTAAGTCACTAAAATACTTGACGCATATGAAATAACAGAGAGAACATACATAAAAACAGCATATGCTACTTTCCCCCAGAAAAGATGGCCACTAAAATAAATACCAGTTTTTTCCCTCTTTGGCTCATGGAACAAACTACAGAGCACAAGATGTATGGCAAGGCTTACCAAATAGCTGCATTTTCTTGCACATGTGTGAGCTAGTTTTAACGGTTTTATTGCATCTTTACTAGATTTATAAATCTGTTTTAACATATAGACAGTTGCCAGATTAGTAAATTCCTCTGAAATGGAGGAAATTACATATGCATTAATTTGAAAGTTTTTTAAAATATTGAGAGAAGTCTGTTTTCTTAATCACAAACACAAGTACAAGTATTTTTACCTTATAACCCTCAATTTTGTCTTATAATAATTTATACCTTATACAAATTTAGCAATTTCTACTGCTAGAAGGTTTTGGCTAAAGTTACCATTACGTTTGGAATAAGAAAATAATGCTGTACAATTTTATGACATTGCATATTTGGTCAAACAGGCAACCTGGTGATCAAAATGTGAATTTCCACTACATGATGAACAATGGACAGTAAGCAACAGAAATAGAAAAGCTCAAAGGACTCACATCCAAAACCTTTATACATCTTTTTCACTAAAAAGGAAAATTAAAATGTAGTTTGTGCTCATACCTGAATTTACATGGTATTTGATTCATAAAACCAAAGTCTGGGAGCAAATTCCATTTTTCCTCTCCTTTAAAAATGAACCAAATGAAGTGTTCAAGGCCAATAAGAGACACTGTACACACTGATAATGGAAGAAAAAGTTGGAAACATAAACAATAATCTAGGCTTTAGGGAACATGAAACAATTCTGAAAATAAAATTATTTGCTGTATTTTCTTCTTCCTGCCTCTCAAGCATGATTCATGAGATGCTGACTCCACCTGGGAAACAAGTGATACAGCACCAACACATGAACCCGTAGCATTTAAAGGGCATCAGGACAGGGTTAGTGTTTTGAGAACATGAAAGCACAAGACTCCCTCTCTTCATCTCATCATCCTCTGAGTTCTGTGAATGACTGTCTTTTAGGTCCAAACCTGGTTTTCTATTATTTCACCAATGTCTACCACAAACAGTGCACCTCCAGACTTCTTTAACCTTGAAAAGAAAGTTTGTGAATGGGTGGAGAATGTGAAAAGAAGAGTCAGTAGCTCCTGGACTGTGCTGGTTTAAAAGGTGGAGGATTAAAGTATGAAAAAATTTGGAAAACATATACTGGAAAAATACCACTATTTATGCCTGTTTCATATACTTTCCTTATTGCCTGGTGTTGGACAATTTAGAGACAGAACATAGGGCTAGATGGATCCTGTACACTCCTTGTACAACCCATGTTATCTTTCAGAATGAGGAGCTAGCAGAATGAAGTACTTTCACAATATTCATTAAATCAATCATTTTCATGGTTCAACCCTTCAAGGTCACCAATTCCACTTTAAAACTTAAAAAACCCATATAGTTCATAAGCTTCTACCTTTATGGCTACTCTTCTTATGTGCCTTCAGTGCAAAAGATACTTGATACAAAGCAAAAGTGAATTTGCATTTACAAAGCAAAGTCAAGGGTGAAGAGTAGAAAGTTGAGAGTGTCCCAGGACTCAGCCTCAGCCAGGACTGGACTACAACTACAGTATGGCAGGATACCATCAGGTCATGTTTTCCTTTTTTCCATTTTCTTTAGTCATAATCCTAAATTCCTGTTTGGTTCCAATCAAACAAATAAAACCTTAAAAGTAGATTTGAAGAGAGTTGATCAGGAATGTGGACCTGTTTGCTGTGTCCAACACTGCTCCACCCCATTTCACAAAGAAAGGGAGACTGTGAATCACATTCAGAAACTGCAGAAGTGAACAAATTTTACATTTCCCTGGTGGAAAAAAAATACATTCTAGTGCCTGGGGTTCTCCATTATGCATGACAAAATCTAAAAATGACATAAAAACACCCTACTCCATTAGAAAACAGGGGAAGTCCTGAGAGAATAAATGCTCACCCAGAAAAACAGATGTGAGGAAGAGAATGGAAGGATTTATACTTTTTAAAAATTTCCTGAACAAAATAAAATTGTCTGCAACAAAATTTAATTCAGCAGTTAAGCATCCATATTTGGTCTATATACAAGGGGAACAAGTTTTGTCAGCAGAATGCAATTTGATATGGAACTCTGCATTAGGAATAAATGAATTAATACTTCATAAAAATACCACACTGATAAAATTTTCCAAGAATAAAACTCTATTTATGTTTTTACTAATGCATTTAAAATAACTATTTGGTAGCAGAACTTCTGTTTACCCATTCACAATCTAAAGCCCAACAACATCCTAATGCGAAATTTCATGACATGTATTTTTTTCTAAAATGGCAGAAACAGCTTTCATAATTTCATGCACTTGTGTTGGTAAGTTTCTGAACACTTCTCTGTCACTTAGATATAGTACCTGTGAGGTATTTAGCTTTTCTTTTTTTCTTCTCGGATACTCATGTTTTGCTCCTGGTGTTAACATGTTTTTACAATTTAAACCATGTACATATAAAAATCACATGCCAATTTTGTAACATGTCTATAAAGAATTAATGTACCACAGTTACTGAACTCAGACTTAGTCGTAGACCTTTTAAGCATGTACAGCCACAAAAGGCTTTTGTATCCTATAGTGAATTCTTTCTGTGCAGTCAGCAGCATGAAGCCTGTAACCTGCAGCATGTGAATATGCACATACACAGCACTAGAGGACAGGATTGACAAACACCCCTCACATGTGAGTGAACACGGCACTCTTCCCTGAGATTAAGGTCCCAAAAGCAAGGAGACTTTACTAACCTGCAGCGGTCTCTGTTTCTCACTGCCCTTAGGAGATTTCAGTCCACTTGTCTGTTGCTGTAAAAGCAGCTGCCTTGCTGCCTGGAGTGCCTAAAAGTAAAAAAAAAAAAAAAAAAAAAGAAAAAAGTAAATAAATTTGACCAATTCCTAGAAAGAAATCAGTTACTCATTGCTAATGTAAGGTAAAAGTCCAATTGAACAAACAAAATCCCCTCCTATTCGATTTGTATTTGATTGATTTCAGACTTCAGGGTTTTTTTTAAGTTGAAACATTAAAAAAAATATTCTGAAAGTACATATATAAGACTTCACTAGAATTTATGGATGTACATGAAATCCTGCAGGAAATAAAGTTAATTTGTTTGAAGTGCTTGAAGAGGAAAAATCATAAACTGCATCAATAGCCTCATTTCCACAAGGAACTTGTCTTTGAGTGTTCAACTAAAATGCCCACTCCCTTGCAAATTATCATTCAATTTGCATTTTCGTATTACAATTTGAAGTAAAAGCAAGTAGACTTCAAGTGTTACCAGAAGCTGTAATTAAATTTGACAAATCAACATCAGATTATCTTGAAAGTGAATTAATAAGGATATTCATTGAAGATTAAAAACACTTTTTGTACTTACAATTCAAGGAGAAACCTCTCTTTTGACAAAAAAAAAAGAGAGTGCAGTTTTAATGCCAAATAAAAATGAGTGGTTTTAATTTGCATTCTTAGGAAAATCAGAGAACAAAGAAATTATTACTCAACCAACCAGATCAGGCTCAGGGATGACAGTATCCCAATCAAAATAGAAGATGTTTTCATTTATTTTACATGTTCATTCCAACTCAGCCAAATACAGTTAAACATATGAAATGTAAACAAACATTCCACTTACCCAAAGAATGCTAATCTATATTATTTTTCCCTAAAAAATTATTTTTTAAATGTCACGCGTTATAAAGTGGT
This sequence comes from Rhabdornis inornatus, assembly GCA_013397075.1. Lineage (NCBI taxonomy): Eukaryota > Metazoa > Chordata > Aves > Passeriformes > Rhabdornithidae > Rhabdornis > Rhabdornis inornatus. Next base: position 735,804 of record VWZS01008898.1, on the reverse strand, counting down.
ACTTATTTAGAAATTAAAAAAAAGGAAAAACAAAATAAACCAAAAAATCTGATTCAAAACATTTCCACTGAAACTACCTGGAGAACTCATTTTTTTCCCCTTAGAAAAATAAGCTCAATAAATAGCAGTTATAGCTTTACAATACATCACACTACTATTTCTGTTATTAAAACCTACTGTAGATGGAATGTACTGCAATAAATGCCATTTGATCAATGTTCCCTAGAATAATAAAGATTCTCAACTGATAAAGAAAGGTACAATTTTGATTAGACTCAAATGAGCTGGTTTTTAAGATAGTTTCTAGTATCCATGACAACAGTTGCTTTGACAAGATGTGCATATGGCATTACACTGCCAGCTGGTGTGAACAATGTTTGAACTACTGCATTGAGATGCTGAGCAAACAGAAAAAGTTGCCACGTCTTAACCCTCAGGGAAGGCAGTCATCCCCTGATCAATTATGAAAAGACAGAGAGAGGGCTGCTACAGTCTGGCTCCAAGCAAGTTTTCTGAGAAGGCAGGCAGACATAGGAAACCAAAGTAAACAAAGTGAATGCACTAGTACCATCTCCTAACAACATTGATTCGTCTCCCCATAGAAGGCCCTGGTACAAAGTTTGCAGAGCAGACTTTTAACATTTGGAGACATTCCCACAACAATCCCTTTATTGTTTCATCAAATTCTCAAGTAATTACAGGTCAGCTTTACAAAGAGCATACATTCCTCTGAACCTAAGCAATGAGATGCACAGAACTATCTTCTCTCCACTAAAAATAAACAACAGTTAACATATTTAAAAGTGCACTTGAAATATTTTGTTACCAAGGAACCACTGGGTGCATGATCTCTTCGGCACTCACAGTTCTTGAGCATATCCTACAGGACAGTCCTTCTCTGCCTGAGATCAGAGTTAAATGTACCTGTTGATTTCAGGGGCACCAGGATTTGGTCCCAACTTCTTGCAACGGTTTAAGCAAAAGCAGATTAAAAGCACGAACAGAAGATCTGTGGCAAATGTATATTTCTTAATCTATAGTGCTCTCCAAAAGAAAAACTTCAATGGAAGCAAGAGAACTACTGCACTCCTGAATTCATGAGAGACTGTAGAGGAAAACTAACCTTACCACTTGGGATCATACTCCCAGGAGAATGAGAGAAGAGATCCGGAGTAAGAGCAAATGCAAAAAAATATAAAGACAATAATCTTTTCTTTTTGGCAGTTGCAGAAACCCTAATCTTCCTTCCAGAAGCAAAGCCCTCACATCAATACAATAAAACAAGCAAGTAAGCATCCAGTAAAGCTGTACATTTACAGTACTTGAAAATTAGAGAATTATGGTCTGCTGTATCTTAGATTTAATCTAGACAGTATGATTTCAAATTGTGGCTAGCATACTCCCATGGAATGAGCCTAAGAAAGTATGACTTCCTACAGCTAACTACAAAAAGAGTCACACTTCATGAAAAAGCAAGGCAGCACAACAGGATATGCTTGCATAAAAGGCTCTACTACTTAAACTATTTTGATTCATATGTGCTGGTTGGGAATATCTCTAAAGGAGTAAAGGCTTATCTTTTAATACAGAATGTCTTATAAATGATGACTACCTGAATACTTCAGTGATCTTATTGTGGCAGTTTAGATTATTGTAAACACAGGAGATAGAAGAAGAACAGAAAACAATTTCAAGAGATCAGAGATGATTTAAAACTCATAAGGAGAAATCACTGTCAGCCTTTGTTCTTAGAGCAGTCATCATATGGTATTTTTTTCTCCCAGTGTGCTGCTTAACTTTACATTTTGCTACATGGTAAACAACCTCCCAGAAACACTGTTAATTTAAAAGCATTATTACTGACATTATACATAAGTGAAGATCATGATACTATAAAATATTAGTTCTAAAAATTAGTTTGCTGCTATTAAATCTTTGCAAAACAAAATGACATCTTGAAAGTCTCTTACAAAATTTGCAATTTAACATCTACACTTCCATAAAACACCCATCCCTTGTATCATTTATAAATTTCTCTTACAATAACTCATGATCTAAAAACAGTGTAAGGAAGACAAAATAACAGACACTTATAAATCTCACAGATCAAATTTATGTTGAGTCCCACCTCAAGTTAAGTGCAGAAAGAACAGATTCTAGGGCAGTCAAAATTATATCCAGTTTCCAATAACACTTGTTTCAGACTTAGTAGGAACTTTTCCTTAATTATCTAAATGAGTGAAATAATAAAAAAAAATTCAATGCAGACAAAAGCAATAAAAAAGAACTGAGAATTAGAAATTATTTTAATTACGTAAATGAAAATCATTATAATGCTTTATGTAATGGCTGTATAGAAAGGAAAATTTGGGCATATGGTTTCCAGAACTCACTGTGTCTTCTAGTAAAATATTTATTGGGAACATTATTTCTTAATATTTACTATGAAGCTTTGGCACAGCTAAAACATAAGCAGAACAGAAATGAAAATAATTGTATATAACTGACACTACTAAAGTTGATAAATTTCAGTAGATTTTGTTGTTCGTTGGCAATATTACTAGGAGATATAACTTCCTTTAATTTTGTATTCCAAACCCTTCTATTTGATGTAACCATGATTCAAAATTATTTTTAAAGTTTTACCATTTTAATAAAGTGAAAGCTGTCACCTAAAGATGGTAAACTTATTACTTTGGTTTTTAGAAATTAAATATATGTGTATTTTTAGGAAACAGATGCCACTCATATCCTTCCTTTAAAACCAGGAATGTTTAACCTATCAGCCTGTTGCATTTGAGATGTTAAAATGAAAAATGACATCTATGCCCATTAATATCGTCAATGTATAAACAGCACAGCGTGACACATTCTTGAGAGCTGAAGGCTACAAAATCTTTCTGAAACATAAATAACAAAGCACTCAGAAGGATATTTGATGTTGATATTCATCTCTGAGAAAAACACTGCTGCCTGGGCTTCTTATGAAAATACATGCAGCCCAAATGGATCTCCTGTAATTGGTTTCAGATAGCGAGGTCAAAAGAAATATGATACAAGAAACTATTATGTGGAACAGGCGAAACAAGAATGTTTATACAGGCACTCCCTATTTATACTGACAAGAGGTGTATACTCTGCAGATAACCAAAACCAAAACACTTGCCAGAAGTCAACCAGACTCTTTTCTTTTCTAATTCTGAATCCCTATTTTATTTTTTCAAATGACTGCATACCCTAACATTCCTGGTGAACATAAAATAAGTTTCTGAACGTATAAGTTTCCAAATGGCTGAATATGTCAAACGAGAGTCATCTCGCTGGTAGCTCTATGCAACCGAAACGTATCAACATGCTAAGCTGGATTTAAGGCCAAAGACTGCTCTGCACTGGTTGAATAACAAGTTAACCAAATGATTACATGGCTACATTTATTATAAAAAACACTTCAGGAGAACCTCTGACCCTTTATAACCTGCTCAGGGCCTATTCTCTGGTTGGCTCCCAACAAGAATCGCAGAATTACCCATAGTTGTACAAAACCCTCAAAAGACAGTGACTGAAAGACAACATTGTTCAACCCTTCCTAATAGCACTCAAATGATATTGCTAAACGTTTGTCTCTCACTGATTGTGTTTGCCCAGAAAGTTCTCTAATGAATATCAGAGTCAGTCAGTACAGCAGCTTATAATCTTTCCAAATGGAGTAGCAAAGCAGTCAGCACTATTCAAAGAATCTTGAATTTAAGAAGATCCAGCTCCTTTCCAGCAGCAGTCTCTCCAGAAGCCTTGACAGAGAAGGCGAACTCCCATTTTCCCCAGTAAACGACACTTTTTTCTCTAAGGCACACAAAGAAAATTGAGGACAAATCTGCCACACTGCAAAGTCCACCTGTATGTAACAGAAATCTAAGCCACATAACTTGTCTGATTTTACCTATGAGAGATAGACTGAACAATTTTTACAGTGTTTGCCTATAGAAGTAGACCAGAGGACTGAGGCTATTGGCAACTACCTCAAAGAATATATTATCTAAAAAACCTAGATGTTCCCTAAGAAGGAATTCACTCAATTAACCCAACATCAGACTATGCCAATACTCAAACAAAAAAAAGGTTTTTCTGTCTTCTGAATCTAGATTAGGGTGTCTTGCCTAGTAGTAGAACACAAACCTGGAAGAAATCAAAATATCTGAAACTGTATTATGTTCCAGAAGAAGAGTCATTAGTCTTTGACACTGTATTACAATCCCAAGTACTCCTAGCACCAGGCTGCTAGACAGAAGGACAAGAAGTGGTAGTGCCCACAAATGCAGTAGTAAGCCCAGCGCTACAGGGTGGAATTAAGTGAACACTGAACATGTTTGAAAACATTTACTATGATAACACTACAGGAATTTGTGCAAACGATTGTCTGGCTCTTGGATTCCCAGGCTGCCCAGGTTTTCCAAGGCTGGGAAAATTCTCCATTTGCTCAGGACAGCAACTCTTCATGCCTGGCGAATTTCAAAATAAAACAGCAGAGCACACTGAGGGTTGGGGGACAAGTAGGGAAAGATGTTCTGGATCACAGTTTAACTTACATACTCACATTCCTCAAGTCCTTCAGTTCAGAAAACATAAGAATATCTCTGGATATGGCTCTCCTTTCCTTGGACTAAAAGCACTTTGCTGTTCGTTGGTTCCTTGGTTGGTTGGTTATTGGCAGGGGTGATGGTGTGTGTGTGTTTTGTTCTCTTAGGCTGATACGGCCAGTTTCAGAATACTGAGGCTCTGATTTTGATTCAGAGTTGTGGTTTTCCCTGCAACACAAATGCCACTAGAAGAAATGATCCTCAATCTACCTGAGCTTCTGTTCTATCCTGATGTTATCCAGGATTAATTGTCAGCTGAAGAGAAAAAGTAACAGTAATAAAGTGATAAATGCAACATGAAGTCTTATAATGCTGTTTAATAAAAGGAAATTAATCACATAATTGTCATAAACCTATTTTCAAACAGCAATCTATCAGAGAGAAATTATGCATCTGTAGTTATTGACCCTTCATTTCACCATGACTGATTTGTAATTAGACTAGTTTTGTGAAAAATAATAGTTAATTATCAGATTTTTTTTTCATTCTAATTGTTTTGGCATTTTTTGTTGTTATTGTTGTTGTTGTTTGGTTGGTTTTTTGGTGTTTTTTTTTTGTCATTGTTTTAGGGGGTTTTTTTGTTGGGTTTTTTTTTTTTAGTGTCTTCTTTTTTTTGCCTGTGTGAAGGATGCTAAATAAATACAGGGCACTAGTAATTAGCAGTTTACATATTCCATTTCATAAAGCAAATTTAGCTTCTCTCCCTATAACCCAATTTAATAGATTCTAAAGACTCTGGCAAAAACAACTCTTTAATTTTCTCTGCCCATTATTTGGCTGAGCAAGAATTAGAAACAGAACACCCATAAGAGTTACATGCTTCAATTCCTGGCAGCATTAGCAGGAATGTCTTCCCTGTAGACATAGTCTGCACTGGTCATTAGGGCACCATGTCAGACCATGCATAACATGGTGCCTGACAGCAAATTCAAATGCTTTCTCCAAAGCTCACACCAGCTGAAGAATGCAAATGTCAAGGGTTAGGAGAGATGGGGGCTCACAACACCAAAGTTGTGCTCAAACCTGACAGTCTCCTTTCTTTCATCCCACATGCCTGAACTTAACTTTCCTTTTGTACACACAGAAGCAAACAACCTACCCTACTTCTTTCCTTCTCCTTACATTACACAGTGACTAACTGAATTTATGAAATTTAAAACAAACAAACAAACAATCAAAAAAAAACAGCGCACACATAAAAAACCAGCAATCCAAGCTAACAAATATTCTGATACTGCTATATTATTCCATGGCGTGTGATTTTTAAAAGATTGAGACATGTAATAGCTAAACAGGGGAGCTAATCTCTTAATTCTACATGAAAATAATGTGGTAGTGGTGGCACGTACCAGATTTCCACATGAAAACTGGTATGATCTACTTCCAATGAAAATCTCCTAACTGATATATGAAAGCTATTTAAGTGTGCAGGCAAAGAAGAACAATGAATATAGCTATCCCATGTGTGAAGCCAGAAATAAAAATAATCCTTAAAATGATTATAAGTTTATATAATATTATGTTTATGTGGCAGAAAGCATACATAGGATTTGAAAGCTTTAAGCAAAAAAGACCTTTCAAGTCTGTCCATTGTAGACATTCCCTTATTGGCTGTGAAATCTACTTTCAATTAAAGCAGTCAGAAACAAAGTAGTGTTGACTTAGGTAGAATAATACATTATTTGATCATTTATAAATAAGAAAGGAACTGATTCAAGTTAAATCAAGGGCGGTCCCATGTGTGTTAAGATCAAAATTCAGAGCAAATTTAGGAGTGGAAAGAAACAAAGTATCAAAGGACGCACTGTAACTGTTAGAAGGCTGTTAGAAGGCAATAGTTTTAACTGCTAGAAATCTGAGGGGAAATTTTAAAATTAAAGACAATGAATTAATCATGGAGATTATTAATCAAATTATTAACAAATAATCATCATCAAGATATAAACTAAACCAAGAAATGAGGCAGATGCAAACCAGACGGAAGCATGCACTCAATCATATTGTTCTGGCCAACAGCAACATTCCCAGAATAGAACCTCAAGTTTGAGAGGACAGATCTGAGAACTGATTAGCTTTGTTCAGTAATACAGAGAGGTAAAATAACATGTGAAGAACAAATGCCAAAACAATTTTACCCTAAAATAGCCTTTGCCATTTAGAAGTCAGAATGAAATACATCTATCTTTACAACTTATTTTCAATTAAATTACATTCTGCACTCACTGGTAAAGGAGTGCTGACACAAAGTATCAGAAGCACAGATTCCTCATCCAGATACCCTCCTTGCAAGCCAGTAACCAAAACTACCCATCAAAGAAAATGGATCTACATGGTACCAAAATCAAATAAAATTACAGTAATTATATTAATCAAACTCTCTCAGCCAATCCAAGTGTGAGAAATTACATATCCATTGAAGAGCTGCTGATTGAAAGGATTCCAAATATTTGAATGATAACAATTTGATTTACCACTGCCCTTACACATCCATATCCAGAGGAATGAGTGAGACTGTAACCATGAAAGGAAATATTATCAAGATGGTCATATCAGGCTTTTAGTGTATGGGAGGAAGGCACAAAAGCCATTATTGAAATATCCAGTTGATTATCAGTGGAGGAAAAAAAGGTCATGAGTGGGTTTCACATTTGAAATTATAAATTTAAAGGGTGTTTTAAGTAGTTTTAATAGTTCTAATTGCTGACTTTTAGTTCTTACAAGAGCATAATTTAAAGAAATCTTAAATTTAATACATATAGCTGTGATGAAAACCATGCATTGAAAACATTAAAAAAATCCTGTCATATTATTATGATAAAAGTAACTGGGATATAAAAATAGAAGTGTCATATACAAAACTGCTATTTTCTCTACTCTCCTCAACCCTCTAAAGACTCAGTTAGTGACATGTACCCAGCTTGGGACACAATGGTTCAAAGAGGTGGACCATTTTACCAGTAACCAGATAAGAATGGTAATAACGACGTCAATGACAAAATCCAACATATGGGATAGCAGAAGTCTGATCATAAAACAGGAATAAACCCCAACCCTAAAGCAGTAAAAGTCATCAGCAAGTTTTTGCACAGAACAAATTAATTGTATTCTATGGGAAGGACAAGCAAAAATGGCCTTAAACTGAATCCAGGGAGATTTAATTAAATTTAAGAAGAAACTTTCCAATAGTAGAGTAGTGGAGGAGTACAATAAATTGTGCACATGATGCAAAATCATTATTGATGAACCTGTTCAAGAAGCATCTTAAGGAACAGTTAAGAGCACTGATTCTGCTCTGGGATACAGAAGATCTTTAGAAGTGTCACACAGCCCTGTTTTATATGATTGTGTGGCTCCTGTGAAAGCATGCCAAGTTCGGATTACTGTGATGTCTAACACCTTGCTACATTTCAAATAACACCATGTTCCCATAAACTGAGTATCATGGAGCTCCAGCATGGTTTGTTTCCATGGTGAGCTAACAGCAGAGGATCAGCAAGAGCTGCACATTCAGAGTTGCTCTTTGGAATTTTCTGACCTTACATGACCACTTTTGTGTTTATGAGACTATCCTTGAAATTTTGGACTGAACAGAGAAATAGTGTATACAGAACAGGAGATGGCTTAGAAATAAATGCTCTGTGCCATAATTGCAGTCAGAGCCCCTGATCAGGATTCTTGTGTCCTCACCTCCAAGTATAGGCACAACAGTAGCAGAAAAAAAGATTTTCTTGCTGTTACAATTCTTAATAGAAACAACAGAGATGCTGCTGAAATGGAGAACTAATAAGAAGAGAGAAAGATAAGGCAAGAATAAGGGTCCAAAGCACCACTAGATCAACTTAAGTCAAACATCTCCACAAATTAAAAAAAAGCAAAAACAAACTGTCCCATTTTTGGTCACATTTTTAATGAATGAATTCAATCCAAAGTCACTACGCAATCTCTACCACATTAAAAATCAGTCTATATTGCTAAGCTAAATCACTTGAACTAAAATCCTACTGCACATATTTTTTTTTTCCTATGGATTTTTTGTGGTGCTTTTTAAAACTTCAGTTAACATAAACTATACATATAAATAGGAACATATTAAATAAAAGATTGATTAGGGGAAGAAACAATAAACCTGAATGTAAACAGGCAATATAACAATAGCCATTTTCTTTGCAATCTTCCAAAGCTTTTGAGAAACCATATTTTGGAAACAGAAGTGGAGTTTGGTCTACAGTTAAAAAAACAAACCAGTAAAAACTTGTCTTGATATGAGATAAAACAGTAAATTATGCAAATAGCAGTCCTTTTCTACACATTAAACTTATCAGTGGAGGCATTGGGCAATAGTTTTGAATATGCTAAAAACAAAAGGTCTGATCTAAACTCCTTGGAATAATTCTGAGCACTAAAATCTGGTACCAAGTGTGGACAGTGATACTTCAGAGGAACCTCTGTTCCATGATCACAAATTGGTTTCTATGTTTATATAAGACATGTAAGTGTTATCTGGGCTTGTGGTCTACTCTGACCTGCTTGAATTATTACAATTTCAGCTTTTCTCTTGGACTGCTTGTCTACCTTTTAACTTTTTGGTACATTTCGTGATGATCTAGCAGGCACAGTCCAACACACAGATGTCTGTTCTCTGAAGAATACCAATCTTCAGGTTCTTGCTGTAGCTGGCAAATGAATTGTATGTTTTGAAGGGTAGCCTTAACAGTCAGCGTAGACAGTGCTACTGAGAAAGCATTCTCCACTTCGGGGACTTTTAAGAGTGAAGATTATAAAACAAGTGAAATGACAAAGAGCTTTAATTTTAAGGTAAAATGCAAGTACAAAGAGACAGGCAAATGTCCTCGGGCTCCTCATTCCAGTTTCAGTCCTTGTGAGGACATCTAGTAGGAAGTATATTCTTTATGATTAGAAACTTGCAGGCATGAAAAAGAAAAGACCTGAAGCTATTAAAATTGTTTTGCAGAAGAGGAATAAAGATATTTTGCAATTCCCAGGGCATTCAGGTGCTGGAGAACTAATAGCAACTGTGCAAGGAATTCCCAAGTAATATGCATGAGCAATGCAACAGGTTAGGCATTTGAATTGAAAGGTAGATGTTTCTATCCCACTTCATCAAGCCCATCCAGGAAAAAATTATCCTTTTTATACTGCCTTGGCATCTACAGTAATCTTCCTAAACAGCAAGCTAATCAAGGAATTATAATTGTAAATATGCTCAGGGGCATTAGTACCTTTAAATGCATTTGTAAGAGCAGACACACCCAGTTATGTTGGTGCCAAACATATGTAATACTTCACATCGGTTAAAGTCTGTTCTGGCATCAGACTGTAAAAACTTCCTCTGAACCATACAGCATATATTACATAATCACTTTCACTAACGTGTACATAAGAAAAAAGCACTGGCAACCTAGGGCATGATCAAAATATGTTGGAAATTAAGTTTATATCTAAATTTTACTCCATATATTGCTTAAACTATTCTTGCTTTACATAAATCAAAACTTAATAATCAGCTTTTATTTTTTCAGTTCTCTGTCATGTCATCAATTTACCATTATCTAAGCTCTGTCACTAGTCTTCTCTTCTAAAAACACTCCTCTTTACACATTGCACAGAGTTCAGATTTCATGTCCTAGAAGTATTTTCCAGATTCTCCTTTCTATAATACCTTTTTTTTCCTTCTTGGTACATTTTAAACCTCAGCAAACTGTAACTATATTGCCTTTTAATTTAATTTACTAGGCAGGATGCAGTGCATCTTCTCTGTGAACATTTATCTATCTTACTAGATCATCACTTCTTCATACCATGAGTTTCAAGTATCACACAAAACATGGATCTATTCCTGACTAAACATAACAATACTAGTACAGCGTTACAATCTACAGTAAACTTTAATTTAGCTGTTATTTAAAAAATTTAATGTCATCTATTAGAGATGGATTTATTATTTTGCAGGATAAAATGTGGATAATTTAATCTCTGAGATTTGGGAAAAAAATACATGACAGACATCATAGTATTATTGTATTTTTAGTCAGAAGGCCTTGCCTTGTATGAGAAAGCCTTCTGGATAATGCGTATTCGTCTACTGCAATTCCCAGGGCTCTTCTTGTGCCATAGGACAGCGGACTGAAGAATAAAAACAGGAGAGAAACTATTTCATGTGAGGACTTTGGGATGGCTTTGAAATACTTTCTGGAGCACAGTTTATGGCATAAGGCTTATGCTGCTACCTGAAGAAAGAGCTGTGGCCAGCAGGTGAAACAATCTTTGATTTTAGATGAATGCCAGAGGTTCTCACCCTCTTCTCCAGCAATCCCCAGTTTCATTAATAACACTGAGACATGAACTCTGCGAGCACTTTCATCTATAGAGTTACAGAAAATATAGGGAGTGCATTACTGAAAAAGGTATGATGACAGTATCATTTCTACCAACTCTCTCAGGCTTCACCTACACTGAAAACTGGAGAGTGACTGAGAATGTGATTTTCTGCACCAGCAAGCTCTGGGCATACATTTTTTACCTGTGCTGACCCACACTCTCTCAAGCTATGCCCTGGCACAGCTCTGCAGTCAGACTTTTCCGAGCACCAATTTTGACTACGGAATTGGATACAGCTATCCCAATTTTGGGGCCTAAAATGCTTATAAGGTCACGTGTCTCACCCTATGTCAACTGCTCAGTTTAGTATCCAGGAACCATGTTTAATTTACTAGTGAAGATCATGGCTCTATGCTCAAAATAGTTGAGCCATATGCTGTTTTGGAGCCTCTCTTGGCAGAAGCAGCCAGGTTATTTTGGGATGGCTTGTGAGAGTGTCTAAGAACCTTAATTTCATATCTGAACAGGCTGGAAAAAAAATTGTCAGAAACAAGAGCAGACACTTTAGGGTGGGGGAATCAAGACTCCTTTCATTCTGAATTGCTGCATCCTGAACCTCTCATGGTGTATCTGCTGATTAGTTTTAAGTACCAGTTTTATATGGACACATGCATCTGGGATGAGCTCTACTGATGAAAGTAAAAATTTTGACAATAGCCACTGTTTTATGAAAAACCTTCATTTCTTTCATCAAAGAAGCAGTGCCAAAAAACCCAAAGCATCCAAAGCATCTGTTTCCAGAGTCATCATCAATCAAATCCACAAAAATTGTACCATATAATAATTTCTGTAAATTCTAATATGGTTGATAGTATTTCTCATCCTCATGTTTAGGCACTTAAGACTGAGTATTCAGAGTTAGGTAATTTGACAAAGGCTCTAAAGAAAGTGATTTCCTCAGAGCTCAGGTTAGTCACCAACTCCAGGAGTACCCCAGATCTCAATGCTGGGATTGAACTCCATCTGCTAGTGGCAAAGGAGCAAGTGGGTTACTCAGCAAAGGTGACTGGGACTCTGGAATGAGATGACAGAGGGCATTGCAAAGGCTTTGGTGTATTGCCAGTAGCATTTGCACAAAAACAAGTGAAAACAGTAAAAAGATCCAACTTCAAGAACTTGAGGGTTTTGTTAAATATTATGAATTCTTTTATTTGTATATTTTAAGGATACTCTAAAAATGACATTTTTCAGGAAAAGCATACAGTGAAAATTAAAAGCATTAGGAATTTATTTAAGAACAACTTAATCACCAGTAGTACTTTCCTTTAGATTTTTCTGCATCAGAATTTGGGAAGATTCTGGCTAGAGGTTTTGTGTCTCTCTGAAGAATAACTGAATTACTCCTTCACTGCTATAAAAGACAGAGAAAAGGCGAAAGGACTAAAACTGTACATTAAGGACAATTTTTTGAATTTTTTTACAAGTGCAAAGAGAATGGCACCAAAATAAAAACAATGGAAGTAATGTTGAAGAGAAATCAAATTTCTTCCCAACTAGAAGGTATTAAAAAAGACTCATATAGTAATCAGAGTACAAAAATCAGGCCAGAACAATATCACTGAGAATAGATATTTTAGTGAATAGAGATGATTATGCTACTCAAGAAAAAAAATTAATTTTACTAAAACTGACATCTTTAATTTCCAAGGGAAGTGCTTCTCTGACTAGTCTGACACAGTTTAAGTAGTATAGATAGTCTCTCTTTTATAACAAACATTGGTAGACTCCGAAGTGACCTAATAGGCACCATCCTTTGAAATTTGAACACATGGAATTCACTCAAGCTTTTACATCATCTTGCAAGACAAGATATATCGTGAGCACCATTTAAAATTATTTACATGTGAATTAACAGCATTCCAAAGCAGATATTTTGCAACAAAGTTAAAGTTCAAAAAAACGCTAAGAGCAATGCCCGCAGGAATTTTGACCTTCACCAATCATTAAATTTGTTGGAAGAAGTGATTTCTGAGATTTTGGCAAATGCAAGTGGTAGCAACCTGAGCATTTGTTTTCCATGTTGTAAGTTTTTTTCAGAGTTTTCTTAACATTTCTGCATTTTTGAGAACCACAAGCCTCTGTTACAACTCCTTATTTAATCTCTGTTCTAGAGTATATTTTTAAAGTTTTGCAAATGTAGTACCCCATAATTATTTATGGCATAGCAGAATTCTGATTTTGGCTCAGTTTGGGTTTTTTTCCCTAGGTGTCATGAGAAGACAAAACAATGACACCTAAAGCTGCAACAACATAATTTTATAAAAATCGGAAATGAAAGATAAGAAAAGAAAGTTTCTACTTGAGAGAAAAGAAGGGGATTTAGCAACGTGCATTCACAGTCATAAATTCTGGTGTTGTACCTAGCTTGTCACAAACCATAAGCATTCACCTACACTGTAATACAGCTTCAGCAAGTTTCCTGAATGTCTCAAGTAAAAATAAGGTTTTGAGAACAGAGGTAATTCAACATTTCACATGACAGCCTTTAACGCATCCTAAAATTCCAAAAATTTGTAGGACCAAGCATAGGAAGATATCTGCATTTCTGAAACTGTTTTCTATACAGAAAGGAATAAAAGCTTCTGACAAGCAAAGGAAGAAGGAACAGGTCAAATCTGTGTTAGATTAAATGCTTATATATTTAAGTTTTACCATATGTCGATTGTCCAGAATATTACAAATATAATTGAATATAAAATATCTTTATGTGGAGGGGTGTTCAACCAGTACAAATTAGCTGTAATTAAATCCTGCCCTTGCTAATTACTATATGTGTTCAACTGTCAATCTCTCATGTCTACTCACACTGTAGCTAATTTCTAGCAATATCCAAAGGCATACAGATTTCAAACAGATTTTAAACCCTTCAATCTAGTAAAGCAGAAACGCAAGGCGACAGTGAAATTCCAGGCACAGACAAACTCCATTCTGCCGTGAGACACAAGACTGGAGCGTGCAGAGATGTTAATTTGACTGGGACACCTTCCACCAAGGGCTAACATTTCTGTAGAATCCTCAAGTCAGATACAAATGTTTCCAAACAACAACATTCCTCCTCTTTTATTTTTCAGTCTTTCTGTTTAATGTTAATGGAAGATGCCAGACGGATGGTTTTGGAGAGTAAAATGCCCTTTTTCTATGTTCAGGGGAAGTTCAGCATAGTCAGCTGCAGGAGCTACTAAATGTACCCTGTTACTGCCTCCTTTCAAGGGGTACTAAAGTAATTCTATTTTCATGCTCTTTTACTCTTCATTTCTTGTACTGATTATGCCAATTAGAGCAGTCCTCTTAGTCACGTGGTCATCTGCCTTCTAGAAATCTTACCTGCCTGTTTATATGCTTGCAGGTACTGACAGCTGCAGAATGAATTTGATACAGTTCATTTAACTATCCCCAACAATGAGCAAGGAGATTAGCAACACACTGAGTGGTAAACACCATTGAGTAATTTATACTATTTCTTTTACTATGGAATGCAGACTGCATAAACTAATATATATATGGAGAACTAGCTTTAAGCTGTAAGAAATTTTGTACTGTTTTTACTGCAGATATGTGGAACTGTCTTATGTGGGGATCAAAGAGAGAACAGTATCTAAGAAAGATGTATGATTGCACATCTGCTAAAACCAAATCTAAGTTCTTTGCCTCTAAATCTCACTGGTTCACAAATACTTCTTTTCTGGTGTAGAGAATATCCAGTTCATACATTCTGATTGGTTCCCTGACGAATTTGTTTTTAAACCAAAATCGAATCCTTTATTCTCAAAGTTGTAATCAATGTGACCTCCTAAAGAGCTCCATCTATATTTTTTTTTCTAATCTCTCAGCCTTCCTTTTCTTATTATGGTTGTCTTCTTCCCGTGGTGACTCCAACGGCTTCCTTACATTGCCCAACATCGTAGCCTCATCTCCACTCATGTTTCTGTTTCACTCAAGAACTTAAAAGTCTTCTCTCAAAACATTTTTCAGTTAATTTCCTAATACTGACCTTAATCTTTCCAAAAGTTGTCTTTACATTTTAAGACTCTTGCTTAAGTTTAAATAAATAAAAATAATAAATAAAAAGTAAAAAAAAAAAAAAATTATTAACATGATACATATGTAAAATAGATTTAATGATACTTCATTTGTTCTTACCCCTGTACTTAACTGCTCTTTTCTCCTGTATTTTAATCCCTGCTGAATCTAATTTATATGCTGTGATTAGTATGTTTAGAATAGTCTTACTTTCAGCTGGAAGGGGTTCAAAGATGTTACTGCTTTGTAGTGCAACAGCATTATTTTGCTTAGAGTAGTAAGCATTCAGAATATCTATGAAGTTCCAAATGCAGTAAGAGCAGAAACAATAATAATCAACTAATTTTAAAATATGCCATGTCATTTTATATGTAATAGTAGCTGCAGTTAAAGCCACTCTTTTCTGTGAATAGAATACACATGAAGAATCAAGGGTTTTTAAATGTCATATAATAAGCTGACCTGCATACAAAAGCATTTAACATATAAAGATAAATGAGGCCATTGGAAGAGAGATTTGCCAGAATGAAGAGTCTAGGACTCTGTATTAACACTTGGGTAAAGTCCATGAAGCCAAATATGCTTTTGCCTTTGGATATGGGCATTGCCTTACAGGCAGAAGGGAAGCTGAAAGCACCAAGTTCAGAGCCCTCTCCACAGTGGTGACCACATTTGCACAAAACTGACTTTATCAATCAGAAACATGCCATGCGCAATGTATCAGAGAAATAAAGAATAGACACTAAAGAAAACTGTGCTCTGAACAACAGCAGAGAATGCAGAAAAAGAAATGAGATAAAACAATACTCCTCATTCGTCTTTCATTTCCTGAAATACTGAGTACTAAAAAAAGCAAGTTAACTACACATAGTGTAGCACTAACTTACAGGTTTTACTGGGACATCTCAAAAGATCCTGGTACTGAGAAGAAAGACAGGTAATCTTTATTTTTGTGGGCTTTTGTTTGGTTTCTTTTTTAACGGTAACAAATTCCATATTTTTAAAATTTGCTCGAAAATTCTTTAGGAAAATCCTAAACAGGGCAATGCAAAAATCTGTTTGTTCTGAAATATGGCCATCATTTTCAAGACTGGCTGCAGTTTGTCCTTTGTGCTTTGAGACTGAGAATTCAAAAATGCAGACCTACAATAGCCAAGCTGCCCCTTTTTATCCGGAGGCTTTGGGTATCCCCCAAGATTTTTATATAAATGTAGCGCACTCTGGTTTACATTAGAAAAGGAAACATTTATCTTATCACATTGATATCGGCTCAGTACAATATTACATTCTGGAATAAGAAAATATTGCAACTTTTCTTGAAAAGGTCAAGAGGTACTGTTTATCTTCAGGGCATAATGAATTACATCGTATTTCCTCCCCAGGAACTCTGGAAAAATGGAATATGTTTTGACGCACAATGCACAACTCAGGACTCTGTGATAGTAGGTGGAATAACAAACAAAGCTGTAGTGGAATACTTCAAGCTTCAAAATTCTGTATAAATACAAATTTATATGAGAATCCTGGCTAACAAGTAGTGCTATTGCTACTAAAAAAATATGTATGACAGTTCTAATAAAGCATGATCTTCAAATCTCTTCAACCTCTTAACTGCACCCTAAATTCAAGTTTACTTACTTAGATTATTACATGTTAAACTTCATAGCTGTTCAGCTAAGTAATATAACAGCTACAAGTTTCTGGTTTCCAATTTTATAATCAGAACATTTTTTTTTATTTATGAAAATCACATTCCCTCTTAAGTTTCCTTAGTTTATGCCGCAAGAGTCACACACTCAAGAAATGTTTCCAGTTATGTTTCATAATGTTAAAAAACAAAAAAAAATTATCATAGCTGAATCTGAAATCCCTATACTAGAGACTAGTATCTCATATTTTCTTATCAGGACCAGTGAGACTAGTATCTCATATTGAGACTAGTATCTCATATTTTCTTATCAGGACTAGTAAGAGGAAATTTCAGTGGAAAATCTACGATGGTACTTACAAGCAAAAAACATTTTTCCCACAGAAAACAACAAAAAACACAACCAATGTCTTATACAACCTCATCTTTCAATACCTCATCTATTGTATAAACCAGAAGTAATATGTGACTTGGTCCTGAATANTCTCAAAGTTGTAATCAATGTGACCTCCTAAAGAGCTCCATCTATATTTTTTTTTCTAATCTCTCAGCCTTCCTTTTCTTATTATGGTTGTCTTCTTCCCGTGGTGACTCCAACGGCTTCCTTACATTGCCCAACATCGTAGCCTCATCTCCACTCATGTTTCTGTTTCACTCAAGAACTTAAAAGTCTTCTCTCAAAACATTTTTCAGTTAATTTCCTAATACTGACCTTAATCTTTCCAAAAGTTGTCTTTACATTTTAAGACTCTTGCTTAAGTTTAAATAAATAAAAATAATAAATAAAAAGTAAAAAAAAAAAAAAATTATTAACATGATACATATGTAAAATAGATTTAATGATACTTCATTTGTTCTTACCCCTGTACTTAACTGCTCTTTTCTCCTGTATTTTAATCCCTGCTGAATCTAATTTATATGCTGTGATTAGTATGTTTAGAATAGTCTTACTTTCAGCTGGAAGGGGTTCAAAGATGTTACTGCTTTGTAGTGCAACAGCATTATTTTGCTTAGAGTAGTAAGCATTCAGAATATCTATGAAGTTCCAAATGCAGTAAGAGCAGAAACAATAATAATCAACTAATTTTAAAATATGCCATGTCATTTTATATGTAATAGTAGCTGCAGTTAAAGCCACTCTTTTCTGTGAATAGAATACACATGAAGAATCAAGGGTTTTTAAATGTCATATAATAAGCTGACCTGCATACAAAAGCATTTAACATATAAAGATAAATGAGGCCATTGGAAGAGAGATTTGCCAGAATGAAGAGTCTAGGACTCTGTATTAACACTTGGGTAAAGTCCATGAAGCCAAATATGCTTTTGCCTTTGGATATGGGCATTGCCTTACAGGCAGAAGGGAAGCTGAAAGCACCAAGTTCAGAGCCCTCTCCACAGTGGTGACCACATTTGCACAAAACTGACTTTATCAATCAGAAACATGCCATGCGCAATGTATCAGAGAAATAAAGAATAGACACTAAAGAAAACTGTGCTCTGAACAACAGCAGAGAATGCAGAAAAAGAAATGAGATAAAACAATACTCCTCATTCGTCTTTCATTTCCTGAAATACTGAGTACTAAAAAAAGCAAGTTAACTACACATAGTGTAGCACTAACTTACAGGTTTTACTGGGACATCTCAAAAGATCCTGGTACTGAGAAGAAAGACAGGTAATCTTTATTTTTGTGGGCTTTTGTTTGGTTTCTTTTTTAACGGTAACAAATTCCATATTTTTAAAATTTGCTCGAAAATTCTTTAGGAAAATCCTAAACAGGGCAATGCAAAAATCTGTTTGTTCTGAAATATGGCCATCATTTTCAAGACTGGCTGCAGTTTGTCCTTTGTGCTTTGAGACTGAGAATTCAAAAATGCAGACCTACAATAGCCAAGCTGCCCCTTTTTATCCGGAGGCTTTGGGTATCCCCCAAGATTTTTATATAAATGTAGCGCACTCTGGTTTACATTAGAAAAGGAAACATTTATCTTATCACATTGATATCGGCTCAGTACAATATTACATTCTGGAATAAGAAAATATTGCAACTTTTCTTGAAAAGGTCAAGAGGTACTGTTTATCTTCAGGGCATAATGAATTACATCGTATTTCCTCCCCAGGAACTCTGGAAAAATGGAATATGTTTTGACGCACAATGCACAACTCAGGACTCTGTGATAGTAGGTGGAATAACAAACAAAGCTGTAGTGGAATACTTCAAGCTTCAAAATTCTGTATAAATACAAATTTATATGAGAATCCTGGCTAACAAGTAGTGCTATTGCTACTAAAAAAATATGTATGACAGTTCTAATAAAGCATGATCTTCAAATCTCTTCAACCTCTTAACTGCACCCTAAATTCAAGTTTACTTACTTAGATTATTACATGTTAAACTTCATAGCTGTTCAGCTAAGTAATATAACAGCTACAAGTTTCTGGTTTCCAATTTTATAATCAGAACATTTTTTTTTATTTATGAAAATCACATTCCCTCTTAAGTTTCCTTAGTTTATGCCGCAAGAGTCACACACTCAAGAAATGTTTCCAGTTATGTTTCATAATGTTAAAAAACAAAAAAAAATTATCATAGCTGAATCTGAAATCCCTATACTAGAGACTAGTATCTCATATTTTCTTATCAGGACCAGTGAGACTAGTATCTCATATTGAGACTAGTATCTCATATTTTCTTATCAGGACTAGTAAGAGGAAATTTCAGTGGAAAATCTACGATGGTACTTACAAGCAAAAAACATTTTTCCCACAGAAAACAACAAAAAACACAACCAATGTCTTATACAACCTCATCTTTCAATACCTCATCTATTGTATAAACCAGAAGTAATATGTGACTTGGTCCTGAATATCAGTTTTTCAAAACAAGTGAGAAATGATGAGGGTCTGTGGAAAAAACCATAAGAATTAAACTAGGGAGTTATGGCAACACAATACATTTGAAAAATCTGTACTGCTCTGCAAATTTCCTTTTGCAATCATATTTTGCCTATTGTATTAAGAAATTAGCAGAATGCAGATGGAGATTGGAGCAGTAATCTGGAAGGGAGATGTGTGTCAGCATGCCCCTTTTTTTCTGTCACAGCCAGGCTGGTTGGCTACTTCCTACTAGGCAAGATTGCTGCAAGGAGCTTTTCCTTACTCTGTCCAGTTGAAACTCAAAACAATGATCACTGTGGTCAACTTTCACTTTACCACTTAATACAGGAAAGAAGTACTCACCGAGCTGAAATTCGTCTCAGATGGCAAGTGAGAGCTAACACCACCAGCTCTTATAATCTGTTCATTCAACACAAGAACTCACATTTCAATTTATTCTGCCATGAGATCTTGAAACACACAGTGGTCAAATAAGAATCAGTAGGCAGGGGGTGCTCTAACACATATTATAGGTCTTTGGCAATGTGGAAAAAAAAAGAAAGAGACGAACCTGGAAATGTGTGAAGACACACCTAGACTAAACATCCAGGACAGTCAGGGAGACATTTAACTTTAATTCAGATAAGAGGTGAGAAATAGAGAAGAGGTGAATACAGAAATCTTTCTATTTGTGGGTACTGGGTCAATAAGAAAACAATGAAGATCAATACGAACTGCATCACTTGAGGGCACTAAGCCTCCATCAGACCTACAAATAGAAATGCCACATTAGTGACAACAGCTGAACAGCTTCAATGGCAAGAGCAGGCAAGGTCTCAATATCAAAGTAGTTATCTGAAATAAAGTAGCTTAATAGACTGAGCTTGAAGCCACATCATGTGGGAGAAAAATCACAGCTAGATCAGTTTCCCAATGAATATGCCAAACAGATGTTTATGGAGTAAATCAAGGCTTCATTTTTTTAGATAAGAACTCCTACCCCATCACACAGAAAACAGGAGAAGAAACAAGAAAAGGAAATATATTACTGTAAGTAATAAAGAAATATTAACTGGGGTATAATATCATGATCTCATGGTTATGGGAGGTGGAGACATGATCAAACTGAATAAATAGACAGAGTTGGGATCATAGAGTCGCTCAGCAAATGTCTGTTTGGAAAATTATTTGAGTCTGCCCTGTCACATAGAGAAGTTAAGTAACTGTTAGAAGATAGTAGAGTGAAATGAAAAGACTATTTATATTCAAAAACTTCTGAATTAATTCTCTGTGAATTCTTTTATTTTCTGGTAGAAGTTTTGTCTCCTCTGCTTTTCCTAATAGAACAGAAGTTGAAGCATATAAAATAATGTAAAGTATCATCAAACATATCAAGAGATTTTTTGCAGAGAAAGGAAACAATACCTATTTGCATCAGATTTCAAGATAGTAACCATGGCTGCCTCTGTCCAAAACTGCTACAAACAAAACACGCAGAACATTCTCTCTGTTTTTCTTTCTGAAGCATTCTTGCATTCTCAAAATACGTCACAACCAAGACAAAAAAAAAAAAATTGCAGACTTACAGGATGGTTAGATTTTAATAGTACACTTAGGTTCTAATAACTTACTAGCAGATCAATGATAAATATTAATAGCCCTGAATAGGGCTATGCCCAGTTCTGCCAGTTGGCTTGCAGTAACGTGAGATTGAAGCAGAGTTGCAGAGTTTTTGATCAAAGTAATACTCTCAATTTTAAGAAGAGTGCTTAGCAGACATAAAATGCTTAAAATTCTTTAAAAAATCGCCTTTCAAATCCAAACTGCTAAAACAGTAAGCTAAATGCCTAAATATAAAGTAGCAAAAATGAAATAATATTCCACATGTTTAGCCAAGGTCTATCATTTGTCCCATGTTATTTAGTAAAAAAAATGCATATAAGAGGATAGCTCTGCTTTCCACGCCTTTTAAGAAAAGCATCCTTGACTGTAAAACTAAATGAAGTTTTCTACTTTGATTTTTTACATTGTATCTGACTTTTCTGCACCTTATTTATCAGGTTCTACCAATGGTTTTCTGTTGGAGTTTTTTGGGTCATTTGGCCACAGATTTCTCACTGGATTTTAACAATCAAAACGTGTAAATGAATTTTAAATACAGAGTTAAAAGTTTTTTCGTCATACTTTTTTTGCATGCAGCAATACTGGAGAAGAGCGTTGGTAAATTACAATAATTGAGACCAACTAAAAGGACTGCCTGTATCTCAGTAAGTCAGGTTATCATTCTCAGGTTCCTCTGAGAAGGAACTGAGGATATCCCTGGACTTGCTGGGCATTTTAGGTTTAACACTTGGCCTCTCAGAGCAGTTTTCATCTTTTAAAACTGTTTTTTGTCTTTAAGGAACATTTCTGAAGGGTTTGTCTAGCTCCAGGCACTTAACCCTGGTTTGCACTTGCAGTGCACCGAAGGCTGTGGCTTCCAGCTAGGAAGTCACTGACTGACTGACAAAGAGACACAATATCCTGGCACAGACAGGGAGTACAGACTGAAATTGTATCCTTGATGCACTCTGCACATTTTGAAAAAAACAAGGAGAAAGAAGATACTGTCTGAGGTTCTGAAAAAATTTTGGAGCTCAGCTAAAGAAGCAGGAGAGGCATTGATTGAGAAGAACAACAAAGATATGGGAAAAAATGTATTTTGTGATCATCATGCAATAATTTCCAACCTGTAGGAGGGGGAGATGAAGCAATTAGTGGCTATCCTTGGGAAAGGAGAAATAAAAAAAGGCCCTTTCTGCCTTGAGGAATCTTTCACATCTCATTCACATCACAGGGACTGTTGGAAGTTACAGTTAGCCCTTACAGCACTTTTCTGATCATTGGGCTATGTGCAAAAAATATTTGATATTTTGGGCCATTCTTCTCTTATATTGCCAAAAACCCCTCTTCTCCTTCAAACTGAAGTTTGTCTATTAAGCCTCAGGTAGTAGGGCCTTTAAGATCAGGAAGGATAGGAAGAGCCCTTAGAACACTTAGCACAGCTAATCATAAAAAGCAACAAACAGAGTAAGATATTTGCTCATTGGATTATACAGAAACAATTAGGGAGTAGAGGCCTTGCTAACAGTTTTTTCTTATTTCACTAGTTTGTTATTTTTATTAAGGAAACCATTAAGGAGGAGGAAAAACTCCAATCAGAAATTACAGCACATCATGCTAGGTGTTCAACAAATACAGTGCACAGACAGACCTTGCAATAGTTTGGAAACTATGTTCATGAACGGTAAAGGCCACCTAATGAAAATACAATTAAGTTTTGCAGTGAAAAGTTTCTCACGTATCCATTGTGATTCAACGATGAAAAAACAATAGGTTAAAGAATATTTTGCATTATCTATTCACATAAATGACATGAAGACAGATTTTTTGGCCTCTCTAAGAAAACTAGCCCAAAAATAACAGGATAAGGTGTTTAAGAAAAGGTTTTAGCAGCAAGAATCCACACAGCAGCAGAACTAGAGTGTGCTAGCCACTTTGTCGTATGCAGATAGGTGCTAATTTACATTCTGGGATACTTTGGCACCTGACACGATTAATATTAGGACGGGCAGATGAGTCTGCACATCAGAAACACCACCAGAACAGGGTTACTATAGCCTGATAGACCATACTTGTGCTTCAAAGATGCTCACAAGTTCTGGCATTTAAGAGTTTAACTATTCCATATTTTTCCCTCAGATTTGTACTTCTGAACATTATTATCAATATAGATACCATGATTGTTTTATTTATTCTGTTTTTTTCCCAAGCAGGTCACGGGACTGACTTTTGACCCACTGGTTTAAAAACTGTTCCATGTGCTTACACAAGTAAAAATTACATTAAGAATGAAATGTAGTAGCACAGGATTATACAAATTGCAGTATTTTTTTAAATTATCCTTAAGTAAGAGATGTCAATGCAATAGGAAAATAAGAAAGTTATGGTTTTACTTAAGCAGGATTATAAGTATGAAACAAATGGAATGACAGAGGATAGTCAAACATCTTTCATTATCTCCGGCAGTTTTATACAGCAGCCATGGCATCAAACTGCAGGCATGTAACTAGGATAGCTCTGAAGCAGCAAAAAAAGCATATTGGTCACTCAGATATTTTTGCAACACAATATGAGTTTTTACCGAATTTTTTTCCTTGACTGTGAAGCTCTCTTTGCTTTCAAGTACGTCCTTGAAACTCCATGGCTTCTTCCTCAACCCTCCCATAACAGTTCCTCCTCTGTTCTTTAACTCTGTATTTGCTCATGCACATGTGGAAAACAGCATGTTTTCCCTCCTATGCTCCTTGCCTTTTGTTTATTCTTTCAAATTCTTCTAATCAACAAAATGCATGTAGTTAATTTTCCTTGTATTACAGAGAAAATCACTTAAACCAGGGAAAGGTGCTCTGAAAATGGCCCCTACATCATACATGGGGAGGCAGCTGATGACTTTAAGAGTCTGCGATCTGAGCCCTAACAAGACTCCTGTCTCCCAACATGGCTTCCATACTAGGAAGAAAGTATTACCTAAATTATGACTTCCACTGAGAATAATGAAACGTCATCCATTTTGCAAGATAGCCTTTAGATGTGGAAATTTCCTCGACAGCGTATGCTGAGTTAACCATGGCTAGGAAAACAAAACCTCATGGTTGGTGAGGAAAAATTAATCACAGCCAGAATACACATGGTTTTTGAACGCCTCCAGCTGCAGTACAGACATTATGTTTCAGTAAGTTTCAAAAATAAAAAAGTGGCAGAAAATGGGCTGCTACTACCACAAAATCACACAGGACTAAAATGCCTGACAGGATTATGAAAAAAATTAATTTGAAATTAACTTAAAATTAGAAATCAAGATCCAATTTATGCTTAAAATTCTCAAACAATTAATTCTATGTTCATTAAGTTAATGTTGGTAAGAATATGATATATTTAAAGCCTAGATATAATGTGCAAAAACTTCAACACATTTTAAATTGAGAACTGTATATACCACTACAGTAACAATCAGGCTGTCCTCATTTTTTCAGGTTATTTTCTTCCCACTCAATTAACTCTCTGATTTCCATGTTCCTGTACTTCACCACTCCTCAACCCCTGGCTTTCCCTATCCCCATCATCTTTAGGTCCAACTGACTTTCTGCTGAGGCTTTGCTACAGTAAGATTCCCGGAAACCCAGGCAAGCCACCAAGATGCCTCC
>VWZS01008898.1:675977-708477 GCA_013397075.1 Rhabdornis inornatus | reverse complement strand
TTCACCTTTAACTTGAATTTAAGTGGATAAATCACTTGTGTTTTAGAAGACAATAGCCTGTACTCCATGTTTCACTGGTTATGAGATTACACACCTTTTCATGATACACTTTATCTCAAAGTTGTCTGTGGCTGTTCCTATTATGCTGTGTGCATGACCTTTCAGTAAGCTGAAGAAGATACAGTTATCTTCTTTTCTGACATGCAACATCTATCAATCAACATGTTTTCACGTAATTTATTCAAGGCAAATAGCAGCTCCTAAGGCTAGTGAACCGCAGCACTATCCCAGTGATTTTGATTAAGGAACAATGTGGACAGCTTAGGTGGGAAATGAAAAATGCATACCAGTGTTGATAAAGATGTGACTGAAACAGTAAACGGATCTGAAAGACCAAAATGTATATATTTTTAAGTGATTCACAGGAACAAATACAACCTAATATCATAAATACAGGAGATGTGTTATTTGATGAACCTAAAATGTTAGCAAGTTCAGTTTACCTATGGATTTTAAAGCAATGTCTACATAGTTTTCTTGGACTAATCTACATTTTTCTCATTGAATCAAGAATGTAAATTAAGACAAAATGATTCTTTTTCAATTTCATGCTGAAGTAGCTCAAGTTAGTGAACGTAATTTCTCCTAACAAGAAAAATTTATCACTGTAAGCTCACTCAGTTGCCTTTTATAGAGAGTTCCTGTAGGCATTTATGGAAGTGAAAGAATAAAAAGATTGATAAATGTGCCAAAGGAATGGTCTCTTTAACTAATTCAAGCCAAGGCAAGCACAATTAAATTAGTCTTGCCAAACAAGGAAATGTAAAGATCATTTCATCATCTATGTGATAATCCTTATATCTGACAGAATGCGGCTTATTTTTCACTATGAATGAGTTATTTACTCATTCTGAAATAAGTCTTCTGAAAAAAAAAAAAAGTTTGCCATATTTTTACACAGTTATTTTAGCTGCTAAATGAATTTAAAGTTTTTGTTCACTCTCAAATCCAACTATAATGAAATCAAAGCGTAAGTATACAAATAAAGCATGTTAAAAGTTATTATTTATATTTTAAGCTCTGCAGAACCTTCATCATACGTTTTGAGATGCAAGTCCAGTTCCATAGGCCTTTTATCTCATATGTCAGAAAGGAGAACTTTCTCCCTTTTCAGGGTGAAAGAAAGATTTCAATTTTTTGTCTTGCATAGAAATTTCTAAATTCTAAAATTCTATATTCTAAATTTAATTTCTGGCATGATTTCTGGTATAAGTTATTCACATAAAACAACCACATTATGTTTATAATTTGTAACTTAGATTCCAGGTAATTCCATTGTTATTTTATTGTCAGAATGCCAGTCATAGAACAGAAAGCTATTGTGCTGTTACTGTGCAAATACTGAACAAATTAGCAATCTCTGTCCCCCTGGAGGTTACCAGGCAAGGACGAGACTAGTAAAATACATTAACAGATGCAGAACAGACAGAGAATAAAGTACAAAGAGACAATGAAGTAAAATTATAAGCACGACAGTCTTTGTATATCATCCTAACAAGTGTCTATATCTAAGTATTTCTCTGAAGGAGAAGAATGAAGTTATTTCTGGTCTATTCAATCAAGCCATTGGAATCAGGTTATTGTGAAAAATTAGAAAAACTAGAAAAGTTTTCATGAGGTATTGGAAGAGCTCAAAAAACATTGATGGATAAGTAAGGACATAAACAAATGTAAGATGAAGTACAGTTTCTTATATGTGGTGTAACAAACAGGAAATACATTGTTAAAGTAAAAATAAAATTAAAATTGATTAATCTAACTGACTGTTTATTTAGAGGGAAGGAGGAAACAATTTTCATTGTTCTGTTTTTGTAAGAAAACTCATCATGTGGGTGACTTAGAACTCAGAAAGCTCATAAATATAAACATACAGCTATTGAGTAAGGAAGCCTGTTACTGAAGTCAAAGGCACAGACATTCTGCTCCTTATTCAGTACAGAAAGAGCTCTCCCACTTTACTGCCCTGAACACTGAGTTGGGTCTCCTGCTTCAATATCCTTTAGTTGGTTAACACAAATATGCTTTTGAAGGTTACTGGTACTTCTTGTCATAATAAAAGCATTATTTTTGTTGTCCCTAAAACAGAGGCTATGACTGCTAGGGAAGAATGAATGTCTGAATAATGCAGACCAGTCCACTATGTGCATCAGCCTGCAGAACCCCCCTTCCATGGATAATCTTAATTCTTTTGCATTTTTGCATTTGTACAGATGGTTAGCAGCACAATTGCCCTTCAGCCTCTTAGCAGTTGTCAAAATTAACAAAGGATAGAGTTATTAATTAATTACAGTAACATGTAGATGCCTAAATTAAGGCCCCATTAGATTTGACACCGTGCATGTGTGGCATAAAAAGATCGGGCAAACACGCAGCGGAAAAGAGCAGAAGGCAAGGAAAAGCAAACCATTCCCAGTTACTATAAATGCAAGTTTCAGTCCACGCATGGATTAGCCAGTGCTGAACTTGCTGTACACCCCACATGGACATGAACTTCAGGCACAGAAACAGCCATAGTGGATTTGCAGATTTTTATGGGGCAGCATGGGACAGAGCATGAAGGTGGCTGAAAAGAAAAAAAAAATGGACTAATCAGCAATTAGAGCTGGCATTAAAGGACAGAGTGGAAATCAAAAGCTGTGGGTTTGCTAAAACCATCCAGGAGATGAGATTGTAGGAGGATGGGAGAAGGTAAGATGTGGAAGTACTGGGAACCCATAAGAAATCCAAAATCATGCTGGATTACAGACAAGAAATAAGTGCACAAGAATTAAAAGACTCAAGTTATACAGGAAGTGAGGGAATCATAAAAGAAACAGAAGGAGAGGTGAGAGATGAAGGGGTGTTTGGAGTTATTGTGGTCTTCTGGAAGCCAGGAAAGCACCATAGATAATAGGAACAAAAAACAGATGACTATTTACTGAATAGCTGTGTAGTCTGAGACTTGTGATTAGGAGATAGAAGGAATATTGGATAGATAAGAGAAATGGACAGTAACGCTGATTTTCAGAGATCTTCACCAATTTTAACAAAGATTCCAGTTCTCCTACCAGATCTTTCAGTGAAATACTCACCAAGAGTAAAGAATTTACCTCACAGACCAGGGAAAAAAAAAATGAAACATTGAGATAGTTGAATTCAAAGAGATTTAATTCTTTAGTTATTCTTGTATACATCTGAAATAAACTGTTTACTTTTTAGAATCAGTAACAATTGCCAACATCGTAGAAACTTTTAGGGTTTACCACTTTACACTGTTTTTACCATGTGAATGTTTGAAATCACAATGATGCTTTCCAGAGTAGTGGAGACTTGAAATGCTGCTTTTCTCATTCAGAATCTAAAAATGACAGCATTCTAACTTTGCTTGAAGCATTTACTTTTTTTTTTGCCATTTAGGATCACTGCAGTTGGTTTTCACTACTTTCTTGATGCAACAGGTACTTCCCAACACCAGTCAAAAGGAGAGAGACAGGATGTGCCACAGCAGAAAACTATTCAATAATTAAAATCTCACAGCTTTTAGCAGACCTCCTAAGCACAATTCTCTTTTCAATTAACAAATACAAAAGATGACCTAGAGGTGACCTAATGGGCAGAATGGATCTTGGGGAGACCAGGACTCAAGTCCTTCTCTGCTGTTCACATTCAGATGGAAACTGAGTGTTATTATTTGCATAAAATGTGGACTACAGCCTAAAAGTATAAAGTTGTGTAGATGTAGGCAGGAAACAGTACTTCTTTGAGAGCAGTTTCGTTTATGTTATAGCTTCTCAGTTTGCATTTCATAAAACGACCTTTCATCCTCTCACCCTCTGCTAGGTGAACTCTCCTGCCAGCCTCGGCAGCTTATCGCAGCTGTCAGGAAAGGTGTTAGCAAACAGTGTGCATACCCTACATACATGCAGTTACAAACAAACCAGCAAATCTTACCCTGTTCATTGCCAAGCAGGAAACACATCTACAATTGCAGTCTAAATATAACAGGCTAGTATTCACATTAAAACACCCAAACAACCTCTTCTTTCCAAAGCAGAGAATGCCTTCTGTGCTGATTTTAAGATGTGTGTGAAACTGTACAAACAGCAAGCATATTTTTTCCATAATTTTAAACTGACTTTTTCAATAATAAAATTAACATAAAGAAAATTACAGAAGTGAAACACATACCAACAGAGACTTTTAAAAAACTTAGTTTGGATCTCTGTGTCTCAAGTTTATCAGTGGTTAAGATGATTTAATACTACTGAATTACACCTGATTTTATGCCCATAATTGTAAGTGGACTTTCAATAATACTAACAAATAGTACCAAAACCTGCCATTAAACTGTCATGACAAAAAGCACTAGCAATTTCAGCCTGTAGGGCAAAACCTTTGCAAAGAAGGAAGAGCAGCGTGGATCCGCTATAAGTTTTGAACATAAGTTTGGGAATATGGGGATGGCTCCTCCAAATAACGTCCAGTAGGAAGAAAACACAATCCTCCTTGGAAGTCAACTGACTAGCTAAAGACAAGAGACTAACTAGCTAAAAACAAGAGACCAAGGTCAAAGCTATGGAAGGAGTATGTCTTAAGGAAGGCATAAAGTATAAGGTTTATTGTGTAAATTCAGTATTTCACAAGGTAAAGCTGGCCGAAGGGAAGAGTAAAACACAGCTAGATCATCAACTGCCCTCCAAAGGCAGGAAGATTAGGATGTGAGGGTTTGGCTAATGCAAAGACTGTACAGGCAAAAGAGCAATTCTGAAAAATAGTTTAAAAAATACAGAATTATCTAAGAAACCTCCTCTTTGGAAGAAGCTAAAAATCATATGCAAAGACCTGCAAATGAACAGAACAGCAGCAACACTGCACAGAGCAGAGCTCCGGAAATAACTATGAAAACTGTCTATGATCTTTATCAGAAGAGGGTCACTGATGCTACAAACAAGGAAAAAATATGAAGAAAGATGTAAGAGTGTATGGAAGAAGGTGAAGCTAAATGGTTATAAAACAAATTAAGAGATAATTATGACCAAAAAGACTGCAGGGAAAGGAGATGTTGTTAATAAGATTAAAAATGCATGGTCAGAATGGCAATCTAATTGCATATGTTGGTTGTCAGCAACAGCCCATCTCAACTCCCTAAATCCTCAGCAAAAGGTACAGTATCCTGCTAAAAGCACCAGCACCAAAATATTGTGATGACCATCACAATGAGGGGGAGCCATATCTACAGCTAGTGGATAGTGAAGAACTAGAAAAGAAAGCAGGCCCTATGGAAATGTCACCCAGACAGCTACTGGTCTAGAAGTGCTTTTCCTTTTCTGTTTCACGAATAAAACTCAGGTTGTGTGAGTGAATATACTGCTTCACACACTTACTTAAAACGAAGCAGTTCTGTATTCAGAAAATATTAGTTATGAACTGGTAGGGAAGGGCTGGTGGCAGTGCATATGTATTACTGTTATATTTGCCTTTTCTATTAAATATAACAGTCAAACGTAAATTAATTATAACACTCACTAAGAATTTCTTGTTGTTTGATGAATCACAGTTAACACTCGTTCAGTTATTTATGTTATAATGCTATCTGATTACCAAAAACTGCTTGTCTATTCCACTAATACATAAGCCATTACCAAAGATTTCCCAGATAGTTTAAGAAAACAAATTCCAACCTACAGAGTGTTTGCTGCATTGGTTTCACAGGTAATTTATGGGACACTTGTGTTTTGTGACTGGTCTTTTAAATCATATAATATTGCCTTCACTCCTTGGCTGAAAGACTGAGGGACCAGAACTTCTTAAATAAGAAGCAACAAAGGAGAAACAACAAGTAGTGATGTGAGAGCATAAGAAATTCAGTTGAACTAGAAACACTTACCTACTATGAAATAAAACACAGCATCACAACAATAATTTATTACATTAATTAGAAGTGGGAAAAGAATTAAATAATGTTCAGGATTCAAACAAACAATTTGGCTGTGAACTCCAGCAAGAAGGCTTTCAGCTACAAAAACCAGCTTTAATGAATATACAACATTATTTAATCAAATTTTGTATACTTTCTGCTATTGATTTTAAAAAAGACCACCTTTGCTCTTTTTTAAAAAAAAAAAAAATTTACACATAATTTACAGGCTGAATGCCCAGTGAGCAAGGTATGCAATTTGTTTCCATGATTCTCTGAAACCAGTTTCTAAAAGCTGCCAGTCATCATTTAAACAAGTAAAATGGGCAGCTGTGTTACAGAAGTGATTTTTCACACAGAACCTAATGGCATCTGAACAAATATGAATAATATCTGAAATATCATTTTAGCAGTTAGTAGGGCTTGAAAATTGTCTGAAATGTGTTTGCTCCTAGCTGATTTGTGATGTTTTATCCTCTAGACTCTGAGCAGCAGTATGCTGGTGTCTTGCCTTGAAGCAGCTTGTGAAGATGATGGTAACCCTTTCTTTGGTGGCTGGCAGAGGGCTATTCCTTAAAAAGAGAATTTTTCTGGTAAACTTGCAAATCTGGGCTTGCCAATGCATTGTTGAGATAGTTCTCAGTGTGTTCCCTTCTCTTTAGTAGTACATGCAAGAAGCACTGGTGCTCTAATGAAGCAATTTCCTCCCTTGAGCTTCAAGCCATAAGCCCTGAAAAAATCACCTGAAATTCCTGTGTCCTCCAGTAACAGGAAAACCTTGAAAAAGGTACAGAAGTGACCAAAATTCTCCTTGAAGAACAAGGTGTTTCAGAGATAAGACATAGCTTGAATTCTTCAAAGTTAGGAGGAAAAAAATCCAGGATGTGGGTAAGGGTTAACACTATGCATGTGTTGAAGCATTAACTATAATCAGGTAGTTTGAGGTTTTTGAGTGTATACAACCTTTTTTTTACATATTAATCAGTATCTTCCACTAGCAATCAACTATCCTAGTTTCTTGCATATTAACTGAAGTATATCTTAACATGATACGTGCATTTCAAATAACAGAATGCCAAACTCAACATAGAGGGAATAAAAATATCATTAGGTCTGTGGAAAGGAAAACCAAAATCCATTCTCTTTCCTCAGCCTTAGTCAGAAATTAATGAAGTCATCAGGGTGCTGGAGCACTCAGCAAATCCAAATGCAACATTAAAGATTGCTTATACTGCAAACTTCAAAAGGAAAGGGGTGGAAATAGGAGTAACCCAATCACCGGCTAACCTGGACCATAGGCGAGATTTAGAAACACTGTTTATATGCAACTGGGGCAGAACTAGGAATTTTTTAACTGTTTCAATTTTCAGGAAAAAAAAAAAGAGTCTCCAAACTTCAACACTGTGCAGTTCTGCAATAAAGCCTACGTAACCCATGAGTGATCACAGGTGTTTTGTTAGTTGGGAAAAAGGTACAGAGTTTATGATACATAGTGTGCTTCCTTAAATTTGCAGAGAAGATGACTATAATCCTTTTGGAATATTAAAAAATATATTACTACTTGTGCAATGAAGTTGGCACATTGTATCAGTTCAAAAAAGGATACACCAGCAGTTTTGAAGACAAGGATTTTTCTCTAAGAGTCTAAGATGGAGGCAGGAATACTTCTCTCTTAATAAGTTGTTTGTTTTTTTTTTTTCACGTACATAGCCCCTTTTATGCTGTTTGAAAGCTGGAGGAGAACACAACCAGGATAGAGGCATAAATCACATATTCCATGCTTCAGAGAAAAAGGTACATCTTTTTTTTCCTGTACAGCTTGGAAAGTGTTATATTCTCTAATAGTAGATTATACCTTTAGAGAAAAAGGGAAACTGCTTTTCCAGTTGTAAATGCCAGGTTCAACAAGGGGAGCTGTGTTTTTATTGTCATCTGCATCACAGAAAAATCTCCCTTAAGCAGGAAAAAAGACTGAGCCATCAGAACTTGGCCAATGTTTCAGGAAGAAGAGTGAATAGGGCTCCTTAGAACAGAAGAACTGAAAAAAAACAAGTCAAAAAGTAAATGTGAAAGCAAACCTGCAAGGTGAGGCAGAGAGATAGGGCTCCCACCATCTCTGACAGCACAGCAACCACAGCAGACTTTTATGTAGTCCCTCAACTGCTATGTGAAAACAGTGCAAGGAGTCGGCAGCAAGGAAACACAATCTGAGTCATCCCTATTATTGCCAGAAAGCTGTCCTCTAATCAAACTAGTAAGTGTATTTATGTAATTTTCTTCTTCATGGTCAGACCAAGCTAATGGTAAAGTGAGGAACCTTTCTACAGAGAATAAGCTAAAAACACCTTAAAAAGTCATAAAAACAAAATGTTTTTTAGCACAGCAGTTGTGGCAAAAACATATCCAGATAGAGAGTACTGTAAGGTTATCTTGACTAACAATAGATATGATTTTAGAGATTTACATCATTGTTTTGACTTACCCCATAAAAATCACCTGCGGTGTAAAGAACACTACTGTAATGTAGATGACACTACAGCCACTGAATAGTATTCAGTTATACTGGAGGGTACTCAAAGTTGTTTTTTTCTATTATTACTAAACCCTCTTCAAAGACACAACATTCTTGGCTCTTTAGGCAACAAACTGTCCTTTCATTGTACTCCTACAATACCTTGCTCAATAGGGATCAAGAACTTGAATAAGTTTTTAAGGCCCAATAATACAAATAGTTACAACAGCACATCACATCCAAGCAATATTTTTAAAAGTACTGCTTGTATCTATAACTAAGAAGGACTGCAACATTCAACTTAGCTGCACATGAACATTCAAAGTCCTTGTATCACAGAAAATATCTTCCTGCTTTTATTTAATTTATTTTTTCATATGGTCTTAAACAGGTAAATATGTCCATACATATTTAAGAAAGATAATGATCTCTTGTATCTCTTCCTAAGAAAGAGTTGGAATACAGTAGTATGCATCCTACTGCATACAAAACCGGATGCGTGTCAATTTTTAGTAGCTAATATAAAGCAAAAAATGTATGTAGTTTTTCAACTTTTTTTTTTAACTTTATTTATTTTTTTTTTTGAGGTGACAGATTTTCTAAATGGCATGACAAAGAGCAGGATTATCAATCTTTCCATCAATGCCTAATAAAATATATTTTAACTCTTCTACTAACAATCCTGCAAAACTGTGGTTAGAAGCATTACAAGGCCATATATCTAGAAATGCACAAAGTTTAAAGAAAGTCTAGTCTTCTGTCCCAAGCAGAATCAGGTACCACACAAACTAGTTTCCGTGTTTTGTTGTTTTGGTTTTGGTTTTTCATTTCTCTGTTTGGTGGTGACTTGGGTTTTCATTTGTTTGTTTGATTGATTGCTTTTCCTTCCTTACCTTCCTAAGATTTAAACCAGATAGTTTTTCAGTATGAGCTGCATGACAATTCTGAGAGAAATAGAAAATGGAAAGAGAAAGAAAGAGAAATATAAGAAAAAAACAAGAAAAAACAAGAAATTTAATGAAATTGAATGGAATGGAAATATTGAGGTAGATCTCAGGATAGTTGTAATATGATACTTTCTGTCCAAAAAGCTGCAAATATAACCCATTCAAGCTAGGATGGTGACCACAATACTTGCTGTATTTTAATTCAGAATTCACTCATAACTTGTGCTTACTGATCTTTATTCATGTTTAAATCCCCTAATATCAGTAGAGAGCTGACTCTACTGTAAAGCACATTTCAAAGTCAAAGTTCCTCTTTGAAAGACCTGTAAGTGAAAAGATTGGAAGATTTATCTAAAAAAATTAAGGGAAATGATGTTATACTATGTCATTCTTAACAGCATCTCACACTGATATTTCTATTATTTATACTTTCTAAGAAGAGCATTTGGTAAAATTAGGCTAGAAAATTTGTCTTCACATGCATTCTTATTCTTGCATTTGACTAATTTATTTTAAAAAATGTTAAAAATCTATCAACCATTTTTTCATAAAACACAAGCTATCTAAATAAAACCAGTACTTTATAACCTAACTTCTCTAATGCTTCTAGTTATACCTGTTACAATGCTACTGAGAAGTTGTGTGTATTCTTCACAATTATCAATATTTTTTATTTACAACATAAAGTGTTTTTCAGCAATTATTGTATATTAATGCAACTTTCTATTATACAAAATAAACTCTAGTAGGCAAAAAATACTATTTTCTGTGATGGTTTAATGATGAAAGCCCTAATACTTTGCCAAGTGCAATTACTGATTTGATTTCTTAAGCAAAAATAATACCCAAGATGAACCTACTCTGAGTAGTTTTTTCATTACATCAGTTTTATTTCCAAAAAGTAGAAGTAGAACTATGTTTAATTGTTATGACTCTGAAAGAAATATATTTTTAGGTCCCCTTATCCTTGCAATGATTGCTACCCTATCATACAGCAATTGTTTTAAAGATATATCAAGGAAAGTATGGGCAATTTATGGCTAGCTATTCAAACTGCAGGCTTTACATCCAAGACATTACTGCTTATCGATTTACCTTTTGATTAGAATTCCAAAAACGTGTGGGAACAATATTTTTAAAAACTGCACTTTTGAAATACCATTGAGCTAATGAGGCAGATCAAGGGATCAGAGCTTTGTTCCTAATGGTTCCCATTTCTTGATCCTCTTCAACAGGGTTTCAAAGAGCCTATTTTTAAATAAAGGGTTCTGTATTTTTTTGTTCACTCTTAATCAAATAGGAAATCAATGAACAGTCATGCCCTGGACTGTTCTGATTTGGATAGCTGGTCTGAAACAATGGTGTTTTCTGCACAAATGAAGTAAAAATCTCCCCAAAATAAAGGATTCTGTCAATTCAAGAGGAGATGTACATCTACCTTGCTTGTTTTACAGTGATCTAAACATTCTGAGCAACATCTGTCCCTGATTTTTTAATTCAGTG
Organism: Rhabdornis inornatus; assembly: GCA_013397075.1. Classification (NCBI taxonomy): domain Eukaryota; kingdom Metazoa; phylum Chordata; class Aves; order Passeriformes; family Rhabdornithidae; genus Rhabdornis; species Rhabdornis inornatus. The sequence continues at coordinate 697,559 of VWZS01008898.1, read as the reverse complement.
GCTGTTTTGGATTTGAAGATGATGCAAGAGAAAGTTCTGAATGCCTACTTCTGTCATGCCACTGATAGTTTATTTTGCACTGAGCTATTAGCAACCATCACCATTTACAAATGCTTGACCCTGAGAACTGCTGTGGCTCCTTTGAAAAGAAACAGTGAAGAAGATCATGATTAATAGCATCAAAATAAAATATTTAAACACAAATTACTAATTATATCAAACCAGGCTCTCAGGCACCGTATGAAAATAGTTCACTTTCAGTTACTAAAAATATTAGACATCTTGATAAAATGTTTAGCAATACTTTCTATGCAAAAAATCAACTTCCAACTGTTATTCAGGAAGGACACTGCATATAGAATTATTTGCCAGTAACAAGTAAAAACAGAGGAAACTGTAGGTCAAACATCATCATGCTGGCATAGATAAAAGAAAGATTATTAATTTTAAAAATGTGAATCTGTTTAAATATGCTATATCTCAAAGTATGAGAAATAAAGAGCTGATTGATAAATTCATTGTTATGCATTAGCTTATGTTTGTGATCAGATTGAAATACCTTTGTATCTGATCATAAGTTTTTTACTTATAACAAGGGTTTTTCAATAAAGATTCTACAAAAGGTCAGAGTATACATACAGCTACTTAAAATGGGTTATGACTAGAGGCACAAGTTAAGATTTTGAGATTCACTTTGCCTTGTAGCTAGAAGGGACAAGAATGGATCCCACGAGAATCCTGAACCCAAAGGACGCTTAACTCTTAGGCAACAGCTGATCAGAAAGGAATCATTAGGCAAACACAGCTCTGGCTAGGCTAACCTTGTGTATGTGACATTTTTCCCCTGATAGATAGATGATGGTTACTTAAGAAGTTTTATGAGTCCAATCTAAATACTAATTCAGGTATCAGATAGAACACTTGTGTCATAATGCTCATTACTACCACAGAGGAAACAATTTAAGTAGCTGACACTCATTTGCAGTAGTATTACCAAAGTCTCGCAAAAATCAATGTATCTGTAATGGTGAACGGGAGAATAGAAAAATCCTAAAGCTACTAAAGACAAGGAAGATAAAAATAAATTATTTTCTCAAACTTTTCACTGAGTCAAGGGCCACCAAGATCATTAGAGAGATGGAGTTCCTTGCTTATGAGGAAAGGCTAAGTGAATTGGGATTGTTCACCCTGGAGAAATCTTTGGGGTGATCTAACTGCAACCTTCCAGTACCCAAAGGGAACCTACAAGAAAGATGGAGAGACACTATTTACAAGGGCATGTAGTGATAAGACAATGGGGAACAGTTTAAAACTGAGAGTAGGTTTACATTACATATATGGAAGAAATTATTCACTGTGAGGGTACTGAGGCACTGGAACAGGTTCTCTAAAGAAGCTGTGGATGTCTCATTTCCTGGAAATGTTCAAGGTCAGGTTGGATGAAGCTTTGAGCAACCTGGTCTGGTGGAAGGTGTACCTGTCCACAGCAGGAGGGTTGGAACTAGATGATCTCTAAGGTCTCTTCCAATCCAAGCCTTTCTATGATTCAGTTTAGCATTTCTAATGGTTTCAATGAGGGTTCAACCACAGACAGCATTTAACCAAAGCAATCTTCCCAAATCAAGATTAATAAGTCTATTACCAGAGTACTGAAGACTGGTTGTTTGCTGTGTTCATTAAATACACGTTGGAGACACCCTGTTTTACCCAAATATTTCCCTGAATCAAATATGACTTAACAAGCTGTGAATAAGCTGTTACCACAATTACTCTGCAATGTGCATTCCAAGAGGGAAAAGCAAGACAATCCCCACAATGATCACCGGTAGTTACAGTAAGAAATAAACACTTGGCAGTCTGCCACAAACTGGTAATTGTTTATGTGAACATCTTTGATTTATAGAAAACAGGAGAGCTATCTTAGTCTAGTTTGATATTGGTTGTTACTGTGGCTCATCTGTTAGTCGTGAGAGGACAGGGTGAAATTTGGCTTTAAGTGAAACTTAGGGGAAAAATCTACCTGAAGATTTTGAAGTGAGGGCTTTGTGTACAATCTTGTGTTGGTCATGGTTTGTTTGTTTGTTTGTTGCTTATTTTTTTTGTGGGGGGTTTGTTTATTGGTGGTTTGTTTCGGTTTTTTTTCCCCTAAATTATGCAGATTGGTTGTAACAGATTCTTAGTTTTCTAATAATTTGTTTACTTTTTATATCTCTCCCCATTCATTTATCTGCTCTGTTCACAAGTCTTGTCAGCTGTAAGAATCCAAACTCTGAGTGCATTCATGCATCTAGTTAAGCCTACATGGAATAATTGATGTGGAGTTTGATAAACTTCTGCAATTTACATTTAAAAGGAGATGACTTTACAACCATGGAAAACACTTTCAATCTTTTAGGTCCATACCCATACAGCAAAATAGATTATATGTGCCTTAAATGGAATTTATGAAATTTGTCAAGCTATTAGCTCATACAATATTGAGCTCATATATTTTAGTATCTTCTCAAAATATAAAACAGCTGAAACATTTCTGTGAAGATATTATGCAAAATTAAATATTTAATTTCACACAGTATCTCTGGAACATTTCAATATTTAATAACTATTCAATTGAAAGGGTCTACTTGTATTTGTAATGGCAACATAGTAACTGGATCAAAGATTCCCACACAAACTGAGATGACATAATCGTATACATACAACACATATTTCACATAATAATGTGAACTAATAATAATTCAGTGTATTTTGAAGTATATATTAAAATTAGCTAGATTCATAAGAGTCCTCCTAAGGCTTTCTAAAGTTACTCCTACAGTGTTTAGTGTAACACAGCATAGTAAAAAATATCTACAGCAGCCTCAATCCCTCCTTCCTTGGTTGAAACATAAGTGAAACAATTGTAAACTGAGATTAAATTAATCATAAAGTCTTATGATTTCTTTAGCTACATTATACAGCCATAATAACACAGGAATAAAATAGTCTAAATATGAAACTCCTTGCTTCTGTGTCTACATCAGACTTGCAATATAATGGGACAGCAGCTTTTTCAGTATTAATACATTGCATTTGTCTTACTTAGGCAGCTGAGTAGAATCTTCTTATAATCATCTAGTTTGTGATCGTTAATTAATAAGTGCCACTTTGTACATTTTCCTCTCTACATTTGAGGCTATTAGCAATATCACATGACTTCTCTAGCAAATGACAACTACATAAAATAAATGAAACAAAAAATACTGAAATTCTGAAAGAATTACTCTAATTTAGGCTACCAAATTTGAAACTGATGCACATATACATTCAACATTCAAACATGTGGCAGAAAACCATAATTTTGAATAAAAGAATTGTTTTATGGCTATCTCACAGAGATATTAAAATAGTTATTTTAAGCAGACAAATTATTCTATGTTTCAACTTTATAGTCAAAGAACTATAGAACATTTCTTTAAATATATAAAAAATACATTTCTTTAAATATTTAACAAAGTACTTCAGTAAAATGTACTTAGTCTAATAGAAAATTATAACAAGTACTGTAATTCAGCATGGTAGCCAAGTACTACAAGGTTACCATTGTCATATGAAATTGTTTTTATCATACCAATATATTTAGGATGCTAACAGAATGTGCTTGAAATTGCAAGACTTTCATAACAAATTCTTAATAGGAGTGCTTTTTACCTAGTATTTTTATTCTGTTTATTTGGATTAACCTTGGAAATACTGCAATACCGTCTGCATCACAGGCATTTGCTATTGCTGCCTTCTTGCAAATGACCAAGACTTAAAGAATGCTTAGTAAACACTTAGTTTAATGTTTCTGGTTACTGCCTGGTACCTACTATGAGCCAACAAATTGAATAATGCCAACTCTGTTCAAGTTGCAATAATATTAAAAGACTCAGCACACAGACTTCTGAAAATCACAACTATCTGGAGGTAAAACTATGAAGTTGAGCTTAACTTGTCATCTTTATTTCTCTTGAAGACTATGACCAAGGAACATGTCAGAATTTTAACCATGGGATTTTATCAAGACCACTTTTCAAAGACAAACGAAGACATTAAATCAGAAATTTATAGTGACACTTGGGTGATGCTATTTATAGTGATGCTTGATTTGTATTCAGTACAAATACCATTCACCACAACTGCTATAGTCTAGGATAAGTACACTTACATTTTTGGGTACAAATACTTATTGGGTGACGTTCCTTGGCATGGCATTTTTTTCTGAAGTGTTTACTTAATTTAGGTTTACTGTGATACTTTCACGAATATGAACACATCTAGCATTGCTGTTTTCAAGATTTAAACCATAGATGTGTTAATCAAATTTAGACAAGCATAGTTAGCACAAGTCAGGAATCACACCTGGGCTTGGAAAAAGTAAAACCTTATTTCTGTATCTCTAGGTAACAAGCTGATTAAGTTTTGCTATCAACCAGAGACAGGCTGACCTACAAACTAAGTTGACTTCTGAAATCTAATCCCAGCTATACGCTAAACTGCCTTTGTGAATCAAGTCTTACACAAAAGGGTTATATAATTTAATGGAATAAATTACTGTGCATGATGTAATACCTTCTTTAAAAATAAAAGCAAAACAAACATTTTTCCAGCCCTGCCTATCAAGGAGCCACAGTGCATCATGGTAAGAAAATATAATTTTTATGGAATTTTATGTAGCACTTCTGAATTATCATTACTCCCCAAAAACTTCTTCTATGTAGGAATTATGGCATAATACAAAGGAGAATCTGAAACTGATTGTGAAGTCTGGATCATGTTTCAATGCCAAAAAAACCCAAACCCAGAGTTACTGTGAAGACAGGGCTCATTTCTCCTGAGTAAAGTTTTGACAAAATGTAGTCTTTTGATAAGAGCACAGGAGTTTCCTGGAACCCTGCACCGCAGTTATGCTTAAGTAATGAGAATCACTTTGCCTGTCTTGCCTGGATAAAATAACTCAGTGACCAAAATTTGATTAACTAAAAAACAATTGACTAAAAAAAAAAAAAAAAAAAAAAAAAAAAAAAAAAAAAAACAACAAACTAAAAACTGATTAACTAAAAAGCAATACCATCAAGCTCTTTCTTGCAAATGTATCTAGGACACTGATTTCAAACTTAGGTGCCTAAACCTAGGGCATCCAAACAAGAGACTGCTAAAAAGTGCTGAGAAGATACAAAGCCCTTTAAAATCAATAGTCTCTATTCATCTCTGAATAAAATTGATTCACATAACCCAAGCAGCCAGAATGAAGCATAAATCATTCCTACTGAAATAGCCACAGATTGCCCCAACAAAATGGTAACACAGAACTGGATGCCAGGAAGAGAATCACAGAATTACAGAATATGCTTAGATGTAAGTAATCCACAAGGATCACTGAGTCCAGCTCCTGGCTCTGCACTGGACCATCTCCAAGAGTCACACCATGTGCCCAAGAACCTTTGTCCAAATGCTTGAACTCTGTCAGGCTGGTGCTGTGACCACTTCCCTGGGGAGCCTGTTCCAGTGACCAAACACTCTCTGGGTGAAGAACCTTGTCCTAATATCCAGCCTAATCCTCTCCTGACACAACATAGGCCGTTCCCTCGGGTCCTGTCACTGTCACCACAGAGATCAGTGTCTGCCCTTCCTCCTCCCCTGACGAGGAAGTTGTAACTGCAATAAGGTCTCCTCTCAGTCTCCTCCAGGCTGAACAGACCAAGTGACCTCAGCCACTCCTCACACGGCTTCACCTCAGGGCCCTTCACCATTGCTTTGTTGCCTTCTTTAGATGCTCCCTTATAGTTTAATATAGGCAGATACCAATTTATCTGACCAACAATCACGATGTAGAACCATGCAGATGAACACTACAAAAACACTGTGCTGTTGACTTGTCTAAGTTACTTTTTTGTTTGACTCTTTCCTACAGCATTGTTTCTTTGAATCACCATGCAAAGCTAGATATTTGTTTTGCAAGGCCTTAGACCATATATGTATTTGCTGTAGCAACAAGATGTACTGATTTTTTTTTTAAGGAATATTACACAACTATTAAAAAATCCTCCAATTCTGTTAATGGCCAGAAATGTTCCTTTTACTTTGAAAAGAAACCTGTAACACAAAATGTTCCAGTATTCATATTAAGAGATAATGGCACTAAGGAAGACTGTAAAATATGCCAATCTTACTTGTTTTACTTTTAGACATAATATTAAAAAAAAAAAAAGTATGAAGTCATCCTTACAAGGATTTTAAAGTAATTTTAATCTAAAAAGAAAATGGATAATCTTCTCAGACAGGAGGTATTTTTCTAAAATTGGACAACATATTTCATTTCCACTTTGTTACTGGCTGCTTATTTCACTAACAGTTTTGAATTACAAACATGGGTAAACAAACAATCAGTGCTGCCAAACCAAGTAGTATGCTTATGAAAATTTGGGAATATTTATCCATGAAAAAATGACTAACTCAGAGTGTGATAAAATTGGAACACTCACTACTTTAACTGAAAAAAAAACAGAAGATAAAACATAAGAGAGCATTAACTCTTTTTTTTTTTCCCCTTTAAGTTACATTATTAGATTATCTTCCAGGTTTTTGGACCTTTAGTTTATAAATAAAAGCAAAACAAACATTTTTCCAGTCCTGCCTATCAACAAGCCACAGCACATCATGGTAAAAAATATAATTTTTTATGAAATTTTATGAATCACTTCTGAATTATCATTACCCCCCAAAATCTTCTTCTATGTAGGAATTATGGCAAAATACAAAGGGGAATCTGAAACTGTTTGTCAAGTATTTTAGTTACACCAGACTGGATCTATGTGCCTGTTCTTTTTCTTCTTATATAAGCCATTTAAGTAAAATTAATTTATTACTGTTTTATAACCCTTCAGAAAATTGTAACTAAAAAAGAAAAATCTCAAAAACTCAAGAATATTGAGTCATGATTTGAAAACGCTGATTCAATATACATGCTCAATTTCTACAGTATAAAAATTCATATCTAGAATAAATAAGTTGGTAAATAGTAGCAGTCTCCTACTTTCTGCAAAATGGAGAAAAACAGCATGAATGCTCCAGACTAACGAATGAAAGTTACTGAAAAATGTTACAGCACAATTCGAGAAAGAAAGAAACAAGAACTACCCGGATGCAGTCTTACATCCAGACTCACTTATGCCCCTGCAAGCTTTTAAGAAAGTTGCACACCTCCCTGTCTCACACTAATGACCTAAGATGCTGCCCTTGGAAGTAATGAACACTTCATCTTCCAGGGTACATTGGGTTTTGAAAGCTTTCAATATTTCAGAAGAGGAATTTTACTTAATGCACTTGCTCAGGTTTTTATTTGTCTACTTAGATAAGATTATTTCAACTCTCTAGTCTACCCCATCCAATAGTGTAAAGAAGTTCTACATCCAAAGTTTGAGAAAAAAAGTCTCAACCATTTCTTACTTATTTTACTTACGTGCCAAAGACCCCAATTATTTACATTATTTCTTTCCTATCTATTCTTCATTATAACTCTGTAAACCTTTATTCATACACTGCTACTAAGTGAATCATGGCTATGAACCTAAGTTCCCAGGCCAATCTTCATTATTTATAAAAATTACTAAATAAACTGCCAGGATGCAGCAAAATACAGTAACTTTGACTTTAACTATTTAATGCCACTGACATCAGAAGTTGTGTGCTAGGCTGACAGACCAAAAACATTCTGAAGACTGGAGCACAAAATTGATACAAGACAATCACATCAATACAGTATCATAACAGATGTCAAAGGAAAGTTTCTCCATTACTGAAGTTAGAATACTGTATCTATGTATTTACCACATCTTGCAGTTGTTGCTCATTAGTTGTTCAGTACCATATTTTCATTATCTTCACAGATTGGATAATTTTATCAATTCAAATATAACTTCTGTCTTCTGCAAATTCTTTTCTCCTGTTCCTGTTAATCTCTTTTTGTGTCTGTCTACTTCTTTGTCCTTTATGCATAGCCTTTTCTTTAGCAACTCCCATAGTCCTTATGATTTGGGGGTTTTTCTACCTTGTTACATATGGGTTCTGATACTCTGCTATTTAAAAACAGTTAAAGCTAAAAAATGCAACTACCATTTCTGTGTATAACCTCTCCTTTTCCTGTTGCAGCTACCAAAATGGTGATCACGCATTTAATACTGGCAAAGATATCACAATTGAGTTTCAGAATTGGCCTATTCTTCAAATTGCTCATCTTCACAAAACACAAAGGTAAACTCTAATTTTCTTTCCCATCCCACCAGCTAGCCCTGTAGCTTTACACCCTAAAGATTGCCATACATAAAAATGCATCAAAATAACAATTTTCAGCAGCCTGTTAGAGATAGGCTGTTTAAGTAGGAATAGAAGTTCGTAACATCTCTATTTCTCTGCTATGATCTTGACACCTAGAATTTCGTGTTCTGGGGAATACCATAAAATGAGATAACAGTGAGGAACACACTTTATACAGCAATCAGAAATGCAGTGGAATTCCTAAAACGTTCATTCCCAGATATCGACTTCCATTTTTCCTCTTCATAGTTGTTATTAGTATTTGTTGCTCAAACTACTGAAAACAGAGCTTTCAGTAAATAATGGAAGCAGAATAGTATTTTAGGCTTTTTAATACTGTTTCAATATAGATTCCTCTCCACTTCATTATTCTCAATAAACTTTCTTCCATTCTTTCCTTATTTTCTACCTTCCTAATCCCCTGCAACTACAATTCCCTATTTTCTGAGTATTCGTCTTTTTCATCCTGTATATGCAGTGTTGTACCAACACTGTTCTTTCTTCAAAAATTACTGTGTTATTAAGGACTTTTAACCTTAAAAATATATCTTTTCCCCTTTTCTTTCCCAGACTCCTCTTGTCTCCCTCTTGTCTCCATCCTTCCCTTCTCTCAATTCAATAAAGACTAGAAGGCAACTGTTTTTAAGTTCTCAATTGCCTATGCACATAAACATGTTGCACAAGCCCATCCAGAAGGAAAACGAAATTATTAACATTATTTTAAAAATCAAAATATCATTTCTTACTAATCTGCAGTATAAATCATGCAGAACTTTCCTGCATCAAAGCGTATGTGATGCAAGCAGTACTGTTCTTCACCCTGCTCCAAAGGAACACAATAAAGCTGCTTCTGTCAGAAACAGAAAAAAAAACATTCCCCATCTAACTTCACTTTTTAAAAGCATGCACTCCTTGTGTCCCTCAGTCCTTCCTATGCTTGATGCTGGGGCACAGAAGAGCTGAGTGAACACCTCCTCCTCCCCTCAGGGCACTTTAGAAACAATTGACTGGCTCTCATTTTTTAATCCACCTTTCCTAAATCCATATTTAGGGACCCTACTTTGATGTGGGTTTAAAAGTTGGTTTACAACATATCAGTGTAACTTTGTCACTAATCTCCCTTCTTCACCCCTACTCAAATCAATTGAACAAAAATGGAAAACAAACTGTCTCTAGCAGTGTTCTACATCGAACAACTCTTTCACAAGGTTCTGGGCCAGACCACTTTGGTCACTGGTGTGTCAAAATAAGACGTATTTTCCAAATCTGACTTTATATATAAAAATTCAAAGCCTTCACTACTACTGTTTTTTTGTTGTTTTTTTTTTTCTTAATGGTTATGTAGCATATTGCATAATTTGACCCAAAATACCTGTGCAAGCAGGTATAGTGCCCAAGCTTTGATGTGCCCAAAGGCAAAGTGAAGCTGTAAGAATTTATCCATTCAGCCCACAGAACTCAAGGAGAGCCTCTGAAACTGCCCTCATCCACTGTGCCTTAGAATAAAACTTGTTATACTATACGCATGCCAAAACATGTCTTGAAACTATTCCATTTTTATTTTCTCTGTGTATGTGTAAATACCTTATTTTGCACACTCTATTAATTTTCTTATGGACTGAGGTGCTAAAAGTCAGCAAAGAAATCACAGAAAATACAGAAAGATTTCTTATTGAAATACAGAGGCATCAGAACTCTTTTTCAAAAATGTAAAGAAAAGAGAAAAAATGGGAAAAAATGCTTTCAGTATGACAGTAATATTTATAAAGTTGTTTTTACTACAAGAATAATATTTATAAAATTCAAGCCCAAACCACATATGCTGCTGTAAACCATATATCCTTTGTGTGCTTTATAGCATCTGAGAGTTCTGGGCATTCAACATACTAAGAGAGAAGATGTACACAATACCAAAGTATTCTCACAGCTTCCTTTACCATGTAAAGCTGTTTCCAAATAGATAATTTTGCCGATGCACATTACAGAAAGCATCTTTCCTTGGAAATACTTGAAACAAGGAAAATACCAGAAGAGAGAAACTACTGCCTAATACATTACAGTGATATGACCTCTTGACTGCAAGTTTTTTGTATGTGTATTACAAAAGGCTCTTGACATCTGTTATTTTCAGAGACTAATAATATATTTTTTTTTAAACCCTTTAATAGTGTTTGAGCTCAAACAGGTGAAATCAGATGCAGTGTAGTACACTACAGTGATTCATTTTAACCCTTTTCCCCCTATCAGTTTTAATTTTGGCTTATTATTACAAATTCTTATAGATTGCAGAGCTGTTGTATTAAAATTCACCTATATTTTGAATGGTTTCAGAGCAGAAATGTTACTTTAATTTTAATTTTAGTTTCATGAGAAACTCTTCTATAAATTTGATATGCACAGCCAGCTAAGATTGCCTTGTAATTGATTACTACAACTTCATAAGGTGGGACAGTATGGGCACTGGAAAGAATTGCTGGTGGAAGGATTTCCCAGTATTTATATAGGACTATACAATCCCTGAAAAAATACTGCATAATTTAAAATTATCAATAATTACTTAATTACTTGAACTATTTAAATACTAGAAACATATTTTTTTTTGTTTTCTTTGCTTTTTCCTTTGTTTTGTTTTCCATTTAGTATTGTGAACATTTCTTTATGTTTATGCCTCATCTATTAAAGTATCTTGGTATGAATGCCAGTAACATGTGCCTTTCTATACTATGGTTTCAGTCTGAATTTTACCACCTCAGGTTTGTTGCTGCAGTGTTTTGTGTCTAAGAAAAACACCAACTGAGCGCCTGATAACTCCTCCATATCAGAAGCATGGAGGACAACCAACCCACATGGCAGCAGTCCTGAGGGGATTCTACATCCAAATTACTACAGGTTGTTCAAATTATGAGAGATCATACATCTGAGAGGCATTACAGTACCATGGCTGCATGACATGAAGTTTTACAATGATTTGCACAGCTCCAGTGGCAATGTTCACAGCTTCTACCACAGAGACATTAACCTCACGCAGGCAAAGAGCCATAGTAATAAACCATGCAGTGCTGCAGAATGGCAACTTAAAAATATACTTAACTCACTGTCACATATACACCATGATTGTAAATGCTTTTTGTGATTGTAAGTGTATTTGGGCAAATGCATTATTGACATAATGTCTGTTTCTTAATAAACTGAGTACATCTTCCTGGGAAAAATAAGGTATCACTGGGAGGATACAGGGAATACTGCAAGACTTCAATAATGAAAAAGCACTTCAGAAAAAGTGATCCAGAACATACATTTCCCCTTTCTCATTCCATCCTGTCCCCTGTAAGGAGGAAAGGCTAGCAGGTGGAAGCTCACTGCTTCCACCACTGCTTTCTGCTGCTCACTGCCCAAATCCATTCCATCCTCCAGCCTCCCCTATGTTGTAGTTGCTTCCCTTCAGGTTCTTCTATCCTTGCCCAACCCCTATAGCTCTTCTTCCCTTTAGGTCACCTCCCATCAACCCGCCACCCAGCATATGGTCCCCTTGCCTTGCTTTAACTTCCCAGACCACTTACAGAGATTGAGGTCATAGATGAGAGGCACAGCCACTTCCCAGCCCTGCAGTGTGACATTGGTGACACGTGCCAGGGCAGCTTGCTGCTCCTCAGGTTCCTGTGCTCGATGACTGGAGGGACCCCCACACAGGGGATCTTTGCAGGAGCCACTTGCTCATCTCTTACAGCTTCAGTCTGACCATTCTTTCTGTTAGGAAGAAATCTCTTGAGGTTTCTTGGCTCGACGGCTAACCAAAGGAGCACAATACAGTCCACATTCCCAGCTGCATGCAAGATCATGGAAGTCTACTTCTCTCTGATGGCTAGGAAGCAAGCCTGGGGGAGCTGACTCTTTGAGGCACCCATGGCCTTCCGAAACATCTCTGTAAGAGCTGCCTTTAAAAACACCTCAAATGTCACCTTGCAGTGCTTCATTACGTAGAAACCAGATAAACCTCAGAAATGAGGACTCATTTGTCACCCCAAAATAAAACAGCAAATATAAACAGGTTTTCCATTCTACCATGAGTAGACCAACCCACTGTTCTGAAGCTAAGTTGAAGCAGTTCCCAGACAAGTCTGTTACCTATCCAACTTACTGTTTGGCTTTGGGTTTTGTTTTGGTGGTTTTTTGTTGTTGGGTTTTTTGTTTGTTTTGGGTTTTTTGTTTGTTTGTTTGTTGGGGTTTTTTTTTACTGCTAAACTAATAGTGCATCATTCACTGAAAATGTGGAGGGGAGAGTCAGCTCTTGTTTATCATATTAAGTTTGTGTCAGGTGAAGATAATGTACTTTTAAAGACTCGTGATATATTTATCAAAAGCAGTGGTGGCAGGCAGGAAGCTCCAAAAGAGTTGTTCTGGTCCCTTGACAACGCATTTTTGTCTTATTTGGCCATGTAACATGACTGACTGATTTAAACCAAATTAGTTAAATCACCAGTTCTAATGACAATTTATACAGGAATGCAGGAGCCCTTGATTTAAATAGTAGACTTTAAATCTTGTTTCGTATTTGCTTAAGCAGAAGTTCTTTGTCACTGACTCATTGAATGATTAGGCTAGGCTGCTGCTCAATAAAAAGGAGCTCTTACATTAAATTAGTTCTTTCACTTTGCTATTATGAAATGCATATTTTAAATCCTATTTTTTTACATTTAATGAATCTGAATAAACTTTTTGTTTAGAAAATAATATTGCTTTATTTTTTATCTTCCTACACTTCATTGAGATAAAAAGTAGAATTAGATTTAAAACAGTATTTTAAAACTGTTCTGTATTTATTAAACTATCTAAAGTTTAGTCACTTACTATGCAAGGACTATTTTATTCTAGTCTGTAAACTGGTTGCTAGTTTCTGGTAAGCAGAGAGTTCTTTTCTAAACTGGCTTACACTAGGTACAGACACATGCAGAAACATCCTCCTACATTTTGTAAAATGAAGGATATAGCCAGGAAAATAATCTGGAAAAGGAAAACAAGTTAGACTGACCATTGGATTTTTCAGCCTTGATTCAGCATGTACATTGAGGAGCAACAGAAATATATTCCTGTGAAGCATGCATACATTTCTCCAGTGAAAAACAGGTAAGTACTAGAATTCACTCTAATTAAAAGCATTTTGATGATAGACACTTAAATGGATGACAAGGCAACATTTTCACAAAGAATGACTAAATTCAGAAATTTAACATGTCTTGCTTTGATTCTGACAGCAATTAAAAAAGCCTAAGCCTTTTTTTTTTCATTAAAATTTGAAGAAAATTCACTGATGCAACAGTGCTTTATGTATTTTAATTCTTTTAATGAGCTGCAGTAGATTTAGGTCTATGTAAGTATTTTCACACTTTAAATGTTAAATTTAACCTAGAATATTTGGAAAATAAATCCATTCAAATGTAAATAACTTAAATCAGAATTTTATAGGTACACATTTTTTTCCATTAATATTACTTCAAATCCAACTCACCTTGAAGTCTGGATATCTAAAGCCCGAGATATCTTGAAGGTTATATCTTTAAAGAATGCTGTGGCATTGAGCAGTAATATTTTTAACAATTCTAATGTTTTGTAACACAGAAAAAGTATAGCATGCAAAACTACAGATTTACCAATAAGTTTAATTATTTATGCTATGTCTAGTAACCCTTAAATAAACTATTTGTGTAATTAAGGATGCCAGTATGAGGGCAAAAAATTGAAAGAAGCTAACTGTTGCTTGGACATTTTGAGCAATTTTGAGCATTGCTACATGTTAAACATAACATTTGTCTCCAGTATGAGCTTGTAATTTCGTGCCTGTAAAAAAGGATCCTTAAATTATGTATTTCAGAAATACTCGGGCTTTTATTCCTTGGCTCCTGTTAAGTTATTACCTTTACATCAGTTAAGCTCTTTAAGTATATGCTTATTTTTAGGAATGTATTACACATTGTCTATTAAACACAGCAGCTAAACATGTGCTTATGTCCTCTTCAATTAAGTAGGCTTGTTCCCTAAAGCACTTTCAATGTAAATTTATGTTTTTCTTGTTTCTACTGCTATGCATCTCCTACTGTTTCTGCTGTGTGGCACAATCCCAAATGTGTTATAATATTTAGTGTTAGCTGACACTAGCTACCCAACTCCAATCTTAGAGATTACTGGCCAAACACAAAACAATTCCATGGTGCCAAGGTATTTATCTTAAACATATTATTATTTTCGTTTTTCACAACACTAGATATAACTTAATGCTTAAAAAATTTACAATGAAATTTTTAAGATCTGGGAGCATTGTTCATACCTTTTTTATGTAAGTACTTCACATAATCTGTATCAGACAGTTTAAATAACACAAACTAAAATTCTGCATTCAGAAAACACTTCTGGACTTGATAAAATTTGGCTTTGCTTATCTTGCATTTCTTAGAGTTCTACCACAACAGAAATCACAGAGAATCTGCCTTCTAAACTATATTTTATGATGTTAATGTTGATTGAGATGGATTTTAAAAATAAGAGTTTAGGCTAGACATTACAATCAAATTTGAGGAAGAATAATTTTGTTCTCAGGCTCCTACATTTAATTGATCCCTTTAGGTTCATTTAGAGTAATAGGGAATGTTAACACACCATTTTTTTGCAGATAATTTGGTAAGTGCAGTATCTATACCATGCCAAAATACAAGATGCTTCCTCCTTCTGTGAAGAGTCCAGCAGCTGCAGTGAGAAAGGGCGGTCAAAGGTGGAAAAAAGAACAAGGCAAGCATCAACAGGAATGAAGGCTGTAAAATGTGGAAGCTGGGGCTGTAAAAACAGTGTTTCAAGAAGGATGAATGGGTGGAGGCTGTAAAGAAGTGGGGAGAGGCATTTGAGAGAGAATGTGATGCAATGTGGAAGAGATCCAAGAAATGGAATGGAGACGGAGCAGCATCTGTGGGAACAACGGCCCTGGATGCATCACAGGCCACAAAAGGCTGCCAGGCTTACAAGAAGTGTGCATGCTCCCAAAGCAAGTCTTTTCTGTTCCAAGGGATCCAGAGCTTCTTAACCTTCAGTTCCCACTCCACAATCCATCTTCCTTCTCTGGTCTCTGCCAAGTTGAGCATCCAGTACAATTCACAGTTCCTAGTCCTTTCCAATAACCCACTGCTGCCTTCTCTGTTGCTCCCAAATGCCTATTCTATATACCTAATAGGAACCCTATTTTTCTATCTATATAGACTACAGAAAATAATTTAAAACCTGAAATTTTCATAATGTTAACCCATCAAAACAAATTTAAGAAACATTGATTGCCACTGAAAGCCATAAAGACATTTTACACAGATGCGTTTCCTCTGCATTTTCATACTTACCAGATATGCAGTGCACACCTTACAGTGTTTGAGTGACTTAATAGAATTTTGAGGATTCATACCAAGTGGAGAGGGATAAGATAATACATCAACTTATCCATTTTTCTTGGTTTTCTGTGTTAAGTGAATGTTTTAGAATATATTCTGTAGAACAAATTTTATATAATATTTCAGGGTTTGTTCCATCTTTAAAACTTCAAAGAACATCTATGAGTATGGCAGCATGCTTCTAATTCATGTATGATCTTAAACTAAAACTTTGAGAAACATATAAGACTGTGAAAGGATAAAGGTTAATATTAAATACATTTCTGAATTAAAGAAGTATTTTTTGTGTATCTCACTATTGCATAAAATTTAGATACGGTCTACCATCTTCCTTATCCCAATGATAGAACTATACCTATTTGCCAAATTTTATGTATCCCATAAGTAACCGTTACATGAATTTTCATCTATTTTTTGTGTACGCTTCTTAAAATTCCATTAAATACATAAATGTTTCAATTTTCTTAGGATTTTTGATAAATACCTCAGACATTATTAAAAAAATACCTAAACCTCACACAGTTAAAATTAATGAGGCATTTACTGCACATCAGTTATTCCAAGGATACAAAATAAGACAATATTAACTTCCACAGATGGAGCTACACTCACTTCTGTAGCATTGCCAGTCACTCTCCTGAAAGTACAGGCTATGAAGAATGTAAAGAGCAGAAAATCTTACACAGGATCTATCCTTCATTTCAGACTGGAATGAAAACTTCCTAACATGATCGCTGTCACATCAAAACAAAGATGTGAACATTCAGGACACTAGAGACGCTTTTTTGTTACGAAAGAAGCAAACACATTCCTTCTTCCAAAGAATTTCTGCTTCATAACGTGTTAGTTCTTCCATATCTGAAAATATCTGGGAGATGGTCTGATTTAGGACAAATACATACACTCACTTCTAAGATCTCTGCATTACAACACTGGATAATCACATTCAAATCGTTTTTCTCTTTTAGTGTTAGAAATAACATCTCAAGTATACTGAGGTTCCTACTCCTTTCTTTCCAAGTTCTCTATATAAATCAGATAGACAGCATCTTGTGTAAGGCAGTGTTTCATAGTAACCCTGACACATCTTTCATGCTTCCTGCATTTTTTTTTCTTTTTGACCATTACAATCCTAAAGCAGGACTAACTGAGATAAAGGACTATTAGAAATAATCCATTTATAAATCAGGACAGTTTTAAACAGAATTTTTGGTGTATCTTGTATCTCAGATCCACCAGCACAAGACTTCTGCTTGCATTAATGCTGTCTATATCAGATCACAGGTTCTATTGCTAACTTTATTTACTTGCAAATCCAAATCTTGAAGTCTGGGTCTGGATGGTTTCTTATGGCCTGTATGATTTAAGAGAAAGTAAAGACAGGCTGTTCTTTACAATTTCTCCTAGAAAACTGATAGCAAAGCTGTCAACAAAACAATCTATAGAAGAATGAAGAAGAGATCTGAAAGCATAAAATCACTTGAAAAAATAACAACTTTTAGATTAAAAAAACAAAACCAAAAAAGCAATAACCAACAGTTTCTGACATGTGTTGGAGGTGTACAGTACAAAACACAATATGATGCACAGATTTGGAGGGCACCAAAGGATGGACTGATGCTGCAAGTGGAAAAATAACTTATGAAAGGAAAGCCTTCTTATTTACCGGAAAGCTTTGCTATAATTTTCTGTACTTTAGGATATAGTTAAAAGGATTAATGAAACAAAACACAGTTTATTATTTATAGGGCACTTGGAGATACAACATAGAGGGAAGAGCTGTCTTTCCATCCCTTTTACATTTTGATAAAAGAATTTCAAAGAACACTCTTAAATAACAAATTAACTTTACAGGTGGAACACTTTCCACCTGTAATGTTAAATGTGAAAACTGTCAGGACAGTTTAAAGCACAGTTATACTCTTCCATAGTTTGGAGAAAGGCAACTGATGAACCTTAACACGAACTTTAAGAATATAAGTATATAGAAAGATCATACAGCCTAAAGAGAGCAACAAACAAAAAATGCATGGATTCTCCCGGAGTCGATCTGTGTACCTTGACAAACATCAACCAGGTTAAACATGTCGGGCTTGATTTATACAAGTAGCATATTCTAAAACCACATATACTTATGTCCTACTCATATGCACAGATGTCACACATACATGTTACAAACCACACACCGACAGGTTGACATTACATCATCCTAAAGACCTAGCGATTTGAACAATTTTGATTGGGTGCATAATATAGAGAATTTCACAAAAAATGCGATGAAAACAATAGTAACTACAGCCTTCACATATAAGGGAACACATCTATAAAGCACTCATTGCTTTGACTGTGGCACAAGCAGACAAACTTACCTGAGCTAAGTTTTAACCAGGTTAGTGGATACTGCTGGTAGTGACAAACATAGCTCATGACAAACTATGAAGTTAAAGAATACAGGTAAATATTCAGGTAGTTGAAATTTTATTGTGCTCTACAACACTGTAAATGCAACACTAGCAGCACACAGGGAGACTAGTTTAAAGTCAGCTCAGAAAAAACAGCTTCACAAGGAAGTTACATCTTCTTCTTGACTGTATCCCTTCCAGGCAAACCAAAGAAGACAGGCTTTACATCACAACCTACATCTTAGTCTTAAAAGCGAATTTCTTCCCTGGGTCAATCTATTTTGTTGAAGTTCCTGCTGAAAATGACTTCATATTGCCATATTCAGTCTGATCTTGAGTGGACATATAACCATTTTGAAGGAATATGACATGATGCTGAGCTCCTTGGATTTCGGCAGCAATTCATGACTCCTTCTATCCCCAGATTTCTTGGTCAGAGTTTAATAGTATAGACTCCTGGGTTAACATTTGGTTTTTACAGAATTGTTATCTAGACCTTAGGTAGACAAATATTTTTGGTAAGAATTTCAATGGGATTGGGACTTGCCTGTTAATTCTGTGTCTTAAGACTGCATTTCCAAGTATTTTGTACATAATTATACACTGTTCTAAAACATCAGCTTTCTCAAAACATTTCCTTTATAAACTAGAACAGCCACAGACAGATCCACTTTACTAGAGAGGGAAAGATTGGTATGCACAGGCATCAAGCTTGATGGAGAAAAGTCCACAGACACGTATGTTTGTGAGGCCAAGATAGACAGATGAGTAATGGTAAAGGTGAAGGGAGCACAATGAAAAACTGAACCAACAATGACAGATATAAAGCAAGCAGCAAGGATGAGAGAAAGGAGACCTCATGGAGGAAAAGCCAAAGCCAGCAGGTGGAAAAATTCACTGGGAATAAGAAGAGAAAATCAGTTTACAGATATAAAAGATTCTCACAGCAGTAAAACAAATCATAATTTGGAGGAGAGTACTAGAAGCATGTATAGCCTCTTATTTAAAGCAGTCTACTCTGAGCAACGTTTTATTGCTACTATCCCTTCAAGACAGGACATATTAGTTTTTCTTTTCTCTCTAAACCTAACATCAAACTTGAATTATTATAAATAGCAATATGTAAACAAATCATACCATGCAATATCATAATAATAATACATTCTGTTAAGGCTTAAACAGCCCTATGACTGCAAAGACTCTACACAAAGTAATGCAAAGTGACTACAAAGTAATTTCAAGCCTAATATGCGCACTCAGAAATGTAAAATCCACCTATTCAGATTCTCTTACAAAGAGAAGCTGCCCAATCTAATTCCTACAAATCACACTTAGCTTCAAAAGGATCTTCAGATTGTATTCTGATATCTTAAAATATTTGCACAGTTGTGTTGGAGAAGAGGTACAGGGCATTTGTTGCTTTGAATGACTGGCAAACTGTGGGATATTTTAAAATTTCAATAAAATTGACTGTTTCTTTGTAGATTAGTCAGATACCCACTGTACAGAATTGATGACCCACCACACTTCCTAAAACTAGTTACATACTTTGCAGGGCCCTCTTTAGACAGTTACATACATCCAAGTTCTGCTTCTTTGTGTTCTACGATCACTGAAGAAAATCCGAATCATACTGATTACATTCTCTATGCAGATAAAAGCAATTATTTATGGAAATAAATACACTAAGACAGAAATACCTCTTGTACCAAATAGTACCTCTTGTACTTCTTGTTAGATTAATTTAAAATAACTATTTCCCCTCTTAGACACTTACCCAAACTAATTTCACACTAAAATCAATTTATTATTTCATATAAAATCATATGTATTTATAAATATGTTTCGTTGGGGAACATTTTTCACTCTTGCTACATCATCTTCCTCAACTTTTTCCAGTGCATTGATCAGATGACATCTGTCATTCATAGATTTACACTATATTGCTGTAGTGGTGCTATATGCTTTGTTGTCCTCAAGCTCCACTGGCCAAGCTATATGATGGCACTTCCTTCTCATCATCATGAGATTTCCCACCATGAAACTTCATAAGAAGTTAAGCTATACTCCAGCTTTCTTTAATATTCTTTTTGGTGATCTTAGCTTCACTCATGTTCTCAAAGACAACATTTAAATCAAATTATTTTCAGTAACCTAGATCCTTTGACACTGCCAATGTTCCTATCCAGTGTTTCTGTTTTGGCTAAGGTTATTTAGATCTTTCTTTCACCTGACTGAAATGATAAATGCTTCTCACTGGCAGAGACCCCTCAAATATAACTTTAGAATTATATCCCTTCAGCAATGTCCTCTGCTGTTGCATCGTTTTATTTTGCTTCTGTTTTCCCTTTGTTAAGTGGTTCCTATGTTAAAACCCCCTATTAATTATAGTAGTGGTTGCCCTAATCCCCACCCTTACCCTATCAGTCAGCCCCAATCCCCTCCCATTCCTCTAGAATGTTCCCCATCCATCACCCTTATCCACTCCCCTACAATTGTCAATCCCCGCTGGCCCCTCCCAAACTTCCAGTGTGTTCTGTGTCAGTTATCCCCTCCTCGGTTACTCATTTGATGTCTCTGTGTATTCCCCGCCTATGTTTCCCCCATTGGTTAATTATGTATTCAGTCCCGCCTTGTGTTCCGCCCCTAAGCTGTTGCGATTGGTTGCTGTAATGTGCCCTCCCCTGGGGGGAGGTCCCGTTTTTAAGTTGCTGCAAATCCTTTCTCTGTGCCTTTTGTGGTATCCTCCCTTCCTCTTTGGTTATCTCCTGTTCCCCCCGTCCCTCCAATAAACCTATCCTGGACCCACAAAAGGACTCCCCCTGATCCTTTATTCTTCCCCGGACGCGCTGTCAGCCAAGAGGGCTCTCAGCCCTAGCCGCACTCCTGGTTCTCTGCCATCCGGGAGGCGGCCCACTCTCGGCGCTGGTCTCGCCTGGAGAGCTGGCTGGGCGAACAGAGCTCGGGTGGAAAAGGCGAGCCGCGTCACTCTGCCTATTTGTCTTCATTGTCCATTTTATCATCTTTGACCCCGAACTTCTGGTCCTTTCCCATAATTCTCACATTTGTGAATGTCCTTACAAGTAATTCGAAGTTAATAGATGATGAACCAAGTCTAGAGGAGGGTACTTTGGCCTCACCCCTTTTGATGCTTTCTTCACAACTTTGTTTTCTCTAGCTTAAAAACCTGGCAGTAAATGCCACATACTCCTCAACCCTATTCTTGGTTTTTGGGAGGCAGAGCAAGCAGAATACTCCCATGTCTGCATTCAAAATAATAATAAAGTAGTGTAAGTACGTCATTATATCCTACTTACATATGTACCTTGAGTATTTCAAGGGTTAATTTTGTGTATTTATTTTTATTTTCCCATGGACTAATTCCAGTTCTTCATGTAGCTTTTATCCTTTTTGATAAT
>VWZS01008898.1:660977-670977 GCA_013397075.1 Rhabdornis inornatus | reverse complement strand
TTTTTTAGCAACTATTTTGACCTTAGTGACACAAACAATTAATTCCACAAACTTAATATAAAAATAAAATTCTACATCTAATGCAGAATAATCTGTCAAAGTATTTAATCAAGGATATTTTTTTTTCATGTATTATACATTCTAGTATCTAACATTGATTTTAACATAAAAGGAAAAAAATGAAAGTGAAAAGCTCAGAAGTGTCTGAATGTACACATACAAGACAGAATGCTCACTGTAAGAAGAAACAAGTCTGGGCAGATTACAGTTTGCATCATATTTTCAAAATAAAATTGTACATTCACTTCAGCACTATTTATAAATCTATAAATATCAACAGCAAGATAAGAAGTTGCTTACATCCTAGTCATACATCTTCAAAGCCGACCTGATGACTTGTGACAGCACCCAATCCATTTATCACCAAGTATATATTACAATATATTGTAGAATACTGTCATTCTCTCTTGATACATGGATGAGGAATAACTCCCCAATTTAAGTCGAACTTCTCATTTCTATATAAAGACCACAACAACATAGTTCATCAAGAAAATAATAGGAGTGTTCGAGCTCCATATAGTTGCCGACAAGAACATAATAAAATCTGTTTTATCTTATTTACTTTCTATAAATCCATACATATATAACTTAAAAAAATTAACTTAGCCTAGTTGGTCTTCTGTATATCCTAAAATTTCTCTTGTTTAACTTCCCCCAGTAAATATTCATGCCACAGTAAAAACTTATTTTGTGATTTTACTCAGCTAATAAACCTGTTCTTAAGCATTAGCATCCCTTTATGTAGCTGCCCAGTTGAAGGAAATTACTAAAACCAGCAATCATTTATTTGCTTTCTTTAGAAAAAGCTATAAAAAACTCTATTTGTCTATCTGAAGACTCACAATGAAATGATTCAGAGAAGCCAAATCCAGAATGTTAAACCATGAGTACATCTTGAACATATTTAAACAATAAAAAAATCTTAACAATAATAATTTCTAGGGTTTCCTCTGTTTTTCTGTGTGTCAAAGTTTTCCAGACAAGTCACATATTACAAATATCATCTTAGAGAGTTCATACAGTGACAATATAAAAGCAGCCATCATTTTCCTCTTAGTTCATATTCCAAAAGGCATCTGGTCAAAAAAACAGGGGAAGAAAAAGAAACAGAAAAAGGAGGAAGCAAAGCAAAAGTAGCACAAAGCTATGCTGAAGGACATCCTACCGTATGTTTACTAGTGTTTATGTTTCACATCAACATATCTGATAGAAGGATTCATATGCCTAACTCAAGTTATATTTAAATCCTACGGTGCAGACCCTACCATAAAATGCCTCTTGAGTCCTATTAACTGTACCCATGGTTTTACTTTGCCTGTCTGCTTATCTAAGATCTAATCACAGTTTTGAAGAAAAGATTGTCACTTCTAAGCCTGTCCCCTCAGAACCTGTCTGTTATTAGTACTCAACTGGATATTTTCATCTTCAGTTGTAATTCTCTGTGGTCTTTGCAAACGCTATCTACCAGAATCTCTGGCTGTATGGACAAATTGGCTACGCATGCCTAAGACTGCTACTTTCAGAAACATGTAAGTGGCACATTATTCTATTAGCATTTTTGTGTTTTAAACTACTTCACTTAAATTTAGTTTTCTAAACATATTCACAAATTTAATGCACTCTTTCTCAAAAAAGATTTTAAAATTCTGTTATAATCTGAACACCTGAATAAAGATGATGGCATGATTTTCAGTGAAAACAATATTAAATTTTTATATTTCCTTGTATGTATACAATTTTATATGAAAAGAGTATAAAAACACAAGGTATATATATATATACACATAACCATGCATATATAGAGAGGTAAAAACCTGCTAAGAACATAATGAAGACACTGAAACCTGTATTTCTTCAGACTGTCATACTGTAAATGCTCAATTGCTAAAACAGAATACACTTGAATTTGAAACAAGGCACGGATTTAAGCCTTAACAACTTCTCATATTTCAATCTACAACTATTTCCTTCTTCCACATTTTCTGTCACCATTTAAAATATTTAACTATAAATGTAGCTAGTGTACGCTGCTTAATTCAGCACTAAAAATTATTCAATTTTAAGAGCTATTATGACCCGTTATTTCAGAGGCCCGTGCACATGCAATGTATCTATCATGTTAAAACATGCTTCTATAAAACAATATTTTTATAATATTTTATCTAACAGAAGAGAACTTTCCTTCCATTAATACAATAACCTGACATTGTAATGAAAAACCTCAGCATTTAAAATTAAGAGTTTGAACTCCAAAGGTGCTGAGTGGGCTCAGCAAATCAAAGCATGAGGCAGCAAAGACTTTCAGGAGTTTGAAGCAGGTACTGGGCACTCTGCAGAATCAGACCCCAAAATCAGATTGTTTACCAAACAGTTTGGGCTTCACTGCATCAGTACAATCTGTGTTCCCTGATGGAGAGGCAGCTCCTTAGGTAAACAAAGTAGGAGTTTAGTTTGTCCAGGTTTTAAAAGGAAGAGAAATCTTACAGTGACAAAAGTTAATGGATTGCATCTTGTAATTTGGTTGTGTCAGCAGCCAAAGAACGGTTGAATTTTACAGTTTTAAACGGAACAGCAGCGCTCCATTAACTTGTTCAGAGCACAAACAGACAAACTTTAAAAAATATGAAAAATATGTTTTCAAAATGAGAACGGAAACAGACCCTCAGAAAAGCTGCTGCTTCTCTTTTCCCATGTTTTCAAAATTACACATCCATATTACAACTCACACACACGCAAGCGCACAAAGACAGGAACACTGTCTTTTTTATTTCAGTGCTTTTGAACTAACCAACATTTAATTAAACCTATGACAGAAAAGGATCTTTATTGAGAAAAGTCACTATGGTCCCTTCACTAGGGTCCCTTCACCGCCCAGCTCTGACTTTGGCACAATTCACTGCAAGCGAAGCAAAGTCTCAACTAATGTGGCCCTCTGGTGGAAAACCTCGCACCATGTCCTGCACGCCCGAATCGCACAGTAAACTAACAGCTCCTGAAAACATGCACTGCAAGGCTTCGGAACAACTTTTATAAATACGCAGCGGGATTTTAATCACCAGGCAAGCGTGGTGGCATGCAGCCATATCAGCAAGATGTTGCTGCCACAAGAACGGGATCCTTCCATTTCAGCATTATTGTGCACTAAAGCAACAATAAATAATGTCCCATGCTCTTCACTTCCACAACACTCCACATTC
Organism: Rhabdornis inornatus; assembly: GCA_013397075.1. Taxonomy (NCBI): domain Eukaryota; kingdom Metazoa; phylum Chordata; class Aves; order Passeriformes; family Rhabdornithidae; genus Rhabdornis; species Rhabdornis inornatus. The sequence continues at coordinate 667,717 of VWZS01008898.1, read as the reverse complement.
AGCACGCACTGAGGGTCTCCAAAAAGGTGCCCCTATGAAAACAGCCCTTTATTTGTTTAAAAACAAACAGGAAACAAAACAAACTTACCTGCTGTTGTTGCAGATGCAGCAGTTCTACTGTGCTTACTTCAGTGCTCGTGTCACCACTTGATCTTCCATCTCTGCTGCCAGCATCTAATTGGCTGCTTAGAGTGCTCATTCCATTTTGATTCATTGAACTGTTGCTTATTGTCTCTGTCGCAGATTCCTGCATCATGACTTAATACCTAAAAGTGATTAAGAAGTATCAATTAACACACGCGTTACACCTTCACACTTCCATTATCAAGATGTCCCTCTCTGCCAATTACACAGACAGCATCTTTAGAAGAAGAAAAAAGCCTCGCAGAGCCGTTTACCAAGAAATGCAATGCAAACTCTGCTTTCATACAGCTGCTAATCACTGGAATTATGATTTCTATAAGCAAGCTTTGTGTGCTTACATTTAACAGCCAAAATAACACACCATGCACGCAGCATGGTCAATAGCATTTATGAACGACTACGTTTTAAAATCTACCTATAAAACCAGTTTAAGTGAAGGCACGATTTCACACACTGCTCTATATTTCCTATTATCTATCTTTGACAACCATGGATGACTATACAGCCTTATTTAAAATATTCACTATCTTGATTCTGTCAGAATTTTACAGCATATCTTATGCAAGGCTGTTGTTTAATGATGCACAGCTAATCATACAAAATTAAAATTTTGTAAGGGTGTTACAAATCATATGGTATCAACCAATGATAAATAGTATAATGGGCTTCTCCTTTTTTGTGACTAAATAAAATTTTGCCTCGGAGGCATTTTAAGAAAAAGCTCCTGCTGCAAACACGTCAGATATTGCCTATTTTTTTAATCAAACGCCTGATATTCATTTATTTTTCTGACATTTAAAACATTTAATACTGTCCTTCCTGGGAAGTAATTAAGCTTATGCATGAGCAGCAATCAAACTGTTCACTTGAAGATGACTTAAAACTCAATTTTAACATAGGCAAATAAATGAAAGATATAAAATTAATTTTCCAGGCATGTATTAGATATGAAAGCTGGAAATAAAATCTATCAAGAATATCACTAATGATTGTGCTAAAAACAGCATAAATTATGCATATTACCTTCTCTACAGTAATAAATGTTTTATCATTTTCACTGCATAAATATACTGTACTTTCAGGATAGCAATGAGATGTCCTGCCAAGATCAGTAGAAATCTTTGCAGTAAATAAAGAACCAACGTGCCCTTACAAACCAGAATTTCAAGGCGCATTTTGTATCTGTAATATGGAAAGGTCAGCGTCTCTTCTCAGAGCCACCAAAGTCCTCTCCTGCTTTTGCAGGGTCAGAATGAAGCTCCCTTCCTTCATCCTCACTCCTGACCTACTGACAAGTCCTCACAACAACCTGGCTGAGCTATGATTTTAAAAAACACCTCTGAGAGGGATGTGTAAGCAAACTTGGGAAAAGAAACAAAGCTTACTGTTTAGCCTAATTATTTAACTTAGCTATTTTTTCCTTTGCAAAGTATGAGCAACTGCCTATCCTTAAAAAAAAAAAAGGCAGGAAAAGAATCATTACAACTTCAACTATGTGAATGGGGTACTAATTAAAATGCAGTATGAATTACTACAAACAAGCTCCTACAAGATATAGCAAAAGTATATATTGTGTGAAAAATGTTAAAATAGCAAAAGATGAGTTATTTAAGGATGGTCTGTTCAGAGATAAACAGGATGTAAAAAACCTAAACACAAACACAGTTAACATAAAGGAGGGCAGCTGTTACAGCCCAGTAAACAACAGCAGCACCAGATGTGTTTATGAAGACACAGTCCTTCTAAAACACTTATGAACATCAGCAAAGAAAAATAATAGAAATGGAAAATGTGATACAAGCAGTGATGAATTTTACAAGGCAAAAACAAAGCTAATACTCTTTTCTGAGATTAGGCAGCTAATAAGTATTCAAATTAGGCATAAATTTTACATGTACAATGTTTAAAATATTCAGAGAAAAGGGTCTGATTGCCCTTAGTAGTTATATGAAAATTCTAATGTGGATATGCCACAACTGTAGAAGCAGACAGCCCTTTCTGATTTTTACAATATTTACTTTCAATAAAAGGACATGTATATCAGAGTGGAAATTTATTTAAAACTTCATCAGCTGTATCGTTACAAGAATCTGGAAATTTTGGAAATTCAAATGTTAATCCTCTTTTAGTCAAACAAAGATTTAACAAACAGACAGATTCATCTTTTACAAATTCAAACGTTAGACAATAACAGTGGTACATTTAGCCAAGCACATTAAAAGGGCAAAGGGGTGTAAATGTTAGATAATCAAAACATTACAAACCACCTAGAAATGTAATAAATAAATACATCATCCCTCCTGTTTTTACATCGGACTGTTTCATTACAATTAACAAAGAAGGGTTAAATGTCTTCCAGTTCATATTAACCAAAGGGTTTTATGTCTTGTGGATTTTGTATCCTTGCAAAGCCCCAGAGTGTAGTTCAGGCTCTACATTTAAAGTTAAAGTGCCTGTGAGCCAGCAGAATCGGCTTTAACGTAACCTGACCAGTACCACTACTCTGGCAATAGAAAACAACAAATCTGATCCAACAGCTGGGTACAGACAGAATGAAACTACAGAGTAACAACACTAGAAAGGACTATTTATTTTGAAGTGAAGAAACACTGAAGCATTTTTATGAAGAAAAAAGAGACCCTATAATTTTATGTTAAAAATAAAGTGTGGGGGGTGTTTCTCCAGTTTTAAAATGATATTTTAAAAAACAACACTAAAACTTCAGCTAGAGTAATGCACTGTGCTGGTTGTCCTCACTGTCGGCAACTGAAAAAGGGCTACTGAAGAAAGCAAGAGTATAAAATCTTTTTCTTTTCCCTTCTTTTCTCTTGCATAGACATACATATATTTGTGAGTTTATGCACTTGTGTGCATATGTACTATCAACTCTAAATCCCCACACACTGAAGCCCTGAAAACATCTGAACAAGGATCATGTCTATGTATCAGTAACTTATTGGCAGCAAAAGAATTCGAACCTGCAACATCTCACTGAACAAACTAATGTACTTTTTTCCTTGTTTTTACAACAGTAGTGCAGATTGCTACCAAAATAAGCATAAATAAACACAGAGGAAATAGATGGGTATCGGTCAGATACTAAGGCTGTAAGTTTGATAATTCAAATAGGACAAGAAAAAATATAGCAGTCCCTGTTTACATACATTTATACACATTCATACTTTCTAATCCTTCTCTTTTCTCTTGCTGTCACACTCGCTGTCAGTCATGAGCATGCCTACACAGGCACACATGCACACATGCACCCACATTCACAGACACATTCACCAGCACCTACTGTTGTGATTCTGTAATTCTTGGTGCCAAAGGTGGGATGTAAGCTTTGCTACCCGCTATTTGAAACAAAGGTATGGGGAAAGTATTTGCTGCTGTCTGCAAGAGAGAGTGAAATTGTAGATCATTTTAGAGCTGGGTTGCACTGCAGGTTGAATACCTAATCCTGCCAGGGTAGCCAAGCTATCACCCACACCAAAAAAAGAAATACTCCACCTCGTTGAGTTAGAAGCTACAGTTTTACTTTTCTCCCCTGCAGCAACCTGGACATTTTCTACGCACCCATGCGCCCACACGTGCATGCGTGTGTGTTTTAAGCCGGCAAGTCACTGTATAGATACTTATTCTCTACACCACTTCCCTTTTGAAACATTAAACTGACACTGGAACTGACTGCACAAGATTGCATTTTCTCTTCCTAAACAACTTGAATTGAAAGGTTACTTAGTGTAACAATATTTACTTGCAGAATTGTGTTGTTACCAAGGGTATAATGGATGGTGGCTATGCAGGTTTACGCAAGAATGAGTGAAGCATGAGGCATTAGCCATGTGTTTGACATGTTTCAAATTGCTATAATCCAGCATTAAACACACCCAGCAATTCATGCCATTTCTTGCAGCCATAATCTTGAATAAAGCGTGCACAACCACTTATTATATAAATTAGTATATGACTCCCTGTTATAGTCACAACAGTGCTTTTGTGTTTATTTTGCACCAAGACGGGGTCTTTTATTTGTACAAATAGCAGGATAGCGCACCGTGCCGCAACGAAACCTCCTCGGTTTATGACAGGGTGTGTGTCACGCCCGGTTCGCGGGGTCAGCGGAGCCCGGCGCGGCCCGGCCCGAGCCCGGCGCAGGCCCGGTCGGTGCGGCCCAGGCTCGGCCCGGGGCAGCTNTTGCCCGCCCGCCCCGCAACCCGGGGCCCGCTGCTGCTCGCCCGCCCCGCACCGGGCAGCACCCCGGGCCCGCTGCTGCCCGCCCGCTTCGCGGGGAGCCTCGCACTGGGCCGCACCCCGGCCCGCCGCCCTGCCCTGGCCGTAGGATGCCCACGCTGGGTCATCCACAGACGTGACACACCCGCTTCCCTCCATAAAGACGCAGCCCAGTCTGCAGCCTTTTGAAACTGGACTGTGATGTAAAAGCAGAGGTGAGGAGCTAGGCTTAAATAATAGTAACTTTTGTGCTCTGCTGGAATTAATTCATCATTGACACAAGGCACAATGCATCTGAAGTCTTGCGCTGGAGTACGCTAAAAGCCTTTAATACTTAAGATTGCTTAATAAATCAAAATGCCAAATATTAAGGACATAGCTGAATGTGTGAGAACAAAAAATTTGGAAAGCTAAGAGAACATTTGTAAAGGTGTTTTGGTTTCTTTATCTAAAGCAGCTTTCAAAGCTTGAGGTAAGCAGGGACAAGTCACTGCATAAATTCTAAATATGTTTAAAACACTACTGAGGTCAAACACCATTGTAATATTGTAAAACAAAGTATTTGTATTAGTAGGTGTGAAATAAATAACTGCCTGCTCAAATAAGTTTTTCCTGTAAAAATGTGAGATATGCCCAAAGACCTTGTGCTGGAAGTTCTTTCAGAAGAACAGAGCTTCCAGCTGTAAATTACAGAACACGGAATAATCAGAAAGGATTATCATCTGCATCAGTGATCAAAATCAGCATCTTTCATGAGAAAAAATAATTTTCATGGTAAAAAAAGTCATCTATTCAAAGTGACATCATCATTTTGCTATTTACAATATTCTCACTAGTGAAGACATTAGTTGTGAGTAAAGTAAAAAGTTTGAAAATAGATAAAATAGGGAGCAGTGGGAAAACAGTGTCTCGGTCCCAACACAGAAAGGACTGATACTCTGAAGAATTCAAGCTGTAGTATAAAACTTTTAAGTGGACACTCGTATGGTGAGCTCTGAAGGCCTTTTTGAACACAGATTTATAATAAAATTGACAACTGGATTTCGAAAATTACCACAGATGAGATTTATTTTACTTGAGACAAGAATCAGCAGTTCAGCATCCCCAACCACACACAGTTTCAAGGTAAAGAAAACATGGATCCTTCCTGCAGTGTTATCTTAACAGGTGCACTTGGCTTGCATGAGGAAGCCTTAAGAAATCAGATTAATTGATTTGTGCCAAACTGCAACCGAAAAAACAAACATTGTTTAAAATATTTATCTCTCCACTCTAAGCAACAATTTTTCCCACTGTCCGTACACTATGGTTTATCTATCAGATGTTTAAATGAACATCATTTTAACTGACTGGCACCAACAGTCAGATAAAGGTATTGAAGGTAGAATATCATATTCGATCTTAACTAAAAGCTATCCTGCATTTTAAAGGCTGTATCTTTTCCTTTCACACCATCTAAATTCTTCCGGACTAATAAAAATAGCAGGTCAGTTTGGGGCACAGTAATTTATCTGCTTTCTAAAATTGAGGAGTATGTTGTCACACTCATGTGATTATTAAACAACAGTTCACTTCCCAAAACAGCAAGGAAGGTCTAATTAATTTCCACCTGCTATTTATTTTCACTTGCTAGGAAAAAAATCCCTATGAAGGACAGTGTTATCTGTATGAGTAGTGTGTACAGGACTGTAAGATTCGTACTTTACATACAGGAGAGTGGCAAAAGCCTGCTAGACTGCATTACCTATAGCCCATGCAGAAATGAGCAGCCAATTTCAGGATAAGATTTTTATTTGAGCAATGACAGCTTGGAAACCCCACCTTGGAAAGCACACTCCTCTCACTCCCTTTCTCCCCCTCTCCTTCCCAGTCTTAAAAAAAAAGAAAAAAAAAGCCATCTCTCCAAGCTCTTGAGAGTAGAGAGACTTTATTACAGTCAATGGAGAATTTAGTAGAGAGAAAGCATTAGGGCAGTAGGAAATAATTAGAACTGTGAGAGCTAGGGAAGACCTGCCTAGCAGGCAAATTCCCTTTAAAAAAAAAAAAAAGCTTCAAGCTTCTTACAGAGTCTGTAGGGCTTACAAACTGCAAGCCCAGGGCCAACTTTTTATACCTTTTTTTTTTTCTTTTTTTTTCCCCTCCCCTGATCTTTGAATATCGTGACAATACCTTCCTTCATGAGACAATATATGTTTTACCCTGATGGCTACTTGACTTCTTATCTGGGCTCCAGATCATTCCCTTCATTATCCCTTGAGAGGTTTTTATCCACTGGCCATAAACTAATTTTTTTCACAGATCCTTTCTAGAGTTTTCAGCATTTTCTACTTGCAAGGTTATCCTTTTTTGCTGCAAAATGCACC
>VWZS01008898.1:580169-650205 GCA_013397075.1 Rhabdornis inornatus | reverse complement strand
AAAAAAAAAAATCGATAGCACTCACCCCGTGGATGGGTGGGTGGATGGGGGGGTGGCAGTACACACGCAGATATGAACACATGCCTTATCACAGGAATGAACAAAGCACGAAAAAGCCGACAATCACATGACATGGTCCATATACAACTGTTATTTAGGTAGCAACATTAAAAAAAAAACCACAAAAAAAAAATTAAAAAGAGTTTAAATTTGCCTCTTACTGTTAAGGTTAAGTGTTCCATGCAGTTTGTTTATCAGCTCGCTCTCTTTTGAGAATGTTTCCCAATCTACTTTTTTAAAATTATTTTTTATTTTTCCCAACTGCCCCCAGTTTTATGGTGCTTTCACATTTCAAAAAACTGTGAATAATGTATACAAGGACACAAATGACTTTATGTACTCCAGAGGAAATAAATGATAGTTTCCATTATCACATCAGTCAAATAACATTTTCACACGAATCTGTTTACATTCACTAGAATGATAACATAATATGCTCTTCAGCAATACTGCCTTATCAACCTGCAAAGCAGTGTAATAACAATTAACATAACATTTAAAAGCCTACAGTCTCAATTTACCCACAAAAGTTTGTTAAAAAAACTTGGTAACTCTGACATTCAAAAATAATGTTATAAATATGCAAATTAATTTTTTTAAGTAAAATATTTGCATCTCCTTTCCTCCTCCAGGCTTTTGAACTTCTGAGGTCAACAAGGACAAACAATACCACTAGTGTCTCTTTGCAAAAAGCTGGGTTTGCTGTCTGCAAGCAATGGTATCATTTCCATAGCAACCCCCTAACTATTAATTTTCAATTAAAGCAGACACAAAGCGGACAGCCTGAGGCTGGCAGACAGTGTCAAGAGCCCATCTCTGTAGGCAACAGTTTCACACAGCTATCAAGCGATAGGTGCCTCTTCCACAAAGCTGTATCAGAGGTACGTCAAGTTTGGCTGGTTAAAATTACATTAACCTTGAGTTCAGTCCAAAATATTTTATACCAGGCATTTATAAAGACAAAAAAAAATATACTGACCAGAGCCTAAGTCAGAAATAAACTAGCAAACAACAATTTCAAAACCATATGCAGCACAGGAAAGAGAAAAAAAAGGAAACATGGGAGAACTTGCTTCTCAGTGACTATAATACCACTGCATTTGTCAAAAACCTTTTAATCTTTAGTATTCCTATCATCAACATCACCACCATCATAATCTCCTAAAACACACTCCACACTCTTAAATAAAACAGTCAACACACCTACTCTATTATGCAGATTAGAACTAATTCTAAGGCATTAATTTTCCACAGATGTCACAACACTGTGTACTATTCTGTAATTAAAAAATAACGTTTTCAAGTATCAGGGAATTATGTATTTTCTCTCTCTCTTTCACTTCCCATCTTTTCACCAGGAACTAAATTTTCAATTCCACACTTGCTCTCATTGCTACAAGCTTTCGGCCCATCTCCCTACTAACAACCTAGAGGTACACTTGGCATGGTCTGCCTTTACCATTCTCACTTCTGCACTGAATTCTTTCTGGCCCAAAAGCAATGCTAAAAGTAATTTCTTGATCTCTTCTCCCAAGATGAAGGCTGTAGTTAGACTTGTTAGACTTTTCTTTCTCTCTCTCTTTTTTATTTTTTTATTTATTTTTATTTTTATTTTTATTTTAAATCTCCCTCTTTCTCCTTCCCTCCTTAACTGGGGCAGGTGGGCCCCTGTATGCAAATCCAGATCACTAGAACAGCCAGGTCCTATGCAGTCACATAGGTAGCCCAGACCTCTGACTGCTACTGCATGGGATTTTTCACTCCTGGGCGCAGGGAATAACCCGCTGGCAGTGACAGGTATTATGTCACAACCTGTTTTCTACCAAACAAAAGATGACAGGCGATGCAAACTGTTTTTCAGATGACAAGTTCCCATCAACTGTGTTGCTCTAATTCTGCACCGTTCCTGCCCTTTTGCCTCTAGCAACAATTATGCAAAAGAACATATAACAGGTCAGGATCCCCCCAAACTCGATATGATCTCACTTGTAATCCTCTGGACAACTGTCAGCTCTTGCAACAGTTGGATGCTATCTCTAGTACTGCAGGATCTATAAGCATGCCTTGCAGTGATAAGCCAAAGAACTGGTTTAATAACAGTCCTGAGCACTAGCAGGAACTAAAAGGAAGAAATTTGAACAGTACATACCAGCATTAAGTAACACAAATTTCAAGATGCATGGCCAATATTTAGAGAATCCCTGTATTGATTTAAATACTAGTAACTAGAAATCATAGGCTTAACCTTGCAAAACCTTTGCATGTATGAGAGAACAGACACACTACTTGAGTAAGTAAGAACTGGAATCATAGAATTGTAGAATGGTTTGGGTTGACGGGGATCTTAAAGATCATCTACTTCCAATCCCCTGGAAACACAATCATGTATTCATGTAATAATGACCACATTTAAATTGTATTTATTTACATTAGATTGCATATGATCACAGAGTACACAACACCATATTCAATCCTAAAAATAATAAATCCTAAATAATATTCTGTCACTTATTTCCTGATAAAAAAATGCAACCCTATATATTTACAATATTATGGTTAAATATTTAGATATCAGAATTTTACTGTTTCTATTCAAATTGTGTTTTCATAATGAGAACATAACAAGAATGATATAATTAAAGAAGATGTAATGAATGACTTTAAAGTGGGCCCTCCAAATATCTAGTCTTTAAAGTTAAGCTTGCTTACCAAGCTTTTTTCCCCCAACTTACTCAATTAACAGTGATTAACATTGGTAGCAATCATAAGCATGCACAGGGAAGAGGAAGGATTGACTTTTTGCCCTCCAAGTTGCTAATTTCCCAGTTTTCCCACAACAATGTCTATTGTTTGCTATGTGCAGACATGAAGTGAATAGCACACAAACTCTTGAAAGCGCATTGTAGGTGGGTTTTCACTTTCCAAGGGTTTATTAGAGACTGGCGGTGAAAAGCCACTGAGGAAACCAAAGTTCACTCCATGCTGAAGACAGTTTCACTGCTGCTGCCATCCAACTGCGGCAGTCTAGGAATACACTTGGGAAGATGTATGGTGACCCTGGGACCTATAGCTATAATGGTTGTGAAGACATGCTGGAGAAGCAAACCCTACCCAACAAGCACTGGTGAGCACCAACACACGTAAGCACTGCTCAGGGCTGGGACCCTCTCAACGGGTGAGCCACCACCTTCAAAATTTATACAACTCAGACTGCAACTTATTTGCACCTCAGATGACCATGAGATACAAAGTACAATCATCATTTTTCATTCATTTTTCACTTTGAAGTATCCTAAATATTGAGAAGATTGGGCCACAGATCAGTAGCATGGGGTCTTGACAACGGTGTGAATTGTATGTCCCTCAGCATGGCACAGGGACACGTGAGGGCAAGCAAGGTCACAAGACTTGTCTTGAAGAATTGTCCTGGCTAAGGCGAGTCAGTCTGGCTGGAGTGAATCCAAGGCTGAAAAATCCTATCTGCTGTCAGACTGCTTCCTGGGAGGGAAAGCTTCAGGAGAAAGCCTGGGTGGAAACTGGCACAGATACAGTGAGGATGATTGGGGTCCCAGCAGGAAACAGAATAAGCCAGGCAGCCAATGCATGTCACATGTGCAGTTCATGCACAAAGTTTTATTCAAAACCTTTTGCTTCATGTGTGCTTTAAAAAAAAAAAATCTGTGGTTTCCAGTGATGATTATGGTTCCTTCCACTCAAACCCAAAAGTCCTTAATTGTTGACACTATGTCAACACTTACATCTTTTTCTCTTTTAGAAGGTTAACAGTGTTAACAAATTTCTTTGGGGAAGAATTTAGCAACTTACTAGGAGTGCAATATTTATTCTACATCAATTTATTGTTATTTTGAAAAACTGAGCCAGTAAGAATTGTTAATAGCTTGTCCATTCTGTAATTAACTCTTCTGGATATAAACCTCTCTACCCATGTGAATCCAGGATGGAGAATGTTTTGCTGCAGACAGTAAGTTGCCATTAAACTACAACAGACAGATGGTCAGGCACCAACTGGTTAATAAGAGTTTTTACTTTACGGCATGTGACCAAAGATACTAGATTAAAAACAGCAAACTGGGTGAATATATTCCAAAAAGCCTCTGTTTGCAATAAACTACAAATATGTTCTTGATCTAGGGTCTTTGCAAACCTCTGAGAGGTTTTGGCAAAAAAATAAACTAGAACAAGTTGGAGGGAGATAGGTGTCTAAAGCCCTGCTTTAGATTTCCTCCCAATACTAGAGATCAATGTGGGTGCACCAGGAGGAACTTACGACTGTAGATCTAAATATACAACAAAGAAGAAAAACAAGTTTCAATTCACTATTTACAACCCACTGATTACTCCACTAGTTGTTCTTGTAAATAACCATTTATTAACAATATTTCATTCACAAAAAACCTGATAGTATACCAACCCATTTTCTCCAAGTAAAACAGCACTTGAAATTTTCAAGATTTGTTTTCCAGCAAATTAAAGACATGAATAGTACATTAAAAAAAAAAAAAAAAGGCAAAAAAAAAATCCCTCATATTGAAAGATACCATTTACATTTTAGAGAAAGACAGACGATCTGTATTATCATGAAGACAGAATTCAAAAAACCTCTATCATATTTTTGTAGTTTAGGAATGGTATTCTCCATTTAGTACTCCCGCTAAAACCATGAGCTATTTCCCTGTCCTGTCCTCCGATTGGAGGCAAAAAAGGCAAAGAGTATGGGTTGAGATAAGAACACCCTTGACAATAAACAGTTCTGGACCACTTCATCTGCCATCTTTACAGGACCCAGAAGAGAGTTCCTTTCCCCCACCTCCAGCAAAGAATGATGTGAGGTGGTGCAGAATAACCTCCTTGCCTTGGCTGCACCCGCTCTCAGCCACTGTAAAAAATTAACCCCGTCGTGCCCACAACCAGGACATGTATACACAAGATATGAAAGAAGCTGGAGTGATGGTGAAACTCTTCCCCTGAGAACACAGTTTAGTATTTCAGTATGAACTGACCCACCATCTGCCTCATTGATTCTGGTAATAGTAACATTTAAAATTTCACCAGAAACACAAAAAACCCAAAAAAAACCCCAAAAAACAACAACAACAAAAACAAACAAACAAAAACAACAACAACAACAACAACAACAACAAAAAAAAAAAAAACTAAACCAGTTTTCCTTTGTTGCTTACAGACCTTTGCAATTAGCAGCCAGTGACCAACATCAATCTTTTTTTCAGGCTGTTCTGAGCATGTCCCAGAGCCAACTGCCAGTGGCAAAACAAACAATCATAGGGAAAACCTATTTTCACAAAAAAAAACCCAACAGTACCACTAAAATTATTTTATCCATCCTTAATTATATTAAAAGACTCTCAAAATAGAACAAACTTGCCGACATGTTTTGCCTTCCCAGCAGCCAAGTTTGGCAGGTTCTCAGGCTCTGGCTACACATATACTCCTGTCTCTTCCAAAACCAAAATCATCTATTTGATGGGATAGAAAACAACATAGTCCTTTCTCATTTAATCTCCAAGAAAAGGGATTGAAGGTTCAATATACTTCACAACGGCAGGGCAGGGGCCTTCTGCAACTGGAGACCCCCTGGGGCAGCACAGGGACATGGTCTTGGCCTGCACCTTCCAAGGGGAGGATTAAGGAGCACAGTATCATCCTTCCCAATATCATCATCACTTTGATTCATCTGTTTGCTAGATTTACATATGTAATTTTTTTCTTCTTTTTACTTTTTCAAACAGTGAATCGCAATGCTACTGGTTCAGTCTAATGATATTTATGGACCATTCTCCTCTCCGGACATTCACAATGAAATGTATCACAGTCAGCAAAGCAAATCGCATTTTTCTTAAAATTCTCCTTCAACCACAAGTTTGGTCATCTGCTCTCATCCAAAATAAGGTGTTCTCTGTCCTTCCTTAAAGAACTTCTGCAACAGCCTCATCAGCTTATCTATTCCTGGTCTCATTTACTTCAGCTCCACATTCCTGTTCTGAACTCCTCACAGAGTTCGATCTGGTCTTCTGCACTATTTTGGCTCTGACCTGACAGAACAGTGACCTACTGAAGCTATTTTCCATCCAGAATGTGGACTGAAAAGAAAGTCTTGGAGGTCTGGCTGCTACAGCTCTGGATATTTCAAACAGTGCCACCTACCAAGTCCCAGAAATCTGCACTCCTTCCAGTCACTTTGGAAAGGCTTTTACTCTCATGTATATCTCCAAAATAGATAGGTTACACATTAAAAAGCCTTACACATTGAAGGATAATTTCTGATGTATTTAAATAACAAGTTTCTCCACTGTCTGTAGAAAAAAAATGCTATTTTAGTGAGGCCCACATAAACAAAGGTTTGAGCTCCCTCTGCAGGCTTTATGTCTGTAATTAACTAAGAAAAGCTTTTCCCACGGCCATGCAGTCATAAACGAATAATGATGATGTGCAGAAGCAAAAATGTTTTGACAGGATTTGGCATGAGAGTAGTTGAAATTATCATTTATGTTTTTCTTTAAATCAGACATTTGGAGAAAATTGTGGTCTAGTGTAAACAGGTGCACTCAACTGCAGTGAAAGAGAGTGCCAGACACTTTGCTTCGAAGTGGGTTTAGCTAATTTTGTGTTAATTTGAAGGCAACTTAAATAAATAATGATAACTAACTACAAGAGCTAGTATATAGGGAAAGCATTAGGAGAAAAGAGTGCCATCAAGACAGAACAGCAGGGAAATACATGTAAAAGGTTAACTTTTTACTTTAACTAGTAAAGCAGATTATGCCACTGCACCAGACTTACACTGATTTAGTGGCATAGAGTATCTGGAGTGCATGCAGTATTAAACTCACAAACAGAGATTTCTATCCCAAGTAGCATCATCTACCTAAATCACCTACAAGTTTCACTAGAACCACTATCTAATGGGATTTCTTACAGGATTGGGGCAGAAATGAGAATTTCCTTTACGTTTCAAGTCCAGTCATTAAAAAGAAAACTCTTTTTTTCAGATAATAGCATTTTTCTTTTCCCTTTTCACATTAGGGATAAAAAAAATAGGATTTAGAAATTACATATAATCTTGGAAAAAGCTATTCAGATTACACTGTGATAAGAATGTAAAAGCCAGAAAATATATTTCATAAACAAAGATATATGTAATAATGATAATTGAAATCCATATCTGTGTTAGCAGCTCACCTCTGATCCCATCTTTCACTGCATTTCAGCCCCAGTCTATTCTGGCTGAGACTTTGGTATGAAGCCCAAAAAACCCAAATGTAACAATGCAGCAAAGAACTTATTTAAGAGCCATAGATAGCAGAAGTACCAAACATAAAAAATTATTAGAAAACACAATATAGAAACATATAGAAAGATTAATCTCATCTCTTTCTCAGTAAATGTGAGGAAAAAAATAAGATTTTGACTATCTAACATTCTTGCAGAACACACTGTTGTTGTATAGTCACATGCTCCTCAGTAATCATTTCTAATTGACATTCAGGAAAATTTTTCTCTAATTTCCTCTTTACATTTATATTTACATTTAAATTTTCTGTTTACATGTCATATTACACTCTTTTCCTATTCTTATATCTTTGAGGTCTTTGCATGCTAACATTTTTAGATAATTGCCCTATTTTTGTACTGCAGCCTCTTAGAGGTAAGACTGTATCACACTGTGGAGAGATCTATAATCTCTGATATGCAGAAGAGCTCTCTCTGGGGCCAGAAACTGAACTGCAGATTCACTGTGGAAGCTCTGTTCTGCTCATCAGCCCACACGCAGCTGAGATGTGCTTGTTCCAGCACAGCTTTTTTCTGTTTGTTGAGATGAACTATATGAAAACCAACTGCAGCCAGATACTAGTGATGCTTCCTCGTGATCAGTACTGGGACCAGTACTGTCCAGAATCCTGGTCAACAGCCTGGACAATAAAATGGAGTGCACCCAAGTAGATGTGGATGGTCCCAAGTTGGGGGGTGTGGAGGGGATGTGGAAACACTATGAGGATGCTATTCAGAGGTAGCTCAATAGGTCAGAGGAATGAGATAATGTGGAATGTCACCAAAAACAAGTGCGAAAGTACTGCAGCCGGGCAGTAAGAAGCCCTGCTGGAGGCGAGGGGCCACCAGGATACAGAACATCTTTTCAGACTAAGGTCTGTGGAGTCCAGACACATAGTTGAACATGACTGTGCTACAGGCTTCTTTCTGCACCAGACACCAACAGACTCTAAGGAGTCTACCAGAATACCATCGTGGTTCTAGGGGAGAAGGGGCACCATGAACAGGGATAGCTTGAGAATAGAAGGTTTGTTCAGCCTTCAGAAGGGAAGGCTGTTTAAGGATGCCTTTACTGTCTTCAAGGACCCTCAAAGCTAAGGTGTGGAAGGTGGAAACAGAGGTGCACAGTGACAAGGAAAAGGCAATGGACCCAAGTTGAAACACAACAATATTTGATTAGATGAGAGAAAAAGAACATTCACAGTGAAGTGACATTGCAACAGATCTCCACTCTCAGAATTAAAATCAACTAGGAAACACCTTGATCATCCTGTTCTCAGTGAATTGTGCTTTGAGTGGGACACAGTGATCTATCATTTCCAGAGGGCCCTTTCCACCTCAATTCCACCACAAGCCTAAGATCCAACAGCCAGGATTGCTAATGGATATCCTGAAGAACTGTAGACATCACCCAAGCCATCTCTGGTTGTCACATGCAAGAGCCAAAGGATGGATAGTAGTGTTTGCAGAACTTCCCTGTGCAAGCACGGAGCAGCGTCCACACTCATTCAGCAAGTCCAGCAGCTCTGCTGAACTAAGGACATGCAGGCCTCCTGCCTGTGCTCAGATCACTGCTCCAACTTCCGCACAGCAATCGTGTCCTTCATATTAGCCAGAACAAACTCTGTGCAGTAGCCTGTGCTAAAACTGCATTGGGTAGTCTGCACAGGGCTGCAACAAGACATGCAAATCACATCATTCACAGCTAACTTGGGTAGCTTTCAACCTAGATAACACTGTTCTGGTAACTCATTCTCATTCTTACACTATATCTATCAGAACACTGTGGAGCATCTGCTCCAAATAGCTTTAGACATAGTTTAAGAAACATCCACCTCATCTCAAAATCTAATATGCATACTATACATATATGTTAAGTCATTTTAACCCCCCCAAAAAAGTCTCTTTTGAAACTGAAGCCCTTCATGTTTGTTTTGGTTAACTAAGGCTCAGATTTAAATGGAATAATTTACCTGTAGTAAATCATAGTTACAAATTACATAGTTTTACATTATAGTTACAAATTCATGAACCATTAACTACCTACCTGGTGATCTGATACCCTGCTTATAATGGCACTCACATTTTAAAAAGCATTTTTCATCAGCAAGTCAGTATCATTATCCCCATTTTTTAACAGATGAAAAAACTGAGGCATAAAATAAGGAACTGATTGGATCAAGGTCATGTAGCAAGCTAGCAGCAGAGACAGGAATAAAAACAAGGTGGCCTAAGACCTAGTGCAATGTGCCTCACTGTCATTTTCTCACCCCAATGTCTCTTTTGTCTGGGTTCCTGCATTTCAATTTACCTCTCTCAAGTGTATTAACTTACTTTGAGGAAAAAATAGTCTAATTTTGGTTGTGTTACTGGTCTCTCTATTGTGATCTGTATAGGTACTTAGATACCTTTATATATGGTTAAAATATAAAATATATGGCAAATGAGATTATATATACATTTTCTAAGATTAATTTAATGGTAACAGAATCTTGATTTTCTCATCCCTGTACAGATAGTTACCATGTGCTGAAAGGTTTTCTTACTCTTCTAGTGCTGTTAGTGTTGACACCTCTAACCAATTAGTATCTTCCTTGGACTGCATTAACATGTTGTTTAGTAGTACTCTGGATAATTAATTAAATAAAAGCAGAGATGTCAGAAGGATACAGGATTCACCAGTTCTTATCCTACCATATTATTATTTACAGTCCTTACAATCCAGCTTTGGATTCTAATTTATTTGAGGTTAGTATCCATTAAATACTTTGCCAAAAGTTATAACAAAATGGCTGGTTTATTTTTTTTTCTCATTTTTCTCAGCATATTAGTAATTCTATCAAAAAAATAATTGTATTTATTTGACAGAAGAGATGACAAAATTTTTGAACTCTGAAGCTCCTCAGAATCCATAGTGTCACACTTGGAAGTCTAAAGGCTTGACTACACTCGGCAGTTAAATGTAACACAAACCATCAGCATTCAAGCAGGCTGCAGAATGGAGCTCAGAAACTCAGCAGGGCTTTTCAGCATTAATACCAAAATGAGCATCTCTGCACGGACATGCAGCTCTGCTACACAGAAGTACTTGTGTGGATCACTACTAGCGCAGGCAGAATGAGTATGTACTACAGCACTTTGTATTGTACAACACAAACACATTGAAAGCATCTTTGAAAGTCTCAGTTCCCACAGACAAGTTGCAAACCAGCAATTAAGTGACTAAAATACCAAGTGGCATTGAAACCTCTAAGTTTCTGAAAGCAATCTAAAGCTTTGCCTCCCTGGATGAAAAGACGTCACCTAAGTGCCAGAAGTTCTGCTACTGCATATGCCAAGAGCCACCATTGTGACAGCTCCGCACACTGAAGGCAGTTAGTGATCCACAAATTGCACATAGGACCCTTCAGAGCTGCAAAGCTTGCAGGGATCATACCTAGAAGCTGAGGGAAGCAGTGCATTGAGCATGAAACACAGTTGCATGGGTACTCTTCTTCAAAAGTGCAGCAATAATAGGGAGAAGTGGTGAAAAAGCTGCAAGCCCTAGAACAAGTGGTGTGCAGTCCTGTGAAACGCCTGTTTGACATGGCAAATAAAAGTGTTACGGAATATCTAAGTAACTACATAGCTCCTGGTGGCTCATGTAATATTTACTATGCTGGTATGATCTGATTCAGCAGGGTATTCAAATCATGTCTGCAACTAAAACCTTCCAACTATTCCCACCAGCCACACTGCAAATAGTTTGTCCACTCAAGTTTCTCACAATGTTGTACTGAGGTCATTTGACATACATCCTTACCCTTAACCTTTGATTTGATATATCCTAACCTTTTGATTTGATGTATCAAATACTACCTATTTAAAATTTATAACATATAGGTGAAAATGTTGCACTGATTTTTCTCTTTCTTATCAATTCATGAAAGAAAGATATATTGCACATTACAGATTGAAAAGGAGTTCTTTTGCAATTCTTCAAGAATTTTGCAGTATCAAGAAATTACTGCTTTGCTGTGGATCTAAAACAAGAGGGTTTTTTTAAATAATGTTTGAGTTTTTGCGTTTGGTTTTTTTTGTTTGTTTGTTTGTTTGTTTTTGTTTGTTTGTTTGTTTTTAAATAGGAGATCATAAGAAACACCCCACCTATCCCATAGTAACATCTAAGAATTTTCATTACAAATACATCCCATTTGTCTTGGAGTTCCTGCTCTTAATTACTCATGAAAAATGGAACATCTCCAGGAGAGATTAAAAAAGAGGCACCGCACAGTTCTCAACACCTCAGATGCCTCACAAGTGAAACAGGAATTTGACAACAGGAATTCTTTCTTTTTGAAGTTTGATGAAGTGTAGTAACAGCTGAAAGCCCAGGGTGATGTCCCTCATCTGAATGCTCATCACGCTTAGCTCTACCTAATTTCTCAACTCCTCTGGGGTTAGTAAGGATCCATTCATAATCCCAAAGTCACCATTTGCTGCCACTTCCAGGGACTTGGCAGCTTGGATCTGTACTAGTAAATCAAATACTTCCCAGAAACGCTCCTGAGCACTAGAATATGAACACCTACATTTTAAACTGTTAAATTTGCTCTTGAAATGCTTTTCACTCATGCCAGCTAGCACTCTCCAAGATAATTTGCAGGCACAGTACAGAAGTGAGAACATTGCAGGAACCATTCCAAATAAGCAGGTGGATCTTGCCACAAATTGCTTTGAAAACTCAGGTAATTTACACCATTGACATCAGCTGTTCTATGCAGTGGGACTCTGCACATAGGGATGATCCTGGACACATCTTGTTAATAGTCCAGGCATACCATAAAAGTCAGTTGCAGTGGCATCCTGATGAAACCAAACCTCATCCTAGTGATGAACCTTTATTACTTCACTCAAAAAACTCACCTAACACTAGAAAATATAGCTGACAGCAAAATAAAATACATTTGCACACATTTCCTTCCTTAATATTTTCCAATGTTCTTGAGTAATTCTTGTGTTCTAAGCCATCCTGAAGCTCTCTAATTCCCCAGAAGGGTTCTCTTTCTTATCTGCAAGTGATTTCTCACATTTTTGATACGCTTCATCTATTTGACCATCACTTGATCCTTCAATGTACCTGCTTGATCAGTTATTCTGCTATGGCCACAAATCTTCACGCAGTTTGATGTTGGTAGATCATGGGCTTATCCTTGCATTGGAAGATACAAGAAATATTCACACCCACAAAACAGCCACTTAAGCACCCAAGTGAAAGAGATGATCAGTTAAGAAAATAGCACTGACATAAGGATAAGAAGTTCAAAAAGTAGTTTGCAGTTCTCTACCCTCTTCTCATTTTGGATATCTCAGGTACTTCCATAAGAAGAGCAGGTAGCAATCTCTTTCTTGAACCTCACTGAACGTATTTTATGCAAAAGAGAAGTTTTAAAGTTTTTTTGATTCAAACTTACTTTATCTTAATACTCATGATGGGAAACAAATGAGACTGACAGCTTTTCAGACCTTCCACTTTGGGTTTGTAAAGCATGAGGGAGGAGAATATCCCTCTTTAAGCTAAGTATATATTGGAATGGATTTTAAATCTATTTTAACAGTAATTTATCTACTTGTTGTGGACTGGCTACAGCACATCACACTAAACTGCATTTTTTACATGGCTGCATTACAGTTTCAGACATTTTATTACATAATCTACAACGTAATTTTTCTTGCTGTATTCATTCTGCAAGAACAATGCAAAAAAGACACAACAATGCAAATGCAGTTTTCATATCATGCCTGCTTAGGATACATGGATAGTAATGTTATACAGTATTTATGAATGCTTTCTCAGTCAATATGTTATGATATACTGAATTAGTTTTGTCATGGGGCTCAACTGCCTAAATTTGGCAGTCAGATGAAATTTTAAGAAATAAAAGACCAAAGCTAATCAAACATAAAAGTAATCCTAAAGTTTTATTGACTGCATTTAACAAATGTTACCCATTAGGGCTGGAATCTCACAGAAAGGAGAAAGGTGGAAAAGTGATTGGAGTGAAAAAGGTATGTCCCTTTTGCTCTCAGTAGAAGTGAAAAATTTGATGTGTGAGTGCTGTTAAACTCCATTTTCATTGTACGGCTGACATTATTGTTTTAAGAAGAGTATTGCCTCTGAATGATATTTACATGTAAAACTGTATTTGAGATGGAATATGTATCAGAGGGCATACAGCAGTATCTTTACTAGTCAGGCATGAGATGGATGAAACATGTCCAAGTGAACCAGGACTTGTACTCTGCGTGGCATGTAAGGACTTTTTCTCTGTAAAAAATTGCCTCCAGAAGGTTACATTTGATCAAGCATCATGTTCTAAAAATTATGTGTTCACATTTCACTGGTAATTATGAAATTTAAAAATACCTACATTTCTGCTGCTCTCTAGAAAGTTATGCATCACTATCAGCCATATACATCTTTGATTTATGTGTTTTAAATAAACTGTCATTTTTAATTAGCAAGAACCAAACAATTTAACTTAAGAAGGATTTTAATAAGTAGAAGGAGTATCTTTCCTGGAACTAGTTCTATTATCTCAACAGATGCCTCAAGTGGAAGTCTGGTAGATGATATCAGAATTAGTTCCTCATAGCATCTCTTCATTTTTTTGAAGATAATCAAGGACAAGGTGGCACAAGATAATTAGCAACAAGTATCATTAGCTCCCTGAATCATCTCCATAATTGATACCGAGCTCCTGCAGGCAGCCCTGGCTTACAGTCTGTGACTCCCAGGGAAGGTATTTCAACACAAGAAAGTGGCTCTACATCAGGGAAGAAGGAGCCATGCATATGAATGACTACATATGATATGAGAACTCCTCAGCATTTCCAGCTCCTCACTTCTGGAGTAAAGAAGTTTACCACAGGGATACCAGACTGTTTCTTTGGCTCCTGTCTTTTGCTTTTGTGACAATTTTCAAACACAAACACTGTTTAAAAAAAAAAAAAGCATCCATTTCTTAACTCTGAAATAATTGTGAGATTTTTTTCTAGGAGAAAAAATAAGTGCTCCTTACATCAATGTAAGAAAAGAATAGGCCTGCATTTGTAATTAATGACATTTCAAGACATGGATATTGAAGATCTGAGTTTTGCCATCAGTTTTATACCCCAATTTTACTATAGTGTAGATGTCAAACCCTGTTTTGAAACCACACACCTAGTGGCAAGTTCTCAATTTCGCTAGATATTTCAACAAAAGTTTCTAATTCTCAAAGGGGTGAAGCAGTTCCTTACTTTCAAAAATAACACATAATTACAAATTCAATAGTTTAACTCAAGACAACAAAATTTAATTTTTTTTTAAATTAAATTGTGATCCATTGTCTCAGTTTTTCCATCTTTGTAAGTAAAACCACTGAGTTTTAAAAAAGTGATTTTATTTTCTCAGATAAGAAGATCTGCACCTGTTACACATTCTTATTTACTACTATTAAAAAGGTAGCCTTTTTTGCATTTTACAAGGCAAATCTTTACAAGAAACATGAAAGACTGTTTTTTTCATTTGGCATCTGATTTCTAAGCAGGACACCATTATTAACGAGAACAATTTATAGATAATATAAGTAATTTTACTAGGAATTCAATTATGTTAGGACATAATTTTACAGGTATCAGTGAAAAATAATGAGGCTTCTTATTTTGTGCATCCAGTTTCCATTCAAGTGACGCATATAAGAATGTGTTATTAATCCTAATGTAAAGCCATGGATCTTGTCAATACTTACCAGGGCTTAAAAAACTAGAGAACACTGTTGTTACAATAAAGGGTATGGCACACACATATACACAATTTCCCTACATTAACTTTAATGCCTTAATACTACTACATCTTACCAGTAGGCAGCACTGTTACATCTTTTTAGACGTTAGCAATGTTAATGACACACAGAGCCATCTGCAACTTTCTACATAATGTCTGACCTTTACTTCCATTCAACCCTCATTATTTTTTCTTCACGCAGTGTTTCTATCTCCCAGATTTTATTTCATAAAAGAAAATAAGAAGAAAATCAAAATGCTGGAATATTTTTTAGCACATCAAAAATGGGAAATGGAAACTGGAATGGTATATTGGATTACATTAATCAATTACCATAGCTGTCACTGTTTAAAACATGGCAATATCTATATCAAATGATGAATTACCTTAGGCAAATATCTCGGTAACGGAAATGATTCATTTCAGTATTGATTAAAGCATTTAGACCTTTAAGATCTTAGGAGAACAAACTGGTAGAATAAACAATGGTCCTGGTCCAGCAAACCGTTGTTCAAATGAAGAGCACAGGAGCCTTCAGTTATGACAGTCTAATCTTAAATTGGACTTTCTTCTCAAGAAGGATTTCAAGTGTAAAATACTTGAAAAAGGATTTTATAAACCAAATAACCTTTTCTTACTGCTTTTTTGAAAATGGCCAAGCCTAAATATACAAACATGTAGTCTTCATAACTGATCATTTTCAGTTTTTCCATTTCGCAGAGTTTATATCAACTAATTGGACCCTGATCTTGCATTTGCAAAAAATTAAAATTTACTGCTGAGTTCAATAGGATTTTTAGATGTACAAGGAAGGAAGAATTTTGTGACAAATTTATGTGTGCCCAGCTGCAAAGGTTACTGGCAGGTGTTAAGAAGTATACTGATGAAGTACAGATAATGAATACTCACATTAGAATATTTATCTATTTTATATATATTTCTGTGTGCAGAAACATATATATTTATATGAACAAAAGTTTAAAATAAACCATATTCTCTTAGTTGATTGGTAAACAAGATATACTACTTTAAACATCTTTGCAGTGCCAAAGATTTTTTCCACTTTCTGTCCTACTTTCACACCAAAATTACAATTTCATATTTCATAAAAAGGCACTGAAACGTAAAATGGGCCAACATCAAAATATAACAAGGAAGCAAAGATAAATTAGAAGAATTCTTTGGTTCTTTCACTAACTAATCAGATATATACAGAAAAGGACCTTTTAAGTTTAATGATACCTGCTCATTAAATGATGCTAAACACTAAAATACCATGAACAGCAGGGAATTTCAGTTTACATTAGAGAAAAAAATAAAAGGGTAAAAATGACTGAAGTTGGCCAGTTCAAGCTGATAGGGCACTTCAAATGAATAACAGAAGAATAAAAGAGACACTCTAGGTTAAATTAGGTTCTCCTATGCCTTTTCTTGAAAGTGCTTAACTTCACAAATTTTATTTGAATTAACTAACCTGCCAAAATCAAAGACTTGAATAGGGGTAAAGTTAAACAAGCAACTATACTTCACAGTAAGTTTACCCATTAAACAGCAGATAAAACCTCTGCATAAGAAAAGATGGGGGAAACTGTTTTAGAACATGCATTTTTTCTTTCTTTAGTCAGGAAAATGTCATCCCTGTCATACTTTTGAAGTAAAGCTCTACTTCAGAACAAAATTATTCAGATATGGAACTTCATTCCTCTAATAATTTGTTTATAATAATCCTGTTTTCCTAACCTCAGCACAGTTGCAGTTTTCTTTCTCACCATTTGAAATATATAATACGTGAGTATTATGACTTTAGTATGACATTAAAGGTACTGAAAAATTATATGGTATTACCCAGTAACTTTTGCAAATACACTGCAAAGCATTTAAGGGAAAATATGCTATTTGATGAAATCAACAAAGTTGAATGAAAAAGAACAAAGGTTGTAAATAAAAATGTGGCTTCAGATCTTTCTCAAAGTACATGCTATGCTCTCTATTAATTTTGTTTGAAGGTGATTACTTTTATCACTAGGAATAAAAAATACTTCCATTCTGTTTCTTTTTTTTCCTCCTGCACAGGCAGCTGTAACACAGTAATAAAATACAAATTTCACATATTTACAATCTGTTTCTCATGCTTCCAACAAATTTTCTTTCTGCTCTTAAATTTAATTTAAAAACAAACAAAAAACCCAACAAAACACCAAACAAGAAAAAACAAAACTCACTTTATTAAGCAGGCAAACTTTTCCTGACAGGGAAGTTTTAAGTGCAAAACCTGCAGTCCTGAAAAGTGATCCTCGTAGGCTGCACTACCTGCTTGAAAGACTCAGCTGTTAAGATCAGCCTGATCTGGTATTTGGGGTTTATTTTTTAGTAGACAAAATGCTTCTAGATCGTGTTAGCTATTTTTAGCTAGTATTTTAGCAATTTCAGAGAGGGATTAAGTGAAAGAAAGAGGAGAAAGGAGCAAAAATATATGTGGGGGTGTACAGGTAGCAAGCAACTCTCTTCCTCTGGTTCTTTCTCAGGCAAAGTAAGTTCTCTGTTCCTTAGGATCTCTCCCAGAAACCCCTCACCTTTGCGGACTAATGCTCACCCTGAGGATGCAGCATTGGATTGGGACACAAGAGCCATTATGTTGGTCCCCGACAGAAAAAAATTTGGATTTTCTTTTCAGAGATGATTAGCAGTCATGGTGGCCAAGCACGACCCATTAATCTCACAGATTTAAATGTTAACCCACAAGACTTGGATAATGGCTGTCTACCTCACTGAGGGACTGCATGATTATCCTCATGGCTTTGAAACACTCCAAATGCTCTAAGTATGGCAGGAATGCAAACAAATATGACCCCAAAGTAAGAGGTGCTGACGTATTTGTTCTCTTTGGTCACTGACTGACAGTAGACTCTTCAGATAGCCACCTCCAAGGGGATGAACCTATGCCTCCATCTAGATAAGTGCCATCACCTTTAAACCTTATGCTCAAAACCAAAGCTGTTTTATCAAAACAACACTATATAAAGGTGCTGAGTGATGGGTGTTGTGTCAGTCTTAGAAGAAACACTAGATTGCTTTTAGTATGCCACAGCTACAACTAGCAAGATGCCAGAGAGCATCACCTATCTGCAAGGAATATGAACAACTGAAAAAAGGCACAGTAGCAGTTGTAGAATAACTGTGTATGGAAACTCCATATATATAGTGATGGACTGAGAAATACTTTTGCTCTAGAAAAGACATATTAAGGATGGGGCTGAGATAAAGTGAATACATATCTTTCAGAAAATGAATAGTTCACTTCCTGTGAAAGAGCCAGGCAAATCTCTTGGCCCTTGCAACCAATCTGACAGCATCAATCAAGGAAGAGTCTTGTGTATGCTCAGAAGTACATAAAGGCTCTCCTACAGTTCACTGTGAACAACGAAGCTCACTGTAGCATAAAGAACACTGAGGTATGTTTCCCATGCCTTAACAATCAGAGCTAACAAGGACAGGGTACAACTTTTTATTCACACCTGCACTGGGTTAACTCAAGTGAATAAACTCAAGCATCTCCAGTTTGTTGAAACCCATCAGTGAAGATCTTCCTCAAAGATATCTCTCCTAGTCAGAATACCATCAGTATTCATCAGAAAAAAGTCCCAGTATACCCAGAACTGATCCATGGAAGGTAAGGCTGGATATATCTGATATAAGTATTCTCAAAAAATGTTATTCTCAAAAAAAATCTATATGCTTGGTTTAGTTATTGTTAGAATTCTGACACATGGCACTGCATTACATTGCACAAATATTTATACAAGATTTTAACTAGACCCCTTAGCTGAATATTCCATGACATTCAAGTTCTAACTGATGCTATATAATACAATGTAGAAATAGGAAAAATTTCTCCTAACTGTTGATCTAGTTGATGCTACTTAAAAGCTCTTTCAAAAAATGATCAAATATTGCAACTATTACTGTACTTTTTCAAAAGCTGAGAAGTGCTTGGAGATGGAAAAATAAATGCATTGATATTAAGACAGACACATGTCAGGTTGTGTGCAGTCTATAGTACACAAATGAGAAATTCTATCTCAGGTTAATCTTCAGTATTTCTATTATTTTACCTCATTACCTCTGTCTTATCTCCTATATATGAAATAGTTTGTTGATCTTAGGATTCATGGTCTTTTCTGTTACAGAGCCTGCATTCTCTTTAATGTCATTCTCCCCCTTTTTTCAGTTTTCTCACTCTGCTTTTCTATTAATCTCATCTAGAGTCATTTATTCTAGAGTTTATATTCCTTTCAGTTCCTTCCAGCCTTAAAATCTATCATCTTCATTGAAAACATTGCTTATTGTCTTATTTAAAATTGTGAAAAAGAAAAAAACCAATGCAGAGCAGGTCTACCTGAATAAGCCTGCATCTAACATCTTAACACATATCTCAGAGAAGGCAATCTGAGTGGAATTTGGTCTGTCTTGAAGGACCATGTGGTAGTCAGTTGATTAAAACAGACATGTCTTCTTTTTTGACCAACATATTATTACACGATATATTTTTAAAAGCCTTCTTTGCTAACACAGTTTGACAGACAGTGCTTTCTTCTTTTGAAATAATTTATAAGCTTCTGCTATTAATTTATTTACAAATTAACCTAATATCTTTATTAGTGGTCACAATTCTTAGATACGTCCCCAGAATATATTCTTTTAATAGATAAATTATTGATTGAACTATCCATGACTTTGTGAACTGGAATTCCTTCTTTTGGGGGGGTAGTACCAAAGTATAATAAGTATGGCAAGCTGCTACTGAGTGTGGAACAGCCCCTACGTAGCATCAGATTCAAAGATTCCATACAATGTCAACAGAACATGGTGTTGGGTAACACCAAGGTTGTCAGCTCAATCCCTGTAGGGCCATTTACTTAAAAGCTGGACTTGATCCTTGTGGATCTAAAGAGGATATATATTAAAAGACTAAAGTAAATTCTAATGTTATTCTATTAAAATATATTCTGTTATTCTATTAAAACAGATTGGCCATATTTTAACTGTCTTAACAATACCGAGTCTTACTCATGTTTCCTCTCACTTTCCTTACCATTATTTATTTGCTTTCTGCACAGATTCTGAAATAACTTAAATTGCTTACAGTTCATATTTTTGTTATAATGGAAGAGGCAAATCTTACAAAATCTAAAAAGGAACACGAAACATCTCCCTTTTTCCTACTGTATATGGCAACATATTGAAGCTGACCACTGAGATTCAGAACACATGTGATCACCTCAATTCCTTTAGATGGGAGAGAAAGGTCAGGAACCTATCTAAGAAAAAGTCTAGATGAGGTGATATAGAATTTTCCTTTATGCTGCTTTTAGAGAACTTCATCAGAAAGTGGTATTTGACCCTACCAAAGGTAAGCAGAGTCCAGAGATTGTCTTTAAAACTTACTATTTCTCAGCAATTGCCTAAAAATTCAGTCTGAAATTGTACTACTTTCCATTGCAAATAGAAAAAAAAATACATTGGTCCTTAGCATTTCTTCCCATTATCACAATAAAAATTGATGCCTGAGTTGCAAATTTTTGATCTATTTTTCTTAGGTTAACCTTAGTTTTGCATTGTGGAGAAATGCTTCTAACTTTCTTTGTGATTTGGACTTAGTGTTTTCAAAGAGAAGTACAAATGCAGGATTTAGCTTCACATTAAAATGTTTAAATTTAGGTCCTAATAGGTATGTTCAGTTTCTATTATTTTATTTCAATCAAGAATAATTTGTGCTTCTACAATCTGTACAACAGTTCATGGAGTCTAGAGAGAAATGAATGCGTTCACAAGGGTTCTTAGTTGCCTAAGTTTTAACTGCTGTTACTTTAGCTGACCTAGGATATCATGCCCAATTTTTAGCTGCCAGATCGGGAGGACAAAGGCCTCCCATTAGATCTGCTAACCCTCTGTAGACATTCCAGGTATCTAAAGGCATCTCTAGTAACACTAGAAATGTTTGCATAGGCAACTAAATCCTGTTCTTGACACCTATCTGACTCTCCAATTGTCTCTGATTTAAGTGGGAGGTCCATTCATTACAAGTCAAAACTTTACCACCTACTTCAAGTGCAGACACCTATGACTGGGCTTCAGTCTGAGCTCTGAACCTTATTCAAGATGCATTCAGGGTTATCAGCAGATCAACATGACTAAACAAGAATTTAAAATGGTGTGCATTAAAAATACAAAGAAACTGCTCTATATGTGTCTGGCAGGATCACATATGGAAGCTGCTTCAATGAACTTTTTTTTGTAGAAAAGTGACATCCCTTTGAGTTTCTTTTTACCAAGAGTTAATATAATTAGATTTCAAGAATTTATTATCCAGATCACTTATATCTATACATATATATCTATAACTACCTATCCAGACACTTATACCTAGCCATGAAGTTGATCTCAATGGTTTGGGTTTTTTTGGTAGTTTTTCTTGTCTCCTGTATTTAAACATGCATCCCTGATTTTCACAGAGTTAAACATATTTTTTTTTTACAAAAGGGGAACTTAGATTTGTATGTTACTTTATTAGTCCAGTTTTGTAAGAGAAGATAAATACAATAATTTTGCATGTCAGTCAACAATAAATATCTTCTAGGCCTTCTAAGCCACTCCAAGTGAGACAGAGCTTCCACCATCTTAAATTACTCCAAGTTTAATGAAAAAAGAAGATGCAGGCATTGTTAATGCTTTCACATCTGTCACCATGATTGGTGAACAGAGCTTGTTCTGCCAGAGGTTCTATCAATCTATGAGAAACTGAAAACCACATGAACCATTCTGACATTTACCAGGGAGTGACTACTGCCAACTCCTAGTAATATCAGTAAAAACAAAGCATCATGATGACTGTATGTTCCTAATCCTCATTATTCTTCTGCCTGATGTGAGTTTTCCTAAACAGCAAAGAGTTTGGTTTCTTCTTTCCTCTTGGCATAATAATTTATTAGTCTTTTTACTTTTTCACACATTTTTGAAGATTTCTCTTTATTTTGCATAGTTGCCCTTCAAAAAGAGCATTCACCCATTCAGATATTTTTCATAATTATTTAACTTTCTATATAGAGCAATATTAAATCCCCTGTCATCTTTCAGCTACTTTGGAAAGCAGACGTGATATGTACATCCACTTATATATAGTCCTCCCCTCTACCAAAGCAGCTGTTACAATTCTTCATAAACCAGTGAACTATATGGTAAATTGGGAATATCAGACATGACAAGAATAGCCATAACTCTATCCATGTCAACAATGTTTATAGGGACTGAAGCTCTTTTCCCAGTCAGAAGAAATAAGGCTAGTGCATATCTGGAGGAGAAATAAAGCCTCAAGAAAAAAAGGTACTGCTCTGCAACATGGAGCGATGCATATCCCTTATTCACAGTAGATTAGCACAAAATAAAATACAAAATACCACCTTTTGTAATTGCATTGAATCCAATGAATCAATGGTAAGGATTTGAGTAAAAGTAGCCACAAATACCTTGTAAGCTATACACATGTTGCAGAATACTTAGAGATTACTTACCTAATAAAATTCAAAAGCAGCTAGAAATTCAAGGTGGTGATCAAACTGATATTACAATTGATTTTGTTCTTTTTCTTAGCAGATGACAAAGATGCCAGAAATCTTGGATTAAAATATATGGTCTAGGATCTCAGGATAATGAAGTCAATAGGACTGCACCGTGGGAAAAACAGGCAGAAATGCAATAATGTTATTACACTGTTCAGGGTGATCAGAGAAACTACTGTCTACAGGAGGGACTTTGAGAACAACACTGGGGAATAAAGAAGAGAGGGAGGAATCTGAGGAGTCAGATAGGGCCATGTAATTACCATCTTTTTCATATGACTACACTCACCAACAGTGACCACACTTACTCCCAGATACATCTTTGCAGCAATTACCATTTGTGTCATTTTGGAAGGTGTTTTGAGAACCTGAACTTCTAGAATAATTCCTTACTTTTCAATGTTTGGAGTAACTTCAGTAAATCCAAGACTGCATCCAAATGTTAGGTTACTAGTTACTTTCCTTGAAAGAAATACTATCCAACATCAAACACCCAGAACAGAAACTAAAAATCTCTTTAGGCAGAATGTAAAAAGGAAAATGTGGAAAAGTTGTAAGTTTGGTCACTGCTCACCACATATTAGAATAAAATATTCAAACTATTAGAACTATAGAGCCAAAATAAAGCAAAGGAAAAGACAGAAAACCAGTTCTATAAAACCCATGCATTCACTGCAACTTTAAAAAAATAGAAGAGAAACCCAAATAAATCTTAAGTGTAGGAAAGGGGAGTATTAGGAGCCTGCAAGTGGGTCGGTTTTTTTTTAGAAACACTGAGAAGTAGCAATATTTTAGTCGTGCTACCATATCTAGGCTATTCTGCTTTGGAATGGTGTGATGTAGGAGACAGGGATAGCTTAAAGCTGGAGCAGTCTGACCGGAGGCTGAGAGCTCTGACTGATGTGCCCCTTAAGAAACTGACATTCAAAGGACAACTCAAAATCTTCTCTTCTGTGCAGGCCAGGGTGAGCACTAAACGCTTTATTTATCTCCTCTATCCCAAATAAAATTTGAGATTACACCTGTGAAACAGGACACATTTAAAAAGGTAAGGTGGGTAAGTTGATTAGCTAATTAACCAAGCTCTTATATACAACCCATAGGGAGCATCTCAAATGCATAGGACATCTTTTGTTATTAAGAAAAAATAGGACAAGGAAGATTTATCATTAAAATATATTTCACTAATTATACCACCTGGAGTTCCTTCCACAAAACAAACTTTTAATTAGAAACTGTGGGTTTATAGAAAATGTTTGCTATAAAATTTTGATTGTTTATTAAAAGTAGAATGTGGAAAATTCCTTGCACGCTAAGGGCAAAACTGTACCACATCAGAGGGTGTACTTTGTCTTCTTAAAGAGCTCAGAAATATTTTCAGGAAGTATTAGGATTCATTTTTTTTGTACCCTTTTTAAGAACAGGTAAAATTTGTTTTTTCAGGGTAGAAGAGCTTTACTAATTGTAGATAAATTATTTCTTCTTTGAGATGGTAAAACCTGGTAAGAAATTCACCATGAGCTAACCTGAGAAGTTGAAAACTCAAGTCCCATACAGACCCTTCGTATCACTTGAGTGTTCCAAGGCAGTTGCTTTCTTCCCAGGAGTATCAGTCACCTCATTCTCCGTGTCTGGAGAAACTCAGCTCATACACTGCATTGCTCTGTGTGTTGCAAAGTGCAGCCTTGCCTTGCACTGGTGCTTAGCTACATCTGTCATGTATAAAATCTCTCAAATTGCTTACAGAATGACTTAAGGAACCAGCAGAAAAATACTGCTTTTAAGATATGCTGAGTAAAACAGAACAGACACATGGGAGCATTTTTGATGCCACATCTTCATACCCTTAAAATAACATTTCTTTTTTTTTTTTTTTTTACTGAATGAATACCCTTTTCAAAATAGTACTAGTTGAATTTTTTTCTGAATAGTTTTTTTTCCCCTGAATATTTATCTTAAATAAGGAGCTATGAGAAAGTCTGGACAGGCAAGGGAAAGCTGTGTGACTCTCTATATGTGATATCAAAGGGACAAATCCCTATTTCACGTATTCCCTAACTTAGTCCTCGTACAAGGGAAGAACCATGAGGTCCCATCACTGGAGCGGGCAAAAGAAAGCAAGCAGCAGTCCTCCAAAACCACAAGTGATCAAGGAAAGAACAATGACCTGCATTTATTGCCGGGTAGTGCTCCCAGTTGAGTTAATAAAGTTGTGCCCTAATTAAACTGAGCACTTCACATCTTGTTTTTCTTCTTGCATGGCTGGGACAATTAAGCATCCTTTGATGTAGAGTGCTCTGAGGAAATCTCCCAATTACTTTATGAACGATTTTTGTCATAAAGCCTGAGAGAATTTATTGAAACCACCTACAGTGGAATGAGGCCAAAACCAATCAACACTGGATGACCAGACTTAGGGCTAAGGACTTTAAACTAGAGGTCACTAAGACCACAAGCAACACATCTGCAACAGCAGAGAAATTTAAGCTCTGGAAGTGCTAGTTGAGTACAGTTATCTGAAAAAAATTCTGTGCAGTTACTCTACTGAGCAGAAATCACTCACTACTTGAACAGAAAGTGTTGACAATCACTGATTTTCTGTGTACTGGAGGTTTTATTATACTCTGACTGTGAACTAAAGTACACATTACTGCCCTGCTTAATCAAGCTGGAAAAGGCTTTT
Organism: Rhabdornis inornatus; assembly: GCA_013397075.1. Taxonomy (NCBI): domain Eukaryota; kingdom Metazoa; phylum Chordata; class Aves; order Passeriformes; family Rhabdornithidae; genus Rhabdornis; species Rhabdornis inornatus. Next base: position 624,731 of record VWZS01008898.1, on the reverse strand, counting down.
TGTTACTTTTTAGGACAAATAGCCAAAAATATTACTAATTTCACACATAGCTATTTGAAATAGTAGTTTATTATCCTAAGCCCAAAGTGTTATGGACAGAGAAGAGTAAAGATTATCTCCCCCTTCAAACCTACTGTTTTCATATGCAACCATGCTGCAGATTTTCCTCTATAAACTGATACATTTTCACCTTAAAACTAGTTAGGTTAAGTAATGTATATGAAAAATTAGGAGTACTGAAGAAATAGTCTTAAAAAGTAATATGTACATATATTCCAAATAGATATATTTAAATCTTAAGCTCTATATTTATTATTGTAATTATCATACAATATTTCATTAATTGATATATGCAATTAATCAGAGTTTAAATGGACCATGAGTATGAATTTTTTAAAAGTAATTTTTAGATTACAGAATAGAAAAACAGTCATTAAAAAAATAAGCCGTACAAGTTATAGTGCCTTCCACCTTTAGGAAAAGTATCACTTTCATGTTGTGCTAATGTCTAAAAAAATTTTAGGTTGGCTTTATTGTATCCGTTCAGTGTCCACCTGTGGCAACAAAAAAGTAAATACCCACAACCTGAAGATGATGATTATGCAATTGGCTTATCAAAAATATGTTTTCTTTTTAGCATAAGGAAAGTATAGTGTTTTCAATTCTCATTTTTAATTACTTATTTTATGCATGGGGTAAAATTTGTTTTGTGAAATTTGACTGTCTCTGTAAGTCAGCTAGCTCTCTGTCACTAGGTCTTTTTAATTAAAATGTGAATTCAGTTTTAATGATAATGGTATTATTCACTTAACAAACACAAAAATAATAATAAACCAGCATAAAATTCCCTACAAGGCAATTCATCATTAGTACAAATTAGCTCTAAAATGCATCACAGGCAAGTAAAAAAAGCTTCAATTATTTTGCCTTACAGTATAATAACGAGTCTTAACTAGGGAGAAAGATACAGTAATTTAGTAATGTTAAGATCTAACACTAGAAAACGCCACTTCTGCTGTTGAAATATTTTAAGACATATATACCATTCAGCTCCCCAAACAAATAGCAGACTGTACTTCAAATGCATTGCAAGACTATTAGGTAATCTTTTTCTTTGTTTAGATTCAGCAGGGTTCAGTGACAAACATTCATCTTTTCTCTCTACAAAAGTTCTTGTTCTTTTGGTTAGTTAAGAATTGCCTTAATTTTTAGTAGCATACTTACAATTTAGTTCACCATTGATTAACCTCACATAACAAACTTCAAACAAAATGCAAAAATTATCATTTAACTATTTTTAAAATTATGAATTACTTGTCCAATGTTAAGATCACAGTGGTAAGAGCAGCTATATCTGTAGGTAGGCTAATAGAGTCAGACACAAAGCTTCTGAAATAAACCAATACCAGCTGCTCCCATGCCTCATTACTCGGCAGTAGCTGCTGGCCTGAAATATTGTATGTTGCAGAATCATTGGCTTTCAAAAGCCACACAGACTTTTGAGAGGACATAGCTGTACAAAACAGACAGACACTTCCCTCAGACAGAAAAAAAAAGAGAAAAAAGAAAAAGGAAAGTCCTATACTTCAGGGTATATGTGCAACTATTTTCCATTCTTAGGCACACATATTTTCCACCATGATGTATTTTACTTATTCTAACAGGTGAAAGCAATTAGATTTTTAAATTATTACATGGTCAGTGCTCCCACTTCTAAAAGAGTAATTCAAAATTCTAGAACTAATGAAATATCTTTTTGATTAGAAACACATAGTTTGTGGTTAGAGAAGATTTTGAAGTAGGAATGAGTATCATAATCAGTGTCTGATCTTTTAGCTCACTAAGAGTGGACATTAATGGGAGAAAAATTGACTACAGATATATCATGCAGTCAAAAATGCTATGCACATGTAGCCTTTTGTATGGCTATAAACACAGTGTTCAAAAACAAAACTTCTAAAAAATAATCACTTTCCAAAAATCTTATTAAATTAGTTGAGCTTGCTGTACTCTGCAAAAATTAGATTGCAACACTAAAACTCTCAGTAAAAGGTACTGTCAGACCCTCATCATCTCAAACAGTCATTAAAAAAGACTAGAGATTCACCTTCTTGAAACAGAAGTAATTTTAATGTAAAAGTTTACACAATTAAAATTACAGAGGTTTAATTTCCAACAAGCCCCAAAGAATTCAATCTTTCATGGCTCTCAGGACTGATCTTCAACACAGAGGGTTAGTTTTAAACATTTATGTAATACATTTGGTAATAGAATTAAAAACTTGACTATATTTCAATGAATATTTATATTCTAACAGGAATCAATTGTATACTTCTAATTTCCCTGCTCAGAAGATAACATTTTGATATACACAAATTAATTAGGCAGAAAAATCAAGACAGACTTATGCTTTATTGAAAAAAATATTGAACACAGTGTTCCGTAGGTACTCTGGAGTATCATCTAGAGGCAGTATGTCACAGTATCATTCTTAATTTTAAAATACTAAAATAATGAAAAGCGAGTTCTGTGCTGGTACATGCTTCAGAACAGCATTTTCCTTTTATATCAGTCATTAAGTGTTTTTTCTAATATTTCATATCTCTGAAACTGTCATCTGTATAATAAAATAAATTTGACTCACCATTTTCAGTCTAATAAGTGCTTACTGAGTATTATTTGCCTTACTCTCAAGTGGAAAATTATGGAAATGATTATATGAGATCTAAAATGTAAGCAGTCACTTGCAGTAAGCATGTTAAGTAAGGCAATACCTTATAAGTTCATCAGATAAATTGTTACATGTTTAGAGATTTTCTTGCCTTTTCAATGGAATGATACGGTCACCATTATCCCTTAGAATACTATTCATCCAATTTTAAATTGCTTTAATTTAAACAATTTGCTAATAAATAAAACACAGAAATCTGAGCTGAAAAAAACCCAACCCTGAATATTTAATATTAAATAAAGTGTTCCACTACTTTAAAGAAAGAACATTATTTTCAGGCCTCTCTTTCTTCTCTATTTGTCAGATTTTAAATAAATTGTACTCAATATCCTGGACTGCCTTTGATGAATAAAAAAAACACCAATCAAAAAATTATCATGAAATAGTAGAGGAAAAAAAAGTGTCTTGGGTCAGAGAGGTGGAACAGCATCCAGACAGTGCAAATCTGGACCACAAGTGATTTCTTCACTGCTGGACACTCATCTTATGAAGCAATCAGGCATAATTTGCTCCACCTCTAGCAGAATTACAGCATAGCCAAGTTAAGGAGCCTGGCAATAAATCAGTTCAACATTCAACATTTACAGTGATATCCCTTATACTAATGACACATCCATGTCTGAAGGCCATAAATTCCTTACCAAGTAAACACAGAGAATAAGAGAGTGTAATCCTTTTGCTATTACTGTGCCATGGCACTTAAAAAACAGCTGAAAGTATAACTACATTCCCAAAACATAACGTTTACTAACAAAACCTGAGATATTGTCAACAGAATTTTAGTTAAATCAGAGCTTTTTCTGCTATTGCTTCACTCAATCTCAGGAGCCCCCACCCCCAAATTTTTTAGGGACATATCTGTAGGATACGGATAAGAAAAGATAGCATGTAAAAGCTGGATGTGTTCATTAATACAGTGTGAACACTTAATATTTGATTTCTAAGCAGAAATCTGAGGTCTGTTGGTAATGCTACAAGTGCAGTCTCAGTCATACTCTAGCCAGATCCTTAAAGAGAAAGCTTTTAGCAAAAAAGTGTGATGGATTTGTATGGCAAAGTTTTGGTAGCAGGGCGGCTACAGGTGTGGCTTCTGGGAGAAAATGCTAGAAGCTGCCCATACATCTAATGGAGCCAAAACAACTGGCTCTGGGCCAGATCCGCTGCTGGCCACGGCCATCACCAGCTGTGCTAGTGCCTCTGGGAAAATGTCTCTCAAGAAAGAGGGAAAGCTGCTGCACAACAGCCAGAGACAGAAGGGAGAACATGGGAGAGGAACAACTGTGCAGACACCCAGGCCAGTGAAGATGGAGGGGGATGAGGTGCTAAAACAGAGATTCACCTGCAGCCCATGGAGGACCCCATGCCAGAGCAGGTGGATGCCTGAAGAATGCTGTGACCCCATGGGAAGCTCAGGCTGGAGCAGGCTCCTGGCAGGATCCTATGGACTGAGGAGCCCAGGCTGGAGCAGGTTTGTTTTCCCCCTTGTGACCCCATGGTGAACCCATGCTGAAGCAGTCGGTCCCTGAGGGGCTGCACCCCAGAGAGGAGACCCATTCTGGAGTAGTTCATGAGGAACTGCAGCCCATGGGAAGGACTCTACATGAGAGAAGCTCGTGGAGGATTGTCTCCCATGGGATGGATCTCACAGTGGAGCAGAGGAAGAGCATGAAGAGTCCTCTCTCTGAGGAGGAAGAAGCAGCAGAGACAAGGTGTGATGAATGACTGCAGCCCCCACTCCTCATCCCCCTGTGGTGCTGGTAGGAAAGAGGTGGAGGATTTGGAATTACAGCTAAACCCAGAAAGACATGGGGGTGGAGGTATCATGTTTTAAGATTTAGGTTGTTGGGATTTGTTTCATTACCTTACTCTGATTTTGATTGAAAATATATTAAATTTGCCTGTTTTGTCCATGATGGTAATTGGTGAGTGATCTCTCCCTGCCCTTATCCCAGCCTTTGAGTCTGTCTGTATTTTCTCTGTCCTCTACAACTGATGAGGGGAATGATAACGTGGTGGGCACCTAGTGTCCACTCAAGATCAACATGCCACAAAAAGGCATATAAATAAGAGAAAACTAAGAGGTGTTAATAAATAATCCACAACCATTAGGGATTAAGAAAATAACAACCAATTCTTTAAATGTAATTGAGAAAGAATAAGCATTTACTAAATCTCATTTTGGGAGAAAGGCAGGCATGTAATTAAAATCCAGAGAGATCATTAATACCCCAAAAGTGTAAAAGCCAATGGAGAGCAATTAAAGCAAAAGGAACTCACTGAAAGATTACCTCTGGGTTTTAAAAAATCTAGGGATACTCTACAAGATCAAGAGAATTGCAAAATCTTAATGTTGCATTCATGTTTAGAGAAACTGAGAAAGTACAGGTTGGGTGACATCAAGGAAATATAAATTCTAGAAAGGTTGAGGAGTAAATAATTAAAAAACGGTAGTGTAATTCATTCACTTGTAAGACTTGTCAACTAAACTTGATACTATTTTTTATGCTACAACAAGTTTGGCTAATAACATTAACCTGCATTGTCATAGTACACTTAGATTGCTATAAGATTTAATCTTGCATGACATTTTCAAGCACCATACAAAATCAATACTCTACATTACATGGATTAAAACTGTTTAAATACACAGATCTTGAAAACTCTAAGTGGAAAATTGTCAGATAATGTAGGTTCTCTGAAGAACTTTTATTGTCCCAAATTTATTACTTCCATTGTAAATCAGAGATTAATTTTTTCAGATGACCTCAGCCTTGATACAATGGGAAATATCAATCAAACAGATGGGCCCATCTTTCTCAGTATAACTCATCTGAACTTCACACAGCTAAAATGTACCTCTCAAATTGATATATTAAAACTATAATCCAGTTCATTTATATAACAAAGGGTTAAGAGATAACTTGCTAACCAACTGTAAGTATCTATAAGGCACAAGATACTTTAGACTAGACAGCTGTTTAATTTAGCTGAAAAAAAGTATTTAGGAATCCATTGGTAGAAAACTATTACTTGACTATTCATGTAAAAGTCACATTTCTTTATTTCTAAATAATGAAAATAAATAGCCTATTAGTACCAACTGTTGACAGATATGAATGATTACCTACATTTTCAAATTTTTATATCATTCATATCTTTCTAAAAGAGATCTCACATTTCAAGTGGAAGTTATAGTATCTAGGAAGTCACAAAGTCTTTCAGGAATTTCTGAGATCTACCTACTCTATATGATGAGCCCAAGTAAGTTAGGAGGACTGGATTACCCATCTTTTCACAAAGCAACCCACCAAAAACAAGAGAGAAAAGTAAAATCTGACCTTACAAACATGTGACAGTTTTTGAGGACTGGAAGAAGTTAGTAATATAAACAAAAGGACAAGTTTATAGCTATTTAATAATCCCATATTTTCTGGTTTTCTCCATGAGAGACACTGCTGAGAGTGAATCTACAACTGGGAAGTTTGACAGTAGTCAAATCTAAATCACTTTATTATTTTCTCTACATTTAAGAATGCAGGGTTTTTTACTTCAGTAGAGTAGTTTAGAGCAAGTAGCCTTAAGAGGATTGGACTGCCCCATTTATTGCAGCCCAGCAGTGCCATAAGGACACTGGCTGGCTAGTTGCATTACAGAGGCTCAGAAAGGCAATACAGGTTATGAATATATGGGATGTATGTCCATAGAAATAGACAGATCTATCTGAGAAGAAAAAAGGAAAACTATATTTGTTATTTATGTAATTGACTTTCTAATAGAGATACAGCATACAGAAAGTGCTAGATTTTCTATGATAAAACAACCAGGTTTTTCTGTGGGCAGCAAAACTAGCAAAGCTCAGGTATCTCCAGAGTGTACAGAAATTTTCTCCTGCAAAATATTCTTCTTGTCCCTTTTTGTTGCAATTACTTTTAAGTTCCACCCCTCTTCCCTAATTCCTTCTCTTTTCCTAACCTATCCTATTTTCATACGAGAACTGTCCTCTCTTCTACCTTTGCTAAGTCCCAGCAGGTCAGGAGCCAGCATGTGCTCTGAAGACTTGCACATAAACATGCTCTTTGCTGCTGATTACCCATGTAGTGACTATGGGACAGAGAGAACAGCTAATAATAGTTATTAAGCATAAATTCAGCCTGGGTGCCATATTGACATAATGGTTAGGACATCAATCTAAAAATAACTTGTTCTTCTTCCTGATGGAGATTAGTTGGTTCAGTAATAGGTACAAAGGCTTATTTGATTCCAAATACCTCAATATGATTCCAAATACCTCACACACACAAAAAAAATCTTTTAGACTCTATTCAACACTATTATACAATTGTGATGAAATTTGGCAACTCAGTCCTACTTCCCATAACCTGTATTGTCCTCAGAAATAACAAAAAACAGTTAATTAATAGATTTGTGGCAATTGCTGATTAAGATAGCCAGATTTTAAAATGAATACGCATAAACACATTCCTCACTCATATGCTCACTGACTAAGCCTTCCTTTTTCTTATCCAAGAAAAACCTGTACTTCAAATTCCTTTTAAAAATCCTTTCTAAAATCCACTTCTTTAGGAAGTCTTTTCATCTCTTAACCATTTTACCTCATGCTCGTATTACACTGTGCAAAATTACAGTGTGACTTCTGCTGCTCCTTTAGGTAAAGATTCAGAGAGAGAAGGAACTCAAACACTGAAGGATATCTTATTCTGCTAGGTCTGGGAAGAAAATAATTTTGCAGATATAGGACATGGGTTCTGCTGGCTTCCAGAGCATGAAGAAAGGTTTCACTCTTAGCTGATGAAAAGGTCATAAGGGAAGACACGAACCCCTGAAATATGAGTAAAATCTTCTACCACTGTTGTTGGGTTGGTGAGGCAGGTGAGTGTTTACAGAGCTTAACACAGGAAGTTCTGTTAAGGGCCAGAAACTCTCTAAAATTTGCATTTGAGAAGTATTGTGGTATTCCTTGGATCTTGCAGAGAGAATTCTGTAAGACTTGGTATTTATCTATAGGATAAATAGTATCAAGTACAAGCATAGGTCCTGCTTCACTTGCATTTTCTTGACATGAGCTTCTCATCTTCAAGTAAATCTTTAGTGTACTCCACTAAAATTTTCATCTATTGTTAAAACTTCAGAGTGTGTTTTAAAGGTTAATACACATATTTTAATTCAATTCTGAGTTCACTGATATTAAAAACTTACAAGCTTTCTAGGTCATCCAGAAATACACCATCCAGACAAATTAGAATCAAAGTGCACCTGACTATGGATAGATAGATACTGATAGAACTATGTGAAAAATCTTGTTAAACCCTCCCACATTTACAGATTAATACTTCTGACTTTTTAAACTGTTATAGTAGTTTGAAGAGAAGTTGAATAATACCAACTGAAATTGGCATCTGGAATTATTTTGGAATGCATGTTAAATAGTCATGAACCCTGTCTTCTTTTTCTCTGGAAAGAATGGATTTCTCACTGCTTATGTTATGTTCACTATGAGATGGCCACACAAATTCCATGTAAGAATAAAAATACTTCCCTACAGACGTCTAGGGTTTTTTAAATCTCTTTTTTATTAACAAAAGGTTTTTTTTTTTTAAAGTGTTAGCACTTCAAGAAACCACTCAGAAATGAAACCTAAAGCTCTCAAAAAAGAAATGCATGTTTATTATAACTACCTGTAACTATGTATATGCTTATTAGTATATAAATAAGAGTAAAATCCACACTGATTAAAAAAATCTAACAATGAAGAAACAAGAATAATGTATTTTAATAAACTCTTATTTAAAATTTAAATAGGAGGCATTTCAAATAGATTTAAAATTTCATTTGAATTAAAATAGCCTATTTTAAAGCATGGACTCACTATGAAATTTACATGAATGTAACAAAAGCAGTACTAACAGTAAACTTTTACCAAAAAAAAAAAAAAAAGAAAAAAAAATCAAACCAGCAATGCATTGGAAATTGCCAAATATAAAATTAGAACAAATTTCACTGAAGAGTTACTCCAGTTTCCAAACTAGGAAACTTTCAGGACAGGAAGAATACTTTCCCCATTTAATTTCATACCAGTTCAGATCCTTACTATCTCAGTTGGTTCATAAAATACACTAAGCAGAAAAGCTGAGAATGGTGTGATTAGAGGTCTACTTTTTTTCCAAAATATTGCAAGACACAGAATTTAAACTAATCACTCAATAAGATATAATATTGTTCATTAAATACTAGTTTCACAAGCAAGTAATTTTTCTGACTGATTTGTAATAGGTTTTTTACATATCTAATAAAGATGAGAGGTCTTTTAAAAAACAATTTTAATTTACTTTCTGTGCATTTCTAATCCTTTTCCAATCTTCTTTTGCATTATCAAAATAAAGGTCAAAAAAGGGACACTTACAAGTCCTATAAAAAGTTTGATTTTTTAAAAGCAACATCACTTCTAGAAAAACAACTGAAGGGTAAATATGACATGGTTAAAGGTAAGTTAGGAAGTTAAACTCAATTTAATCATGATTTATTAAAAAAAAAAGATGTTGTTTTCTTTTAACAAAAATGTAACACTTGTAAGTGTATTGGGGCAGTACCATTTTAAAGAAGTGACTCAGAATAATAATTTACTAACATTTCAATAAATATCCAGACAATATGCAGAAATATTACCAAACTGGAGTATTATCACTCCACTAAAGAAATGTTCACATTTCCTTATGTGAGCTTCACATTTCCTTTCAATCCCTGATCTTCCCTACAAGTCCTACCAGAGGTTATGTCATATTTTAATGATAAAAAAAAAATTGTAACTGCAAATGTTTCTGAAACTGGAAGACAAAATCTAAGAGTGGCTAAAACTCGGGCACAAAGCTAGGTGCTATCTTGGCTAGCTATAAGCAATGTCTTGAAAAACTTTTTCATTTAATTGAAAAGACAAAAAGAATTATGTGTACTTTAGTCTAGGTTTGTTATTGTACTGATTGCTATCAAGAAATGTGTTCCATGATCCTGTGTTCCCAACAGCCTGTTTATTCCAGCACAATCACAAACCACATTCTTTCACACTCCCTGGCACATCCCAGTCCCAATGCCTCCATTAAGTCTCTACTACTGACATATTCTTATTTGGACAATATGGCTATGGATTTTCCCTGATTAAGTTCTGTGATTAGTATTATATCATTACATAAATTTTTAATTAAGAACACCACAGTATTTAATCAATGGAATTCCTAATACATAAATTGAGAAAAATATTTGCACTCACTTTGAGCATGATAATAATTACCTGAAATGACATACTATCAGAGATTTCATTCCTAAATTAGAAGACTGAATTTGGCTCAGAATTTAGTTTTTGTAGCTGATACATTTTATGGACTGATAATTGAGCTTAGATTATTTATCAGTAACATTGCTATTGTATTTTTGGCTGTTAAATAAAAACTTCCCATGTAAGAATGGGTTGAGGTGGGTGTGTCTTTATTCTTCAGTCAGGCTTAAATAGCAATCAGAAAAACTTATGCCTTTGTGAAAAGGTGAAATTTGTTTTATCAAAACCCTTTTGATTTTATTTAATCACAATGAAAAAAGAATACAACATTCATATTTCAGCGTTATGTAATCTAGCATTGTTTAAGATTAATGTACACTTCGAAAACCAATCCTATTTCTAATGTAAGTCAACAGCATGACATTAAAAAAGGAATTTGCATTTAATAGTGATTTTGAATTTCGTTTTTTAAAACGAGTAGCAATATAGACTTTCTTCCTGTCAACCTGAAAATAGACCATTTGTTTCAAAGCTGTCATAATTGTAATTTCTAGCTGATTCTAAAACAGTCGATGTTCATGAAGGCTTGCATTTATTTTCACACTCTGGAACTAAAAAGTAACAGGTTTTGTAATTTTTTAAATAATTTGTGAAAACATTAGAAATAAAAACAGTAAAAGAGTATATAAAGCATTTTCAAATAAAATCACTCATTAACTTTTAAGCATGCTGTAAGCATCTGTTGAAAAAACTCATTCCAAAGTCTCAAAGAAATGAACCCCCTCTCAATAGAATGGTATACTATGCAAATGAAATACAGTCATCCTTTGAAACCACACGTGCTTTAATCAATATGTAATTTACAATTAAGCAATCATTTTCTGATTTACAAGCATTACAAGCATTACAAATACGATTAACCTAGTATTTCAGATGCAAATTAGCTCAATTAATGTACCCCACCTATGTGTCACTTAGAATATATGTACACTTTTCCATTTTGATTTTTAATTGGCTATGAAACATAACTCTAATGGAGAAGTAAAGATCTAATACTAAATTATTTGAGCACATATATATTCATTTTAAAGCAATGATGCAAGTGTAATATTTTGTGTAGATGAACTATGCAACAAGTTAAAGAAGTTTCTAAATCAAATCAGACTATACCAACAAAATGCCATGTGCAAGGAAGTGACAAGATGAAAAGTGATTAATTAAAAAAAAAAATCCCGTTAAAACATAGCAATTTCATTCTCTGTGCTTTAGGGGGTGACAATTATGAGTCCAGACATAATGTAGGCAGCTATATCATAATCTAGCTCAAAGAGCTATAAACTCTTATACAACCAGAAACATCAAAAGTAGTTTAGACATCTCTATCAAATTTGAGATAAGCACTCCTTTATAAATGTCTATTTCTTTCCATTGGCTATAATGAGTATCTAAATGATGTTCTCATATCTTGATGTCTATAGTAGAGGAATCTGCAGTTGGGTTTTGTAAAGGCAGTTTGTGATATCTGTTTCTGCAATGCATTTGTATGTCTGAACTGGTATCTTATTCTTCATGAGTCTTTTTTTTTATTTAAATATTTTTTATGAATGTGTTACTTGTTCAATAGTTTAACTATTCTTTGCATGTTAAACAGATATATAAAAGAGTATTTTTCCCTCTCCTTATCTGTCTAAATAGAAAGGATAAATCGAAATAGTTATGTATGAATTTAACAGAGTTCAAACACTAATTAATGTTTCAAAAAGGAACAGAGAGAAGGTTTGCTATTCAGTCATGCTATTTGGCAAAGATGTAATTTCTGGACAGAAAAAACCCGGTTAAAATGATCAGTGTATCTCAGTTTGGTCAGTGAATAAATCCTATTTACCCTTTAATACGGGGTGTACCAACTAATTTATCTTTTTCAGGATTGTTAAAGAAAACCAACAAGACATTTGAGGTTCCAAGAAAATATATCTAATTGAGTTCAAATTCAATATTTATTTGAATTATGTCAGCAAAATAACTGATTTCAGTTCAACTAGAACATTACAAAATTTTAGGTCATCCATGACTGCTAAGAATTTTGTGTGAAACAAGCTCCAACTCCATTTTAAAAAGCTTTATTTTTCCAAGCATCATTTTCTATAAATATATATATATATATATCAACTTCATATAATTCGATATTATCAGACAAGTTAGGTCTTCTAAACGGGAAACTCACGCAAATGTGGAAATTCAAAAATGATTGGTTACATTCTAAAAAAAGTGAAGACTACTTATGCTCAGATGAGTTACATTAAATAAAGATTTTTAGGTCTTTTATCCTACTTAAGAATACTCCACCACATCACAGTTCCTAGACAATAAATAAAGTGTAAGGCAGGTCAAAAGAAACACAATTATATTTATCTGTCTGCATGAAACTGCCCCTATTCAAGAATCAGCTACAGTCAAAGAAGCCTCCATTCAATTCAAAGTAGGGGAGGCAACAGAGCATCCCAGCTCAGTCTAAATTAAATGCCTTTTGAATCATCAGTTGTACCACTGAATGATATTTTTAGAGAGCACTAAACAGCAACTTTTACTAATGCCAAGAGAATTGGTCTTCCACAGAACAAAAGACAAGATAATGGCATACAGAAACATTGGGATAAAAGATGGAAGATAAGGAAATTTAAGATGAGTAAAATTAGGTTAAATTAAGTTGTTCATGAATTTGAGATCGGACTCAGTATCAGAAATCACAGGACTCAATAAGGCTGAGGTACTGGACAAAAAAACAGTGAACAGTATTCAACAGAAACAAAGATAAGAGGATATGTGTTGATGTAAAATGTATCCCAACACTACCTACAGGATGACAAAATATGGATGACCAATAACCATAATTAGGTCTTGGGTTTTAAATGAAAGTTGATAAAAACCAACATCAATCAAAAAAACAATCAAAAAAGCAAATCTATTACTATCAAATGTCAGAAAACACATCAAAAGAAGAGAATAGAAAAAAGTATGCCTATAATTTAGCATCTAAAAATAAGCATAGTAAATAAAATTTTTACTTAAAAAAATGCAAAATCCCAAAGTACTATTCATAATTCAACTACTCAACTGTTAATGAATACGATGATATGGAAAATATTAAAATTAATTACTTATTAAAATTCAGAACTTCCACATAAACTATTTGCTGGGGATATCATATCTCTTTTACAAAGGTATTTATCTGAACATTTCATTTTCCATGTCACTCCTACAGGCTAGGTAAATTCAAAATGTTGTATTTTATTAAATCTCTTAGCACACAAAAGAACAAAATTTCAGATTTTTTTTTTTACTCAGTGGAGATCCAATCTGGGGCAAAAATTATGTTAGAGTAGTAGCAGAGATTTAAGTAACTAACAAAGCAATCCTTAGCTGCAAAGATCCCAACAGCCAAACCAGGATTTCAGCAAAGTAAGAATAATCTGTCATTTTTAGTACCATTTGTAATTACACTTTTATTACAAACACCTTGTTTTTGCCTTCTACATCTCACAAACTTTGATGACTTTGAGTTCTGATCAATGAACTTAAACCTCCTTAGCTTATGTGACAAGGAAGAATAATTTTAATTTTATAACAGCACTGCTGCCTCTTTGAGGATTAGCCCAGCCTCTCTCTCCTCTAAACTGACTCCCCATTGATCAGATGGAGGAAGCATTCCCATTTAGAGATGAGGATTCAGAGACATGGGACAAGCAGATTAACCCTGGATATGACAGGGAAAGGATCAAGAGAATAAAATTCAGCCTTCAGTGATCTCAGTGGCAAAAGGCTCAAATCAATTTCAATAGCCCATTTCACCCATTTGTGTCTATAAACTGGTTTTACTTTTCATAGCATAACTTTAATGATGATATTTAGAGGTTTTTTTTGAAATCTCATAATGTTTGGTGTTTTCTCCTAAAGCTTCAGCTGTTGGGATCTAGAAATTTTACAATAATTGTTTTTTTTATACATATAACTTTCGAGTTCTCATGGGTACAAATTAAAAGCATAAAACCTGAAAGGTTCTCAAGTTAAAAATTAGATTAAAAAAAAAAAGTGTGTAGTTTCATTAAACTATTGAAATATAACAAAATTTTTTACGTATCACCAAAAGAGCTAAAAACTTTCTTTTCTGTTTTTTATTCCATTCTCTGTTGGAAAAATGTATTGCTATAAAACTCATATAGGTATTCTTACATCTGATTCTCATTACAAGTGGAATCAATTCTCAGTCATGGTTTTTATGACCACACTGAATACCTGCTGCATCACTAGCATTTAAGTGGCATTCAACAGTGATTCAGAGAAATCTGTCATTGAGGCTTATTGTCAACAAAAAGCACTTTCTCTGGATGGCAGAACCTATATGTAGAGCTGGAAGGACAAGTCACACTGAACAAAGTGTACAACAATTTTAGCACTACTTTGTCCTTACGCTTTATTCACAGAAAAGAATGATATTTTACAAAACTCTTCAGCTTTTGAACCAATCCGTTCAAATAAAACTCACCAACTAGGACTTGGTTATGTCCTGGTTGCTATTATTTTTGCTACTTGTAACTTTTATTTAGTATTCTCTGGTTCAAGATCTAAATCATGACATTTACTGTGGTACTTGACTGAATGAACCAAACAGCAGCAGTTGGGGAAGGCTATGTGTTTGTCATCAACAGGTTGCAGTTTGCTGAGAGTGCTGCTTCTCTGTTGCTTTCAGAGAAGAGCCCAAAATGCATCTCAAAATTGCTTGGACATCATGTGTGTATGAACACAGATTGGTGCTTTTTCATCAGAAATACTCAAATGCCTCTCGACTTTACCCCTTCTGAAATCTCAGGCATATCTATCACAGAAAATACACACACCTCCAGTTACTCTGAAAGAAACAACTATGCAAATGTCATGTGTAGCATGAAATAGTTACATATTCACTACCACCTGATCAATTCCTAACCAGAATACTGGTGTTTATTCTTGTTATGGCTTTATGCAAAAACAAAGAATTTTTTTTGCAACCTGTTTTACTGGGGATATATTTCACCATATTAAAGAACACCCAGAAAAATTTTCCAAGAATTTAAGAATTGCAAACCCCTTTGAACTTCATTTGACTTTTTTTTTTTTTTTGGCCTATTAAAAGAACAACTTTAAACTATTTGCAAATGTGTCTAACATATTACTCCACAGATCCATAGGTAGTTGCTTATACTTTGATTCTACTGAAAGAAGAACCCCAAAACAGTGACAACTAAAATGACTGTTATGTTTGGACTTGTTAAATTCAAAACTAGTTTAAAAATTCCTACGTTATGGCTTAAATAGAATTTCTAAGTATTTTCAGCTTACACTCTGAATAATAAGGACAATGCCCACCCAGGCTCTAACAGACTGCTTTCTCTCTTCTAGACAAGGAAATGAAACAATGAACATCAACAGAGAAAAGTAAATGCATTTAAGTATCAATAACATTATCTTGATGAAGCTGTTTACACATCTCTCATCTTTCTTTAAAAATAATAGTTAGTGGCCAAAATTTTAATTCACGTTATTCTATTATGCAAATATGTTTCAATGCTGCATAGTAACAGTAATCCTCCACCGGGCAAGATATGTATTTTTCATTGCTTGAACCATGGTTAAAGAACTTGGTTTTCTCTTTTTCCTTCCACGTCTACAGTAGTTCCGTTTCCATATGGTATAATATACAGATATAAGCTCTAGTATAAGCAACTGAACTTTTTACACCCTCAAAAACCACAAAATCAATCAGATGGTCCGTGGTTTTTGCAGCTGGTGCACTGCATTCATATTGGGTAGTGTCATATGAAAAATATTTCACTCCCCAAGCCCTAAACAGAGTCACTCATTAATGAAATGCAGGCAGTACAATGAGATCACGTAAGGTATAGATTTCAACAGCCACACTAGAAACGGTAAAGGAACACTGAACAAGAACACAAATCAAGTTCCTCTGCCAGAAGAGGATTTTTTCTAAAGGAATGTCTTCTTAGATTTAACATTTGCTTTGAAAACAACTGCTAACCACTACCCAGAAAAAACCTCAGTACAAGTGTTAGCAGACTAAACAATCACAATCTGGCAGAGGAAAAACAGTAAATAACTTCAGACATAGCTACATTACAGGATGTCTCACCCTAATAGACTACTATCAAATCACAAAATTATTTACTTAATACCACATGTGGAATCTGTTTACTTAAGAAAATAAGCTGTCACCAGTAAAACCTTGTTTAAAAATAATTTCAGGGTTGAGGTTTATCGAATTTCACTTCAGTTTGTTTTTACAGAAATCGAAAAAAAAAAAAAAAGAAACCGAAAAAAAAAAAAACAAAAAAACCCAGCGGGGCAATCTACTTACAAAAATATGTTAAGCCCACTTACACAGAAAATGTATACTTAGGTAGAATTTTTAAACTCTATTACTATTCATTTAAAGAATGACCCCAACTTTGTAATGAATATCATGACATCTTATTTCAGTAAAATTTACCAGAATAAATTATTTCACTTCTATCTTTCTCAAATGACACCCGTCTGTTTTCCTCAATCTAAAAGCTTCCTTTAACTAAGAAAAGCCTCAGCGTCAGGAATAAACATCAGACAACACAGAGAAGGTACTTTATGGACTTGATTCTGTTCTCACAGACTCTGATACAACTCTGCAGACTTCAGTGGCCTGAATATGATAGCTGTAACTGAGCTAAGTATCAGGCTCTGCACAACTACTTTATAAATCTAAGGACTATAGCAGGTTTGTTTTATCCTGGGGGAAAACATATCCCAGCAAAATAGATTATAGCTTCTGTCTTATCCTCAACAGCCAATGAGGATATCTTTGTAACAAATAGCCAACTGTATTTGCATTTCTATTACATACTTATTTAGTTTCTAACACAACAGCATTCTGAAATCTCATGCAATTGGGATAACCCACTAATATAAAGATAAATAAAAAGGACTAGCTGTAATTTAGTAATTGGAGACCAGGAGACCTGAGAGGTTTTTTCCTGCTCCTCATCATTCTTCAATGCTTTTCTTCTACCATGTAGAATAAAAAATTTCACTGCAACACTTTTAAGAAGCAGCTTTTATGCATAGAAAGTTATGAACATTCTCTCTTTGCAGTAATTAATCTTGTAGTAATTTATATGCTTTTAATTGTCCAATATCAGTCAGCATAGAGGAATTATTAAGGCCTGTATCTCTTAGCCAAACAAGTACACCATGCACAAAATAAATTCCTCCATTTATCTGCATCTGTTGTCTATAAAATGTTTTTATGCCTCATTCCTACCACCTGGCAATAAACTCTAGCTTACACTTGAAACATTACACAGAGTTGAAATAATCCATAGTACCATAGCTCAATAGAGAGAATTAAATATGACCTAAGAAGAGAGCAGCTTTCTTATTAATCCTGTATCAGTACTGATGCAAAACCCTACCAGGAATCATAAATACCACATATACCAAGAAACAAAATTCTGCATGTTTTCCAGTCGTGTATTTTGCCCTGAGTTTCCTCAGTTACAATTTGTTAAAAAATAAAATCCAACCAAACCCACACCCCACCAAAAAACCCAACCAATCAACCAAAAAAACCCCTAAAATCCCCACCACCAAACCACCAAAAAACCCTAAATCCAACTATATTATAAAGCAATGGAATCATAGAATATATCAAGTTGGAAGGGACTAATAAGGATCATGGAGTCCAACTCCTAAACTAATAATCTTATATTATATATTATTATATTTATAAGTAAATATTATGAGATAATATTAATAGTAATAAAAGTAATAATAAAAAAAGAAAACTGCAGAGACTGGACTTTACTATGAAATTCAATGACAGACAGACAGTAGTTTTCCAATACCCTGTACTCCAAGTCCCTCATAAGAAATTATACTGCACACTGTGAGCACAATGCTTTCACAGACTGATTTTTGAAGTGCATAGTAAATATGCCAAGTTTATTTAAAATTTTCAAATAACAGATCTTCTGAAATCAAATTATTCTACAAGTAACTTCAAGCTAGAAAAGTTGTTCCACTTAATTTAGAAAATTATATACAGGAAAATCAGAAAAAAATTCTCTAAATACAGACTATCTCCATGCTTTTTGTACTATATATCAATACAGAATTATTATTAAATATAGAAGTTTGGAATTTTTAGAGTAACTTTGCTTGTATTAATAAAAATTCATCACTGTGTGTTCAAACAAAATATTCAGGCCTCTAATCTATGGCCACCTTTTACTTACACCTGGTTTAAAGCAAACCATCCCACTTCAGTGAAAAATACTTTCTGCATGTTAGCTTGCTGAGCACCACTCCAGAACTTCAAAGCAAGAATGATACAAAATTAACATCAAAAATATGTTATGGATTAGAATGGATTAGAAACAGACAAATCAGTAAGTCTCAGAATGTAATTGCAAACAGGGAATTATATTAAGGGCATTTTTAAGAGCGATCTGCCGTGATAGGTTACTGGTCCCATACTGTTCCACTCTTTTATCAATGACCTTAAAGAAACTGCAAATTCATTACTGATGACGTTTGCTGACAACACAGCAAATGCTAATGAGGAGAGCCAGCTAATAGAATGAAATTATCTGAATCTCTGAAAATGTTTTCCTTAAAAGGAATACTTTTCATACCACCACATGTGTAAAGCTGCACTTGTAGCTACAAAGGAAAAAGTCCATATTCAGAGGATGAAACATGGTGTCTCAGAAAAATTACAGACATGGAGTTACGATGCATAGTAAAGTCCCATGGCACACTAGTCAAATGGGCAAAGACCCTTGACAACATAAAGAATGAGAAAAGGAAGGTTATGCTTTTTTAAATCCCAAGATAACATAACCATTGCAGAACACCGTGACCAGTTCTAATGTTGACCATAAATTGGAATAGTTTAAAAGACAATTCAGCTAACCTAAAAACATTTCTTATGTATTGAACTCACCGAGTATTCCTCTATTCCGATTCTGAAAAGGTTAAAAGTGTGTGATAAACAGAAAGTTCTTTTAGATCTTCTATCACGTAACATCCAATGACCACAGATTGAGCCTAGAGACACTCAGATGAAAAAAAAGCACTCCCTTCTTCAGCACTGAAATTATTTACAAAATATCTACAGATCAAGCAGCACTATAAATCTTCACTAGTCACCCTAACTAGTAGTGGACTGTCTAAACCCAATCTGCCAGAAGAAGAAGATCTATAAGCAATGGCTTTAATTGGAATAACTGCCCTTCTGTGCAAAATGGGGTTGTGTATTACAGCCTCCTCCAATCCCATTCCAAAAGCAGCTCCATCGTACAGTCACCATTCTCTTTAAAGACAAAGACACAACTATTTTATGGTGGCTCTGGGAACACACCATGCTACAGCTACTGTTTATATGGATGTTAAAGCCATTGTGGTTATCTGGTCACCAGGAATTTGACATCTGATCAGTCAATACAGTTACTGATTGGATTGAACCCTTCTGTTTCCTAAAGCACAGGAGGACATGCAGCCTGTTACACTACCCTCCATAAGCATAATATTTACATTGCAAAAAATGTAACCTGAAAATTTAAGCATAGATAATAAAAGAAGAAGTAGGCATAGTAAAATTTTGTAGCAGCAATCTCTTCTGAGTAAGGAAAAAGAATTATTTGAAAATTAATATCAGAAGACCAGATAGGAAAATGAAAAATCTTCCAGGAATACTTCAGTGAAACTGAAGGTATTGTATTCACAGGGTATCTTCACTTACCCAAATATCTTCTGGGTAACACAATAAAATCTCACTACAAAATGAGATGTCTTATGCACAACAGAAGTTAACACAATATGAAATTTTTCAACTAGATGAAAAAATTATAGATTTTTCTCAGATCTAATGGGAAGGAATAACCCTCACAATAACATCCCTATCTATCTATTTACTATCCATTTCTGGATAGTGAACTGGATATGAAAAGGGACAAAATATTATGACTGGCACAAACACATGAAAAGCATAAACATACAGAAGTGCCATCATGGTGAAAAGGAGATCTCCTGTATCTGTAAACAGGTTTGTTAAGATATCGCTCAAACTTAGCTGGAGCCCTGGCCTATTGTAAAGCCATGAGGTATCTGGAGTTCCAAAGGACTGTAAATCTTAAGGGAAGACATGCATTTCTTTGCTTTTCTACAGCACATGGTGCAATAGATCCCATGATAATCAAAGCTGCTACTTGGATTTCTATTCCTGTGACCATAGTATGCCAAGCAAACAGTAAACCAGTGACCAGAAGACACAGTAAAAAGCAGGACAGCAAATGATTGGCTTTTCACACAATGTATCAGGGAACATACAAGCTCAGGATCTGACCAGAAATATTAGTGTAAAGCAAACAACAGAAAAGCAGTTGGCAATAAATGATTATTTTAACTTTTTTTAAGAACCAACAGCCATTAATTACATCTACTTAAATTCTTCTTTAGTAACAACAGTACAAGGAACACTGATAACTGCATCTATCTTGTATGGAACAGGAGAACCATGCTAAAAGCTTGGAAGAATATGAAAATACCCCAGGCCAATAAGAACTGACATGGGCCCATTTCTAAACAGGCACAAGTCACTCCAAACACCTAAAGCATATTTACAGGTTTATACCTCACACTATGCTAGTTATACCATATACATCTTTACTAAAAGTCCAAGAGTTTGGGCTTTTTTTAAGGAATGCAATAACTCTGGAATATTTTCCTTCCTAAATGAAATATGGTCTGCAAATTCAGACTCTGAAGTCTTCTCCACATTGAATAGCACAGATCTACTTCAAAACGAAGTGGAAAAGATACCAGTATCAAGTGCAGACATAGCATGTTTGGAGGGATTCTCTTCAGGTACAAACTAGAGGACATTGGTCCTAAATGAAAACCATCAGCTATAAGCCATCCAACTCAAATGCTCTCCATTATTTTGCCACACACTTATAAACTTCTACTCAAACTGGGGAACTCTGCTGCTTTTACTAATAGTAGACATTAAAGGACTTGATCTGAAAACTGTGCAAAATTCATAATAACTAATATGAACTGTGGCAGAACAATCATACCATACTGCCTCTAGGAAAAAAAGTAGAAACAAACTATGGAAACAGATTAGGGAAAATGGTTACAATCACTGACTGTACAAATTTGAAAGATAAAAGGATCATTTTGCCCCACTTTCCAGCCCTGATACTTACACTACTGCAAAAGAAGAAACTAAAATACAAAGAAAAAGATTTTGAGTGTGTAAAAGAACAGCAATCTTAATTTTGCATGTAAGAGCAAAAATAAAATCAAATACATTTCATTTTCAGCGATTTAATAATTTGCCAAGTAGTGACAAGAAAAAAAAAATTGAAGTGCCTCTATTTTCCATAGGAAGACCTTTTTGCTCTAAAGTTACAGAACCATAAAAGCAATTCAATTACTGAAGTCATCTCAAAAAAAAATTGTTTTAAAAAGACTTGTTAAATACACTTGGCTTAAAATCATCGCCAAAACGACGGATTTAGAAAGGTTTGGTGTTTATATTAGAACTGATGCAGTTCTCCAAATAGTCTCATGTACATTATCTATAGTACATTATCTATAGTACACCTTAAGGCACTGTAGCCATATATGGCAAAGGAGGAAGTCTCTTCAGGAGCAGATTGTACGTTTTCTCACTTTTTTCTCTCCACAGGTGAAAAACACCTCGAAAAAGAGTTTATGCTTTTCACTTCTTTCCTTCTTTATGATGTAGAAATAGGCCAGAAAGAAATTTCCCCAGATTTCTCTCCCAAAAAACATATGGAACAGAGACTGAGATTACCTGGTTTCTTAGTTTAGACTCAGGAGGATAATCACAGCTCTCCCTATATTTTTCCTAAAAGGGCTGGAAGTCAAATGAACTGGAATAGGAACTTTCAAGTTGAATGTATGAAAATATTGTGGATTTTTTAAATAAAACCTTTTTTTTCCAAATGAAAGCAAGTTAAATTAAGTTAGGTTAATTGAAACAAATTCTAAAATTTTAGCAAATATTCTCTCTCCTGTAACTTTCTGTATTTCCCTGGTACACAGTATGATCTGCTTATTTATTTTCCAGTCTTCTAGAGAAAGCTGAAGGAAAATTCAACAAATTTTTTAAAAATGTAAAAACTAAAAAATTTAGAAAAAGAGCAAACTGATAAGAACCGAATTGCTAAGGATCAGGAACATCGAATGTTAGAAAATTATGAGCATTCATTAAATATGTATATCAGGGCATTAGCCTTTAATAGCAAAACCCTCCATACAAGTCTTATTTTCAGAAATTGAAGTGTAATAAATTATAAAGTATAAAAGTAAGAGTTTTAGAAAACTCATTTAATATAGGAAGTCGTGCAGTGAGAAACTTCTATCACAGAACAATGCCTCTGAACAACTATGTTGAAAATAGTCAATCAGTGGAAAAAACCTATTTCAGCATCCAGGTGTCTCTTGCTGTTTCTAGAACAGCCCATCTGAATGGGAGGTAAAAGACTTGCCCTTCACAAGGCATTGGTTCTTTCCTCTTGTATAATCTCCATCTACCCCCTGTATCTCACGATGGATCAAAAACAACCTCAAAATAGACATCAGTTCACTTAGACCAGATCCATGGCTGTTCCAAACTATAGCAGGAGTCAGTCCATGAACTTTTCTGCTGGTCAGCTATCTCTGGAGTACAACAGGAGACTGCGGAGTGGGAATCAGAAGAGTGGCCTAAGGTATTTATTTCATCACGTTTGCCAAGTGATCCGTGAAGCACAGCAGTACTATATTTTAAAGCATTAACTGTTTCAGATCAATCTAGAAATATTCCATAGCTGTGCAATAACCCCAATATTGTTTTTAAATGTCCACAGTCTATATGCAAAAAAGCAACAAAATTTAGTTTTGTTTATTACGTTATTACTTGATAACTACCGAATATAACTATTTTATTTATAATTTTTCTGGGTTTATATGACAAGGATTATTGTTAAAACTTTTTTACTGTTAAATTTTATTTTTCTCATCCTGAATCAAGTAAAAAGTAGAAAGACTGTGAATCATATGGATCAAAGACTATCCATCAGCGTGTCACACACCATGTGGCATTGTGTTTTGCCAAGTCAAAGTCACGCTCCAAGTTTCAAAACTTCAAACAACTGAAATACCACAACATTCATAAAACAGAACTGAGCTACTGGGAGTAAGAAAAAAATACAAAAAAGGTAACAGACCTCAACAGCAGATAGTAAAATTAACATTTCAACAGTTCTTGCCTTTCATCTTGGTCTCCATAGTACATTTTTTCTGGAAAAGCTACAATTTAGGTTTAGCAAGATGCAGAATTACATAAAACATCTGGAATATGGGACAAGGAATATTGGCTTATTATCCCTGGTGGACCCTCCCTATGAAAAATTTAATAGGTCTGTTTTGGTAGTTTTAATCTCCAGAGCACCCCAAGCTATGTTATGGAAACATCATCTTGGTAATTTATATTAGAAAGAACACCTGGTGATGAAAGCAAATATACCCTCTTTAAAATTGTGAGTGATTTTTCTTTAATCCTCAAACTTTTCATCTTCTTAAATATATAATTTTTAACAGCTTGACTAAAAATTAGTTTTTGTATCTTTGAGACTGATCACAATGTAACCATTGTGAACTTAACACTATTTTATTAGAGAGCTACATTTCTTCATTCCTGTCTTCTGAGAACAAGTCATTTTGTCTTTACTTTGACATTGGCCTTTTACAGATTACAGAGGAAGCTATGTTGAATCTTATATGAATATCAAAAAATAATTTAAAATGTTGTCCATTTATTACTGTACCACTCTGAACATAAAGGGAAAAAAAGAACTCTTAAATAGCTTTCTACTATTTTTATTCCTATCTCTAATTCTAAAAGCAGAATTAGCCATAAATAATAACAAATACATAAATTTTGTCACAATTTACTCTAGGATTAATCTCAAGTGACAGCATGCAGCATACATAAATTATATGAATTCTGACCTGTAATTGCTCTTCTGGTTTCTATTATGTTTAGCATATGATTTCAAAATAACTTGTAAAAATCTATGTATGAAAGCAGTAAAATTATTTGCCATTAAAATCATTAACTGGATCCCTCTGAATATAAATACAAGTAAAGTGGTATATAACTCAAAGGAATTTTACATACAGCTTTCTAATGTCATACTGCCTTATGCTTTATTATAAAAACACATTTTTAACTGTTGCTAATTTACTATTTCATTGACTAATGAGAAATGAATGAAGATATTGGTCAATGTATAAAGCAATTTACTAATAAAAATGTATTCTATACTTTCCAGCTAAAAAGAAGTTTCCACTTATCAAATTTCTAAAGAAACAACACACGTACAAATTAATTTTTTTATCATTTTATCATTTAACATGCCTCACTTAAAATATATACTAAAACACATTGTGTATTTTCTAACCAAAAAAAAGCCCATAGTGTTATAATCTGTAGCCCATAAAGAATTTCAGAAACATTTTTTTATTAATTTGACACTGATACGCCTCCATTTCTAATATCCCAACCCTGCAACATTTTAAATGCAATTAAAAGTGGTTATGAAAGAGTGTGGACTTCCTTGTGAAGTAGGAAATCACTCTTGTGATTAACATGCAAACGAGCTCATGCTGGCAGAATAGATTGGGGTTTTAAAACCCCAATTACTTTTGTATGATTATCTATTTACCCGTACACAGACTATTTTCATTTTTCATCTAATACAAAGTCATCCTGCTTACATTTTTAGCACAGCAATTAATATTTACAATAATTATGACATCAAGCACCATTGAGAGTATGCCAAGTAAATAATTTACCATGTTTTTTAATATGTATGTTATTAAAACAACATCTATGGTAATATATTGCAGAGGATGGAGATATATTATTGGCCTTTATACACAATCCAGCCTAATACAAAATTCTATTGGCTTTAAATTTAGTTAAGGGGCATATTATTTTTAGTATCCGAGTAGGTCAACTGCTGTTCATTCAGATTACAAATGCCAAAACTCTCAAGTCTGTAACTGCTTTGTATAAAGTGTAAGGTTTGTTTAAACTTTCACAGTAAAAATAACAATAAAATTACTTCCTCACATTTTTCTTTTATTTTTCCCCCTCCTTTTTTAGTAATAACAGACAATTCTTAACTTTCACTAGCACACTTTGATTCATACCTGCTACAGAGTGCATATATACACATTTTTTCCAGACTTCTAAAGAAAATTATAATGCATTAATGACAGGAACTATGGTAATGGAAAAAGGTCACCCTCTTTGAACACCTTCTGTTTTAAACCATTATATATAAAGACATTTGAGAAAGCAAAGAATTAAAAGGCAGCCTTTGTGCAACCCATTACTGAAATATTATAGAATAATCTATATCAAATGTAGTGGAATAGCAGATTCTTTTGGATCTAAATTTACTGCAGCTACAGAAATGCTTTTATGCTTATTATGTATCTGCATGTTGATTCAATTATTAAAAGGACACCTGACAGTAGACTTACTTAATTGAATTAATTAAACTGGATGAATAATCACAGAATTACTACTGTATGAAATTTGTCCTGAGAAGTAACACTGGCATTGTGAAAATGCACGTAATTTGAATGGTGAAATACACTGAGCAGAGCAGAGCTCACTTACTGTATTCTGGAATTCTTCACCTCATACATGAACAAATGGGACATATAAATGAATACACAGCTGTGAGTAATGAATGTTTTTCATTATCTATTGCAATTTATTATGTGAGTCCAGTTACATCACTAAATCTTTTAAAAACTTTGCAAAAAAAATCAAAATAATAGTAATTTTAATCTCTCTAACATGATATAAGGCAGTGGACTATTAGACACTGAGAGAGGTGGTATAACCCTGAAACACTTCTGTAAAGCTGAAGCTGTATTTTCTGAATATCTAGAAAAAAATTAAAATGTGAAATTGAAATTGTGCAAGTATTGTTTATTGACTAAAGAAAAAAAAATAGAGAAATTAAATTATTTTAAAACATTTTAATAGATTGGTACAGTGAGTTTCTACCACTGATTTTAGCAAAAAGAGCAATTTTCTTCAGTGATTAAATGTTATGATATACTGTAAATAAATATATTCTTTTTAAGGTGTACTGAAACAATTTTTTCTTATTATTAAAACCAGTTTACTGATGAAGTTCAGAAGAATGTATTATGCCCTCTTCTTTTTAGCTAATTTGATAATTCACTAAACAGAAGTGAAATTTTACATGACAGGTGGTTTTTTTTTAACAGACATTTTCACTTGCCCCGGACTTCACATCAAAAAAAAGGCACAGACAAGTCTCACACTGCTCAGAACAGAAGTTTATACTGGCAGAGGACATTCCTGGAGTGCAAGCACCCATTTGGCATATATCCAAACCCCAGCTATTAGCTCTACATCACCACTAGGTATTTTTCTTACTTCCTCTTGCAGGGTTTTTATTTTGTTTTGTTTTAGCAACAATCCCCATAACAGAGAAATGTACAGAATAGTCTAATTCCATATGAGAGAATGGTGGAACTGGATATTTATCTTACTCTAAAGTAATCTTCAGCACAGTAGAATCACACCAACCACCTTTTTTTTTTTTAGTCAGCAATGTGTTTTCTCTTCCTAAAAATTAATATTGATGATTCTACAAATAGAAAATATTAATTTAGAAGTGATTATTAATTTATATTACTAAAAAGAACATGAACATTTATGGGTATTCAGTCAGAATATTTTAAAATTAAATAATATGACATCTACCATCTATATACTATAAATCACTGACTTTTTCTACATTCATATTTTCCCTCATATTCCTACTTGAATATAATTCATTTTACAAATATGTCTGATCCTGCCTCTGACCTTACTACACTTTAAGCTCTTTTCTGCTCATGGAAAGCTAATTTGCATTTTTTAAAAATGTGTCTGTATTAATGATCTAATTTACCACAAAAAGGCTTTATATTAAATACAAAAAGGCCAGCCATTAGCTTTCTTTCCACAATAAAATCAAAACAAAAAATAAAACATCCCATTTATACAACAATTAACAGGGTTGTTTTTTCCTAACACAATGCTAAATGAATCTGTACAGTTTATCATTCATAAACATTAAATATCGTGGAGAATTCTTGTTCTACAATCAAAGTAAGGAATATTATAAATATGCAAAGTTTTACAAAACACTTCTCTAAGAAAACTATACATCCATTTTAATACCTATATTAATAACCAGAGTGGTTAGATTTTTCTTTTACATAAATTATACAAAGTATATTGGAATTACATACCATTTTAATACCAGTTTATTATAGCTTTATTTCATAATATTGGAGGTGGAAATGGAAACAGTGCCATCATGTGATACTATTCAGGCTACTTCACTTCTTTTATTTCCAAGGAGTGAATCTGTTACAAATAAGGGTTCCTAGAAAAGCACGCAATGGCAGCATAATTTATTATAGGTTATGCTGTAACTAAATAATTTTAGGTGTTTTTATGCATCAAATATTAAAAACACCTAAATCTGCAAAGTAAAAAGAATCAGTACATCAGTACAAATGTTACTTAGTTCCTTTTATTAAAACTTTACAAATTATGTGACACAGTCTTGTGAAATTCCTTTCAGTTTACAGTCAAGATATTAATCCAAATAGCTTCATTTTTACAAAAGCGTGCAGAAGTTAAATTATCTGGTTTTAATTAGTACTGGGCAAGCTTCTTGGAAAAAACCCTAATACGTGAAATTGTCACAGGCGTACAATATCAAAGCCAAATCCTACTCGTATTATATTTACTACACAAGACATTTTTAATGAAATCAGACACACAGTTATTTTTTTCTTTTGTACCCATTCCATATTGAAATAAAGGCGTTTTTCTCCCTAGTGGTCAGAATAAACTAGGAAATCCAGACTTGATACTAAACACACATATTTCACTCATCTCTTTCGTTTTCCAGAGATCAAGACAACCATTTGACAACTGCTTGGAATCTAGAAATGCAAGTAATCTATTAAATCTGAAATCCCACTTTACTGTTCTACTCACAGCTGCCAAATCTAAACGCTTTACAGTAGTGGTTTTTTTTTTTTAAATACATTAATTTAAAGAAAATTAAACCCTTACAGTAAATTCATTGATGTATGGGTGAAAGGTGATTAAAAAATTCCACAGAAATTGTAACTTTCAAAAGCAAGGACAGATGCTAGGTATTCCTTATGGTATTTCAGAAATTACAGAAACAATAATTGAATTCTCCAAGATTAAAAATCCTTACAAAATTTAACTGCTTACAGTTCCACAGGAAAAGTATTACTATTTATGGGTTTATTCGTAAGTACAGCCATTTAAAAATGTTTTGATTTCTTTATTTTACACAAAAGCTCATGGTATATGCGTGCAAACCACCTATATGAGCCAAGTTCAAGTGTGTTTTGAGTCTGAAACAAACACAAGGAGCTTTTATAGAAGTACATTTCATATATCCAGAACTCCATTGCAGGGCCAGCATTACAGCTGGTGAACGAAACTGCTTTTGCTAAAAGGTAAAAAAGCAAATCCCTCCACCCAGAGAACCTTCAGAGAGCAGGCTACCAGAGTGGAAACATTACATACAAGAAAGGTACTGCAGCAAGAAAATAATAGGGAGAGATAATGTTATGTTCTTACTTAATGTGTGCTACTTACAGGTAACATTTTATATATTGTTTGAACAAAACCAAATTGCACTTAGCAGACTGAAGGCAGGGCAATGGCCCACTGTGTAAGTACTGAATTGTACATTTAGTACAGGGAAGCTTAATTTTTATGTTTGCAACCCAGCAAGCAAGTTTTTGAGGAACAGACTAAAAAGTGAGAGCTACTGTTACTGCTATTGTTACTTCTTCAATTGCTTGATGTTTTAGTTAGTGCCAGCAATAACCAGCCTGGCCTTCCACCTGACATTTCTACTTTATAAGCTGGATAGAATACTAATTTGACTGGAATGTTACCAGCACAAGTGATACATATAACTCATTCCATGGTAAAGACAATCTATAGCAAGGTATTCAATACCTAGGATAGGCCTTTTTAATTCTTCTTAGTTCTTGTTGGTAATTATCATCCTGAAGTATAGTAAAAACTTCTCTTGTTCTATGGTTAGGGTTTAGACTTAGTCCTCTAAAAATCAGTAACAATTTACTGTCATGATGAAACATATAAACCTACATCAACACTTACTATATTGTTTTATTATGTTGATTATGAACTAGATGATGAATATTAACAATATGACCTTACAAAATACTGTCAGGAAACTCATACTGCTGTCCAGAAACAAGACTGTAAATCAGATAAAATCATAGCACTCTAACTACATTAAGCAATAAGTAAAGGGAATCATAATCTAGTGAGGCATTTTCTGGTTGATCAGCTGAGATATTTGAGAAATCTGGAAGAGGGAGCCAAAACTTCGGTCCTTATCAGATCCCTTCCCAGTAACTCTTCTGCAGCTAGCAGAAAAGGAATTTGCTTGTTATTTGTGTTCAGCTATTTCCTGTGGTGCCAAAAACAGGTGCTCATTTAAGACTGAGGTAAGTTATGCTGTAGATGAATACTCTGAACATCAGTGAAGGACAGTGTTCTACATAAACATCTGTGGAAGTATTTCTACAATTGTGAGCTAAGGGACAGGCTGCATTACCCTCTGAGTAAAAAGACAATATTACATTTCTTACCTGTATTCTTATTTATCTATTGCAGAAATCCAGTGCTTTACACAGAAAGTCAAGACAGCAGAAGGAATACCAAATATTTGATGGGGAAGTTATGATATCTCACAATTCTAATTGAGAAGACAGAAAATTTCAAAATTTTTAAAAAACAGAAAGTTTTTTCATGAGTGCTGGGACTTTTGGATAAGTTGTTGTGTGGGAATCACATGGCAGATTTGTAGATAGCTAACCCAGAGGCTAATACTTGTCTAATTATGTAGCATCCACCTATTTGAGTAATAAGGCACAAAACCTGAGAGTAATTCCAAAATTACTAATTCATTTGCCCCAATACAGAATTATGAGATTCGGATCAAAATTTATTGGACAAAACATACAATGTAGAGCTTCTTAAGAAAATTATTAGATGTTCTCTAAGGTTTTGAAAATTTTAGAAAGCAGTTTTCACTAGATTCTGTGCATATGGTTACACCAGCTCCTTAATTTATGAAGAGACTGAAACCAAAGAGTTCCCCATACTTGTCACAGTATTTTTGAACAACAAACAAATTTAGCTTCTGTGCAAGGCTTTCTCAAATAGAAATATTGTTACTCATGTTAACTTTCCAATCCAAACAAAATGTCAGCTTAAGTAAGATATACTGTCAGAAAAGAAAAACAAGCCATATGTGGTGGTTCAAAAACAGGTAAAAACCCCCAGACAGCTGCAGCACCATATTCCATCACCTGAGAGCCACAGGTTGTCTTAAAAAGAGAGTTACATTATAAGGCAATAAGGACTGCCATCATTCACTGCCATGGTTAGAAACCAGCCCTTTACTCAGCAGTTGTCATTCAAGTTAAATGGAAGGAACAGCTAAATGTTCTTTTGTGTAGAGACAGCTGAAACAAGGCCCTGAGTGGGAGCAGCAGGCACATGCCCATGAAGAGATTACAAAGCAATGTATATCAGGATGTATGAGACATGTAAATGTCTCACTGAACAGGGAAGCTCAAAATGTCATTCTCCATGAAACTCTTTTACAGGGAACTCTCAAGTTCTGCAAAGAGGAAAATCAGTGTTAATTTAGTAATCATTATAATGAGGACAAAGAATACCTAAATAATTTTTTATTAACAGGCCAAGTAGAAAGTTGCACAAACTATTAATAATAAAACATCAAAAAGCTGTGATTATCACAGTTAGTATAAATAAAAATATTTTTTATGTTTGATAATATTCACAGCCAAAAGACAGAGATGGTCAACATATGGCTAAATATAACTGGACATATTTTTCTATCTGTAGACTGACAGACAAAAGAAAAATCCCTAGAGGATGAACTCAAGCTTCAAGACAGCTTAAGTATAGAGTTTGATGTGTGCAAAAGACACAGGAGGTCAAGTAATCCCCTTATGGTTAGAGAATATATAGTAAAAATTCTATTTGCTTGTAAAGTCTCTTTATTTTACAGGTCTTTCAGATAAAGTATTATGATTTAGTGACACATGGCCTTTAGTGGGATGCAATGGTTTCTGGAATGGTATCCACTACTAGAAACCTGATAGGAGAAAAAAAGACAGAAATAAAGCAAAAGATCTGAAACAAAAACCCAACAAAAAGAGCTTAATTGCTAAGTCACTCATTTTGGGGTGGAACAGAGCTTCCACACTTACCCTAAGACTTTTTTCCCAGTGAACTTAATCTAAGTTCTGAAAAACCTGCCTCTCTTCAATTTGGACTCCTCTTTTTAACAAGAAAAAACACATTCTTTTTTAATTCCTTTATGCTACCAGCAGGGTTTCTGGGGAGCTGCTAATATATAATGGGAAAGCACACACAATACATTCTATGTCCAAAGAAGCCTCTGATGCTTGTCCCCACACTTAGTCACTCATTGCCACCTAAGGCAAGACTCTTGGGAAGTTAGTACAACTCTTAGTAGCAAGAAGCTCAAGGTAAGTTTAAGTAGTCATAGGATGTTTGATTTAAAGTAGGAACAACCACAGCAAATACAGTTTCTGTGAAAAGCAAACAAGTATTCACAGCTCAGCAAAGGAACAACATTTCTTGATGTTATTTTCAACTTTACTTCCTTTGACAGAAATAAAACAGTCTGACAAACATAGAAATTCTGAAAGACAAATGAAGCTACCAGAAATTGTATCTCCAACCTGTGACAAGCAAGTAGCATCAGGTATTAAGACAGAAAAAACTAGTACTGGCTGAAGATGCTGGACAGGTGATATTTTCCTCTGTGTATCAACAATAAATCAATCCCCAATTTTACTTAAGAGGAACATAGATTTTGGCTGCTTGCAGTATTTCAGAGGAACCATAAGATAGAATTCCTGAACACATGTGCTTACAGATCACATTGCACTTCACAGCTGTTGTGTTTTACCCCAGCAGAGGGTGCATTTAAGCGAGTGTAAAAAACCAATTTTCTTTTAAACATAGCTTAAAGTGCTTAGGGGTCTTTTTGAATGACATGTAATGCATATATATACTATATTTAAATATGTTAAATAATTCATAGCAAGTAATTATTAGGTCTACCTGCGATGTTTGTCTCATTTTCTTCTAGTTCCTCATGTGCCACAATGAACAACAGCAAAATGCTGCAACTAGCTGGATGGAACAGTGAAGTCTGAGGAGAAGACCTAAATTTCACAACACTGATAAATACAAGGTCAGTAAATCTGTGTAAAGGAATTATTATTGTGATTACTTTTTAAAAAGCAAATTTTTGTTTCATCTTCTACATTAAAAGAATGCTGAAGTTGCAAAAGCAAAGCATTTAAAAAACAGAACATGCCTGAAGTAAAGCTGTTCATGTGGCATTATTTCAACCTCTTCTGCATGACCTTTCCTCCATTCTTTGTTATTATGTACCACAGTATTTGTTTCCCCAGGACCCACGTTTCATCATTGCATTGGATAGACTAAGATTTTTAAATTAACTGGTTTTTAAAATACTCTTATTTAGCATTACTTAGTGCAGACACTGTTGTCTCTGTCCTGCATTCCCTTTGTTGCTGAAAATGAAAGGATATGGCCTGGGTATGCATACTTTAGGAACTGGAGGAACTTTTTAGGGAAGTAGAATGCCATTTAGAAGAAATGTATTTCTGCAGCAAATACCTTTCCACTATGTTCCATAAAATGATAAAAAATATTAACAAATTTCCATTAACTGCAAATTCTTCCCTTTCTAGGGTCTCATACACATCTACCATTATGTAAATAAATAAATGTAAATAAATAAAAATCTTCCTTAAAAGTTCATGCATATTCTCTGTTGCATGTAGTCTTCAATGAAATAACAATTCAGAAAATAAATAGCCCACAATTATCTTCCTACTAATTCTCATTTCTCCTAAGTGAAAAAAAAACAACCAACCAAACAAAAAAAAACCCCAAACCAACAACAACCCAAAAAACCAAACCAACAACAACAAAAAAAACCCCCAAACATTTTAATGTTTAAACGTCAGAGTGAAAAAAGACAGCAGTCACTCTTTATAAAACACAAACTAAACTCTATTTGATGGAGTGGGGATTCCTATCAAACTGTACATGAAGTAACTTTCAAAGAAAACTCTCAAGTAACATGTGGCAAGTAGTTCTACCCATAACAGCAACTGGACATGGAATGAATGAACAAAGAATTTATTATGGGTGGAAGCAAAATAACAACAAAACTAGGTGGTGCTGTAAGCAATGGAAGTTTATGAATAACAGCATGGACATTGTTAATGCTGCAGCCTCTTTCCTCAGCACATCCATTATTTTGTATGTTTTTGTTAAATAGTCCATTCATTTTCATGGATATTAGTGTCTTTGAGGTCTCTACTTCTCCATCAAATTTGTATGAAGTTGTTGAACAGCTTCAAGAATTATTGTGGGGGACTGACAGCACGACTGCATCAACTTTAAAAACTTCTGTTTCCTTCTGAAAGTACGATAAAAATAGCAAATCTAGTCTATGTTAGCGTAGGAAATAGACAACACCACAGCATGGCACTTCTGGCAGGGAAGGCCAAGCCAGGAAAACACAGGAATACAGTGTTCATGTCTAGCAGTAAGAATTCTCAAGCTGGTAGACTGTCATAACATAAAAAAGGAGGGCAGATAAAAATATGCCAAGTACTACACCAAATATTAAAAATAAGGCTAAACAATTAGAATTATTAAATAGCATACTTAAAGAAAAAGGAAATACCATATTTTAATATACCATAATTAGCTGTTGTTAGCAACTTTTGGTTAATTCTGCTTGAAAACCTTAATAGGTTTCAACATAACGAAGAGCTTGTTTCTTTGATTTCAAACTATAATTTGGTATTGGTTCAGCAACAGAACATGATAGACCAAATTAATTTAACTGTAATATTTCAGAGAGGATTTTATCAAGGATTAATATAGCACAATACTTCCAGGTGTTTTGAGCATGTGGTCATCAGCTTAGGTGTGATTAACTCCCCTTTCAGTAATTCAGTCATGCTTTGAATACTCCAGTGTATTTACCTCTTATTTATTCATTGGAAGATAGGCTANATGAAATCAAGATTGGACCACCACTGCCATGGAGGAGCTGCCACCCTGAAATATCTTACATAGCATTACTGCTAAAAGTATCCCAAGCATGAGGCTTGCTTCATTCATTTGGTTCATCTTGTTCCACATACAGGCAGTCCCATGCATTGAGTGTTTTTTTTGTTTTGTTTTGTTTTTTCTCCTTAAGTCAGTACATCTGGCAAACAAGTAACAGAAGCTGCATCTCCATTTGATACTCTTGTTGATAAAATTACTGAGGAAATCATGGACTAATGTAATGTATAAGTTAGTTATGTATCATGACTTTCTCTTTTATTCTGTTGTATTAGACATGAAATTCATATCCACCTTATTTGGTTAATGAATGGGTTTCTCCAGATATAAAGTTACAAGTACGCAAATTTACACAATCCGCAATGGCATCACAAAAGGGATGTACAGCTTTGCTAATTTAATTCTAAAGCAACTACTAAAGCAACAAATTATGGTTTACACTTTACTAAGGAGAATGGTTTCATATCCAAAGTATTGTAGTGGAATTAAATTGTATGAGAAGCAGCACAACATCATTATAAAAGACAGAAAATGCAATAATAAAAAGAAATAGTGAAACTGTGAATTAAATTTCACAGTTGCTACACATATTGAAGTAAGTAAACACAGTTTTCACCAAAGATTTAAACAGTTTCATATTTTTTTTACATGCTCAGTTACAGATAAAAATTTGGAATGAGCTCACATTCATAAAACTGTCCACTTAATGTAACAATATTGCATCTCACTGATGAATCTGCCACCAATTAGAAGCTGTAAAATTTCATTAAACATACACTAATCATAGCTAGCACCATCACATGACCTATGCATGTATTTCATGTATCACAACATGACAACACTGCACTTCCCTATTCCTGGTACCATCTTGAGGACTTACAATGTAGGTTTTTGGAGAGAATCAAAAGGAAACAACAGAAAGAAAAAGGAAAAAAAGTAAGAAAAAAAACAGTAAGAAAGAAAGGAAATGGCTGAAACAGAAACACTGATATAAATATGCAACATCTGCCTGAGGCAGGACAGACAGAAATTCAATACATAGGCATATATGTTCAAAAATAAAACAAATAAAAACAAATAAAAGCAAATAAAATAAAAAACTATGTAACCACATTTCCACCTTGATGTCCTAGTGACTACACAAAGTAGGCAAGCTTTGTTTTTGTGCATATGGCCTCCCAAGGAGCTCCTCAATGGAATTACAACTCACTAACCCATAGTTGCCTTGTATTTGTTTTATCTGTGTTATATTATTATAGATGGTATTAGTATGAATAATATACAATAAAGACACAGAAGAATATAAATAATTTGTGACATCATTGCATGCTGTGCTTCAACTGTTACACTTTAATTACTACATATATTTATATTTCAAATAAAATGGAAAGGAATGAAGGCAGTCTAACCATCAACATCACTAATAATGTGACAGAACACAAAGTTCAGCATAAGTTTTACTTATGGTCTTCACAGGACTTTATAAGATGGCTTACTGATTTAATTCACAAATGACAAAAGACATGTATTACACACCAATTCACCAGAGCTCTTCCAGCCTTTTGTCTTTCTTCCTTCCATTCTGGCACCATTAACAAGTTCCATCCCGTCTTTTGTGGTACCTGAACCTCTTTTGTACTGTGTCCCTGTCCTGAATGACATCTTTTCTATTAAAGGGCTAATAGCTATTCACCTTTCTCTGCGGTATATACATATGATTCTTTTTATACTTCAGAATTATTAATTTCCATGTACATTTTCCCCTCACTCCTACTTCTTCCCCTGTTCCTTGGGATTAGAACTGACACAGAAAGATCAAGACAGTTGGGAGACTATATCTACTGGTTCAGCATCACTACCTAGCAGCATAAAAAATTATTTTAACTTATAATTGTCAATAATTATGACTTAACCCAATTACCACCACTGGAATCATCATTCCATACATGAATAGCTTCTTACAGAGATGATAAACTTTAGTCCATTTTTCTTACAACACTATTTTACCTACTTATTAATCAAAACCAACCTAATGTTATCACATCAAATATAGATTACTCAGTCCACCCTAGAAAGCTATCATAAATCTGGCTGATTTACAGTGGAAAAATTACTGAAAATTTTGGATGGCAATAAAATGTAAACCTTTTCCCATCCCTGGAAGTGTTCAAGGCCAGGCAGGATGGGGCTTGAAGCAACCTGGTCTATTGGAAGGTGTCCCTGCCCATGGAAGGAAGGATGGAATTGGATGATTTTTAATGTCCTTTCTACTCCAAACTATTCTATGACTCTGTGATTTTATACCAATTTAACAAAAACAACCTCACCTAAAATAAGTTATGAAGTATCAAACATCAGACTAGCTGCATCTGCTCTGCAGACACTTCTGCTACACCTGGGTTGTTTTGGGGTTTTCTTTTGAGGGAGGATGCTGCTTTTTGTTTGATGGCTTGATTTGTGAAAGGAAGAATAGTATGAAATCTTGCTTCTAGATTAATCCCATCCTGCTATCATACTGCAATTCCAGTTAAGCAGAATAAACAAATTCTTTGAACTTTAATAGATTACTAAAAATAAATCATTTTTCTTAAAATTTCTGTAGTAAATTTCCTCTTAAATACCAGCATACAAAAAACTTGCAAAAAAGGAGTGAACAACTCAAAACATAACATTTTCACCATGCCTGTACAGCATGTGTTTTTAAGACAGTATTTTCCAGTTGTGACAAAGTAAATCTTAGAGGGAAAGTCACAGATTCATGGCTATGGGGTTTCTAAAAGCAGTTCATAACCAAAGAGCAAAACAAGGGATGAACAAACTATTCAACTTGGATACAATTTGGAGATCAATGGATCCACAGTCCCCTTCTTCCATGAAAGAAAAATCTGATCAGACTTAAGTGCAAAATTAAGTTACTGCAAGCTTTACCTCCATCTCTTATTGCAGTGCACATTAACTATGGCTGTCAATGAATGTACATTAATGTTATGGAGGGAAAACAACCAAGACTTCCTACTTCATGAGTTTTCAAATTGTGCAACTACCCTTTTTTATGAAGATGGCTCTGTTAACTCACTTTTTATGGGAGTTTTTGTTTCTCAATACAAATTGTGATGATTTTCTTCTATTTGTTCTGAGCTTCATTTCTGAAGGAATTTTAGGGCTCTTGAGATTATTTTCTCCTTTAATTGCGAAGGAATGGAGTTCTAAATTAATTTTATGAGGCCTTCCTTGTCCTCAACTCCAATTATGCAAATCTAATACTGCAAACTCCATTACTTGTTGCTTCAAACAGATACAAAAGATAGATATTAATGTGTAATACTCCAGATTATTTAATACATAAATATATGTTGTTTCCTTAACTCTCTTTTTTAGCTCAAAATGGCATCATACAGGATAAACTTACATTTATATTTGGCAAATGTTTCTGGATACTATCTCCTCCAAAAGTTGAACTTAGTTAATGCATTCCTTATTGATTCATTTTGTTCATAACAGGTACAAAGGAGATATGACAAAACACAATATTCACATCCCTCTGAAACGTCTAGGAAACCTTTTGGGTTCCAGTATCTCGAGTGGAACAGGACAGACCCAGAACATAAGTGCACCTGCCTTTTCCTCTTGTTTTTGCCTTCCTGTCACTACGGAATGTCAGAACAAAGAAAGTGATGCTTTATGAACCTCGTCAGCATTATGTTTCACTGCAGAAACTTTCAGGAATGCTGTCTGAAAGAACAAACTCAATTTCCATACCTGTACCTCCGCAAACTCTTCAAAAATACTACGAAAAGAAGCAATTTGTGACTGCTACCACAGCTGTCTAGAATAGCATAGCATAGACTGGGTGAGTTCTTTTCCAACCTTAGTGATCCTATGATTCTATAGGATGGCAGAGCAGAGCAGAGCAGAGCATAGCATAGAATATTTTCAGTTGGAAGGGAACCTACAACTATGCTGTAATCTAGCTGCCTGACCAGTTCAGGGCTGCCAAAAAGTTTAAATATTATTAAGGATAGTGTAAACACTGACAGGCTTGGGACATGCATCACCACTTTAGGAAGCCTGCTTCAGTGTTTGACCAACCTCTCCATAAAGAAATGCTTCCAAATGTCCAGTCAGATACCTCAGGTGCAGCCTTGAAGTATTCCCACAAGTCTTATCACTGGATCCCAGGGAGAAGTGATCAGCTGCTCCACCTCCTCTTCCCATCCTCAGGAAGCTGTACAGAGCAATGAGGTCATCCCTCAGCCTCCTTTTCTCCAAACATGATGAACCCCATGGGGTTCATCATGTTTGGAGAACCAAGGACACTCCTCATGGGACATTTCCTCCAGCCTGTTTACCAGTTTTGTTGCCCTCCTCTGGATGCATTCACAGACACCACATCCTCTTAAATTGAACACAGTATTTGAGAGTGATTTACTGATAACAGTAAATAGCTTAATATATGGGCAAAAAAAAATGCAAACAGCAACAAATGAATTCTGCTTTAACAAGAATGTCCTGGAAAAGATGACTATTGATATGTACAGTTCCAAAAGATGGTGTGAAGTATATATCACAGTTTACCTTAATTGTTAATGAATTTTTTTATTACTTGATTTGCTAATCCGGTGAAAAATGTTGTGCATATAGAGAAAGGAATGAAATCTCAGAAATGCTGCCTTGTACTTCACACAATTTCATCTGACCTTGAACAATGCTGGAGCAAAGAACCCAGACAAATTAGATTTTACATTTACAAGAATTCCACAGCGTGAACATCTAAGAGTGTGAATGTCTCCTGACAATTTTTCCAGGTTGTTCTCAGAAACAGGTAAGAATTTCCTTGCTAGAACATCAATTGGCTCCCAATGGGAGTTACTTTAGGTAGGCCTGAGGAATAGGAAGCTTCAGAATTATGGCCTTTCCGTCACAGTACAGCAGCTCAAGAAAAAGGACAAGAGCAAGGGATTAAGGAAGCTTAGATATTGTTCACAACTCAAATTAATCTTTGAGTAGATGATGGGTTATAAGTGACAGATGAATAAGGGAGCAGAATTTTCAAGTAAATGTTGCTTCTGTCCCACAGCAGGGAAGATTTGCTTAGCTGAAATGCAGTTTCCTCAGTGCCTGACTGATGCAAGGACGAACAACAAGGCATAAATTTAAGCTAAAAAGCTTACAATTGTTAATAAAAGTTAAAGAAGAAATATAGTTTTGTTTTTTCTACTTTTTAAGCAGAAAGATGGTAAGTCAAAAGAGCAAATCAAGCATGTAAAACTTATAGAAGAAAAACAGCAACAAATACCAGTGCTTGAGCACTCACAGAAGTCTCTCAGTCATTTGAAAAGCCCTTCTATCAATGGTAAGAAATCAGACAGACATGCTCAAAGACTGCTCATCTATATTGGACAAGAGTAACATAATAGATTCAGAAAAGCCTAAGTAAACATGAAGCATCCTATATGTAATTATCCTTCATACAATTAATTATAAATTATCATAATATTTTTTTAAAATTCATAGATATTAAATTAGTCAATTAGGAAGGAGCTTTATCCTTTCTTCTGGATGTGTGCATAAATGTCCTTGACAAAATGAATGAAAAAAAACCTCAAAACCCCATACACATTAAACAACAACCCAAATTAGTTAATACTAACCATACCTATTTAAAAATGCAGAAACCCAAAATGTGAATAGTGTAAGCAATAGCGTCTATTGTATTTAGACAGCCTTTCGTCACACCATGTGTTGGTGTGTCAAAGCAAAAAATCTGTTTTAATAAGTATAATTACTTAAATAAATAAATGAAGTGGGTCAGGACTGACTTTTAAAGCTAGTTGATTACATAGAGTAGGATATTTTTTTTAAAAAGAGGTTTAAAATATTTTAATAAATGCCTTTATGTTACAGAATTTTGTATTCCTGAGATGTAAATAAAACAATAAGCCTGTAAAGCTCAGAGAATAACTACATGAGCCATTTTACAAGGAGGATACACTTTTCCTTCTTTTCTCTGAATGTATAAAGCTCTCCTTCAAGCTCTTACTAAATCTATTGATCTGTGAAACACAGTGCACTCCAGGGAGGCAATTCACTTGACGTTATATATCAAATGATGAGATGAATAATGATCATACCATTTGGTAATTAAACATCTTACAAACCTTCTAACTGACTGAACGTCAGAAAGGTCAAATGAGATCAAACCTATTTTTTTGTTGTTTTTAATTTTTTTTGTATTTACAACACAGAAGTTATATTTGACAGCAACTATTATGTTACATGGCAAAACCAAATTATTGAACATGTTTTTCATTCCTATTAGGCAGTTTGAATACATAAGAGAAATATTTCTTTCATCTCAAGGTCCTATTATAATCTTCATTTTTAATCTTACAGAGAAGTAGCCACTCACCAGCATAGGACAAATAACTAGAAAATTTATTAGATTAAGAGAAATGAACAGCACATAGAGGAAATTTAAAACATATAAAAGCACTAAGAAATTAAAAAACCTCCTTGATGACTTCCTGTGAAGTTATAGGAAACTGACATTTTTTTAGATACCAAGTAAGTCCACTTCAACAGTTTGAAGACACTAACAGTGCTTGTCAACTTACACATTAATTTGGACATTTTATCTCTTATTGTACTACTATATAATAGTAATTTAAATAATAATAATTTAAATGTCTGACACTAGAAATAAATCCAAAATATTTAATAAAGAATTACAACTCTAATTTCATAAACAATTTTGTATTTTGACTTAAATTTTTAAGTTGCAAAGGCAATCAAAAGATGCACAGCAAAGATGGCTTTTACTATAGACTAAGAAGTGAAAATCACTTGCCTCAATAGCTAATGCCTCTGTCAAACATGGTTTCTAGAAAAGACAGTATATATTCACATACATCTTCAGCACAGCCTTATGGGTTACCATAAATCAAGACCTACATTGTCAGACAGAACAAATCCCTCCATCTTTATGCAAGCTATCACCAGCCTTCACAGCCCAAATCACATCCCAAATACTAA
This sequence comes from Rhabdornis inornatus, assembly GCA_013397075.1. Taxonomy (NCBI): domain Eukaryota; kingdom Metazoa; phylum Chordata; class Aves; order Passeriformes; family Rhabdornithidae; genus Rhabdornis; species Rhabdornis inornatus. The sequence goes on along the minus strand of VWZS01008898.1, from coordinate 583,211 downwards.
GAAATGTTTTAGGATTTTCCTTGAATTACTTTCCTAGAAAACCAAGAAATGTTTATTAACTTGAGAAAACATTGAACGTTTTTTTTCAGAAAACACATTGGGACAGATCCAGTCAACTCTCACAAATACATAATTGCACAAACACTAAATCAATACATGAAATAACTAAACACACCCAGTAACAGCCTGTATGTATGTGACATTTCTGTCTCACAGAGGAGCAAACCAGCCATTCTCAAAAACCAATCTCAGCCTACTGATGCCAGTATCTCAGTGTTGCTCCAGGTGCTTCTGCACAGCTAGAGCTACTCTGGAAAAGAGAGGTCTCTGGGGCAGAAGATGAAAGAAAGAGAGGATTTTTAAAGGGCACCTAAAGAAGTAATGCAGCAGATGAATTTGGCCACTAAAGGACAGAGTTTTAGTGGAAAGCCCCACATCCATGCAGCAGACTGGCTACTATTATGGGACCTGAGGGGATGTGGGAACCTTCCTAATATCAACTGCCAGTCACTCACAATACTTTGTCTTTCTTTGTCTCCAGTGTGGGAACAGAGGTTAAGTTCACATTAAGTATTGGACAGGGTATTCAAGTTCATAACACATTAACTTAAAAACACTGTCCTATCAAATACATTCAATCCATCCAATATATAGCTTTTTTCAGGCCTAATAAATTAAAAAAAAAATTAAAATACCTTTAATGAAAAATATTTCTGAACTGCAAAAATAAAATAATATAAATGATAATTCTTATTCAGATTTCCATTTCTAATAATGTCCAAATGTAAAGTATTCAGAAAATCTTCTAGAGACAGAGAAATAGGAAATGCTAATTTTTCTAAAAGCTCAGCATGCAAAAATTCAGGGGGAAAACGTCACCTTACCATAAGTAACTGGACTATTCCATTATACTTTAAGGATAAGTAAATAACTGTGGGACTTGCAAAATAGAACAACTTCCCCTAGAAAAACAAATAAGCAGGTGCTCAGATCAAATTTTAGGGGAATATTATACATATGAATTAAGCACTGACCTGGGAAAAGATGTTCTGTGAAGACTCAAGGGCTTGAACATATGCTCACTTAGCAAACAGCTGCAGCAGTTCCAGCTGCTCCTTCCCTCTCCTTCCTTTTTTCCCTACTGTTTGTTACCTTCCCAATGCCAGAGCTGCCTGTTGCCACTCAAGAGCTATCAAAATGACCACACAAAATGACCATATGTGTAACTTTAATGCAGACCAAGGAGCATGGTTGAAACTATCATGGATTTTCTATTGCATCAGCTGGGCATCCTTTCTACATTAATTTAGTTTCCTTTCTGACAGGCTGAAGAAGAGAAACAAGAAAGAATGCAAACACAAATTCTGGTGGAGGGGCAATAAAGAATTTTGGAGAGAGGGAAAAGGTATCTAGAAGTGAAGTTCATTAAATAAATATGTGCTTTAGTTAAAAGGATTATCAATAATGATGAGTCCAATACTTCTACAGAGAAGACGAAAAATTTACAAATGGAAATGCTTATGTCTCACTTTATAGTACTACTGCTCAAAAAAGCAAATGTAAAACATTTCTCTCATAAGAGAAAATTTTAGATATTTTTCCATTCATTCAGTAATTCAGTTCAACATTTCAGGCTTATTTTTAAAAGTAAAATAAATAATAATGCTGTCATTCATGTAGTCCACTTAACCAGCAGAGAGAGAAACTGGCCTAAGGCAAAATTTCAGCATAGAAGTTTGTTTTATTGGGTTGGGGTTTTTTGTTGGGATTTTGTTTGTTGTTTTTAAGAAGAAGGAGTCTTGGAAATAAAATTCCATTTAAGAAGAAGGTGAAGGATGATGATGCAAAGATTACAAACCCCTGAATTTATCTTTTTTTTAAACAAGTAGCAACCATCAAATTTGAGAAAAAATATAACTACCTAAAGCTAGAAGCCTTTGACTGAACTGAGTAGAAATTTTGTATATGATATATTTCTAGTTCTTTATTAAGTGATAAAAAAAGAGAACTGGATTTGCATCATCATTACATCATGAAAACATATCTTAAAGCAAAGAGAAAACTAAGTAAAAATGAATGACAAATGGCAATGTGAGTAAATTTTCATTTTGAAAAGAAGAAAGGTAAATATTCAGCAACTTGACGGTAGCATGCAGATTATAAATAGTAGTTTCAAATTAGCTGCAAAACATTTAAGACATGAGGTCACATCTTTGTCATAGCACACTATCCATCTGCACTAATTTGAAGTGTTTAGTAAATAGCTTCACCCAAATAACATAGATGATATGAGGCTGCAAATTCAATTACAGACAGGAACTATATATCTCTATGTATCTCAACAGATCTAAAACAATATTTAATTTAGTTTCTCCCTCAAGTATAAAAAACATTGAGTTAAAATAACAGTATATTTGTCATTAGTGCTGTTAACTAAAAAACTACACTTAAACAAAGTATCTAGATTCTAGAATTACATTTCTATATTTTACATACTGAGGTATGTAAAAACCTTATTCTTGAGAAGTGACATATATCGTGCCAACTATATCAAGCAGTTTTAACTTTGAAGCCTTTGATTACATGCCTGGTAGTTTTGGGGTTTTTTGCAAAACCTTCACTGGATCTGTCATAATTAAATGACTTTATATGTAGATACTCAAATCTATATGCTTATGTTTGGATGTAGGACCAGAACCACCACACGAACCAAAACATAACCTGTTTTGCTTCCCTAGACAATTCAAGCTCAGGGAAAAAAAATGTTTCTTCAAGAAACTTAATTGTGAACATCTGAATTTACCAAATTAAAAAAAAAAAAAAAAAGAGAGATGCAGTTAAGCACAGTTTTCCACACCAAATAACCAGTAAAAACTTGTATTCCATAGGCTGTGACTGACAACAATTACTACTAAGTAGCTGTTTTACAGACTACATTCAAAATTATGAGGCCTAGTTCATGAGGGACAGGGATCTCTGTCCAGTTCCTAGATGACAAAGGCCAACACACAACAGAAAGAAAGAGGGAAAAAAAAAAAAAAA
>VWZS01008898.1:457273-580160 GCA_013397075.1 Rhabdornis inornatus | reverse complement strand
AAAAAAAAAAAAAATCTTTACCTCTTTTTTTCCTAGATCCCATAATAGATTTTCCAGAGAAGAGAAGAAATCACTCCCCAAGACAGTTAACAAGCACCACTTACAAACACAAAACTCATTTAAAATCAGCTTTTTTAGGGAGGCTAATTCTCAAAGCAATCAAATAAACATCTATTCCATTTTCAAGATCCCATTTATTTTCAGGAATTACATGTGATGCTATTTCTTCCATATGTAGTTGCTTGTACTGAATTGCTTTCTTTATCAACTACATCAATTTGTTTTTTTTAATAAGGATTTAAAATAGCTAGTTCATAACATTTATCATAGAATGATTTCTGGATAAGGTAACTTCAAAAGCATGCCAAAAATACAGATAATTTTTTTACTGTGTTGCTGAACAACATAGGAAATAATAACATGAAAATCAGAATTACTTCAGGTACAGTCAAATAAGAGACTATGCTGAGAAAAACAGCACAAATAAACTGTTCCAAGCAATATGGGAAAGCACATTTGATTTTCTCAAGTTTTAGAGAAATCCCAAGTAAACTACTGTTGAGGCTTCCTTTTCTCTTGATAAAACCAGCTTTTATTCTGTCTAAATCAATCTATGTTGGAGTACTCACGGGCTTCAGCATTTTTTCCCAAAGATTGTGCTAACGGCATAATGGCTTTACAATTCAAGTAGAAAAACCTATGAGAGAGAGAAAAGGCTACGTAATACAGAAATGAGCAGGGATTCTTTGTCTTGGACCTCCTATCACAGAAAAAAACCCAAAGAAATTCTATGTATATCATTAAAAGCAGCTAAATAATTCTTTTCTGTTCCCTCCAAATGACAAGACTTTCAAGAACTTCAGATACAGAAAATGAAAGGTTTAGAACAGGGATTTTTGGAAGGGTTGTGACTTGTTCTATCCTGTCCCAAAGAAAGGCAAAGCTGTCGATGGCCCTTTTATCCTACTGAAAGAACAGAAAGAGTACCATAGGGTAAATGTTGAAATTTTAAGTCTGGAACTGCTTTGAGAGCATTAAGAGTTTGGCCACATACAGTCATCAGCATGGCAACAAGAGAAAAAAGACCTGGGGCCACTGCTCTGCCTTATAAGTACAATACAGCAATTTTTGCTCTTAGAAATACAAACAGGATGGGAAAAAAGAAGAGTATCATTCATGTTTCTTAGATTTATTCACAGTCTTACTGAAAATATGATTTTGACCAAAACCATTCCTGCCACTGCATACATCAGCACAACTAGCTGTGTATTCTGGCTAACATTAAACCTGGAAATCCATCCTTACTATGTTTTTCTAGTATGTCAAATCACTCCTGTAGGTAATTTTCAAATAGCTCATACATAATTTATTTCTTACCCTATATTCATGAAATCTCACTTAGCATCCCATCCAAAAGTACAAATAGCACAATCTTTTACAATCAATTTCTTAACTTTAAAAAATGAAATTAAATTGACACATAACATCCCTCTCTTCTCCACCCCAAAAAGGGCAGATTTTGTTTAAACATAAAGAAAATAGAAAAATTAGTATTGGTATTTAAATGACTGTGTTTTCAAGTGGTAAACCGAGGCCGCATCTGCCAACTTTCTTGATTTAACTTCTTTTGTATTTATTTCCTTTATTAACTCCGAGTTTGGCATAATTTATTATACTAAACTAAAATACAGGTGTGTCTTGCTTTTGTGAAGAAGTGGTCCAACTAGTAAGAAGACGCTCCCTAGTGTGACTAAAATGACCAATACTCATTTTTATCCAAATAAAAAAATTAGAATCATCTGTCATCTATTGTGTCTTTAGTCAGATATTACTATGTATTTTCTTATTTCTGAAAATAGGACAGACATACTACAATGCTTACCTACAGAAATTCTTTATAAAATAAAAATGTTGTGAGGAATACTTGGGACTTGTTGCCCATTATTGTGAGCAGTTTTTCACAATAACTTTAGCATGTTTTTTGTGTATTGTGTTGCTATACTTTTAGAAATGTTAGGGCTTTTTTTAGCAACCTTCTCTTTAATATTCAAAATTATGTCTCTTAATGATTATTAAAAACCTATAAAAGTACCTATCTATTTTGCATTTCACAGAATTATTTTCTCAAATCCTAAACTCACCCTTAGTTAACCCCTATTATTTTTTTAAATTAAATTTTAAGAGACTGGTTATCTGTCACTAGTCTCTTAAAGAATGAGAAGCAGTAAGAAAATAAAATCAGTATATCCATTACTTTTATATTCAAAATAATCCCTCTGTTTGAGAGAAGTAACAATTTAAACACCAATGGAAATTATATTTTCAACAATTATAATTTTAGCAAAAGCCATTAACAGTGTAACAGCAAGCCAGTAGACACCTTTTCCTGGTATATTGTGCATAAAAAGTATTCCCATCTGCTTCAATGCTCTGGCTTTTTCATGGGCTTAAACCTGTCAAATTATTCCATTTGATTTCAGAGAATTCTCATATGGCAATCTATTTTATTTACTTTATCTTCAATAAAATGGTTGAGTGAGCATTAGCAACTATGAGACACAAGTTTCAATCAGTCCTCTGGCAAAGGCGTCAATCCACATTAGACCTACAACGCTGTGAGCTGCAGCCAGAAAGCTGGAGTGAGACAGGGCAGCAGTGAATGAGTGAGCAAGACCTAATAAAGCAGCAGTGGAGAGAGAGAAAATTCCCTCCAGACACTACCATACACCGCTTATATAATGTGTGTGCCTAGTTCAACACACCAGTAGCTCCTTAATAAAGCTGACAGCTAAAAAGGAGATTCAGACTCCAACTTCATTTTACATGACAACTACAGTAATGGTCCTCTGTTCTCAAGCAGGCCACGTTTAGAAACCTGAATTCAGTTCAGTTAAAAATTAAGAGTTCTCACCTCTCTCATTCATGTCACATAGGAAAAAGAATCATAAAATTATTAAGATGCACACCATTTTCTCCTCATTTCATACAGCTGAAAAATCCCATCACATTTCAGCTAGCTTTTCCTTAAAAATTTCTGTGCTAGAAACCACAAAAAAATCAGTGTATTTAGGCAATAACTCATTTTTCAAGACAGTATCATTAATGACTAATTCCAAAAAATGTGGAGCATCACTCCTAGATGTCACAAAAATACCTCCCAAAGCACAAACTTTGTAATAACTGATGCAAGTTCATATTTGATATGGGCTGTAAAAAGCAGATTATTGCAACACTGCTTTTCCCAGCAAATCAGACCATTAAGACTGTACTTATTGCTTAGCTGAATTGAAAAGCTGGCCAGTTTAAATCCATAGTTTGACGCTATGTACAATCATAGCAAAAATTTACTGCCTCATATTTCCAGGTCACAGATTCAATTCTATCAAGGTACACTACTTTTTGACAAAAGTTGACTTCAAAAAGTGACCCCAAATCACCAGTTTATAGCTATTCAAAACCACCCTGGAAAGATAATTCAAAATTCTACAATAAATAGGGTCTCTGTTCTAATACAATTCCATTAAAGTATAAAAAACTGTTTATGTTTCAGATTCTTCCTGTTAGAAACTATATTAAAGACAAAGCCCATCAAACCCCATCTAATTACCTCTTGCCAACCAGATACCATCTTTTTCTTTCAGCATTATGTTGTATATCCTCCTTTCATTCACTTACGGAAGTATTAAAACTCTGTTGCCTTCCGACCAGATCCATGAAAGGGTTAGACTTCTTTATGGACAAAGTTAACGCCAATCACTATGCAGCTAGTGGAAAACATCGTATCTTTCACATGTTGGTCATAAACGTGGTCACCAGCAATGAGTCCTTACATAACTCCTGGGAGAATTTCCATTCAGATGCAAGATACCTGTATGAGATATTCCTCTCTACTAATCTAACTGTATAATTATGTTTGCCCTCTACAAAATAGACATAGACATACAAACTGAATATTTAATAGTATACAAAATGTATGCATATATATGTACATGAGCTGTGAAGTTCTAAGGTTTTTTTCCTGCAGTACCAGAAAGATTAACAGGAACGAGCACATCTCCTCTTTTCCAAACTCACAACACAGAAGAGCTAGACAATTTAATAATCATTAACAACAGAATTTGTTTAGCTTTTTTTTCAAAGCCTAAGTAACTCAGAAAACATAGATGAAAATGTATCACTAACAGTCTCAAAACTGTCTATTTAAGTTGTAAGTCAGAAAATAGAACATTTTTTCTCTGCTTTCACATTTCACATATCTCAGTTTTTCCAAAACCTACTCCAAACAGATTTTTTCTCTCTGTTGATTAAAAATGAATTCATAATTGCAATTTTATTTTTATGCGTATCTATCACTATATTTATGACGGAATCTCAGTTTTCAATCAGTGCAAACACATCATATCCTGCCATAAAAGAACCCAATAATTCTTAATACCATATAGAAGAACTAGCATTCAGAATTCAATAGTTTCCTCATTGACTGCAAAAACATTCCTTCTCCACTTCCACATACTGCAAGAAACAGAGACCAGTGCTAAAAAGGCCAAAAAGATTTTGGCTTCCTTTACAAAAAGCATTTTTAAAGAATATATTTAACTTAAAATTATGGAAGAAAATAATGGAGGAAGCAGAATAGCAGTTACTTTCTTTCATATGCTTTAAGTTTCAGACATACTGGAATTCCATAAAAATTATACTGCCAAAATGTTATAGATGCACAAGTCAGTTATGTTGCATTTTGGACATTATTTGTCCGAACATAGTAAACTTCCAAAAAAAATATCCTTTAAAAACTAACACACTCTTGCTGACCCAACTTATTTCAATTACTACAGTATCTATCAAGCTCCAGTTTCTATCAGTTTTCCAAAATACTTACACTATCAAAAAACTATCTAACATAACTACATACAAGTTACACAATTCAGACAGGTACAAAATATGTGACAGAAATCCAGTCATATTTCCATTGCTACATAGAAAGCAAAGAATCCGATATTTCTTACTGGCTTTCCTACCAAAGAATGAAAGAAAAAAAACCACTGCTTTGCAAATAAATATATTACTACCTACTAACATATAGTCATGTAAAGGTTTGCACATGATACCAGTATTATCTACAGTTTCCCTGTATAATGCTGTATATCCTTTGACTTAGAACATTGCTGTACCTAACCTTTCTTCTTTTCCTGGTGTCTCAGGTTGCAATACAGGATATTACCAAAAGTATGTATTCTATCACCATCTGTTGAGGCTGGGTGGGGCAGTGATTCTTATCTCTATGGGAGATATTCTCTGCTAATGGGCCATCTCTTAAAAGCAGGTGTGGCAGTGTTCTTTATCTCTTCCACAACCCATCCTTCCTCCAGGAGGGTATCTTCTGTTAATGGGCCACTGAGTCCTACTGTATGACTGATAAAATTACATCATCCCACTGGGAGATGCTCCAGCCAGAGGGAGGAGCCAAGCCTTTCCTACCTAGATAAAAACTGAGATTTGGAACACAGAGCAGCCTTTTTCCACTGGATCCCAGAGGAAAATTGGACCTTTCCACATCATCACTGGACATTTGGAGGAAAACTGCACCCTTCTACAGGACCACTGCTTCAACTGAACCACATCTGCCATCCAGGAGGACTGCAGCCACCTTTTAATGGGACTGCTACCCACACCCTGAGTGACAGGTTGTCACATTGTATTCTGATTCTGTCAGTGTGTTTGGGTTTGTTCTCTATAATACTGTATTTCTATTTTAATTTTCCTAGTAAAGAACTGTTATTCCTATTCCCATATCTTTGCCTGAGAGCCCCTTAAGTTCAAAATTATAATAATTTGGAGGGAGGGGGTTTACATTCTCCATTTTAAAAAGAGGTTCCTGCCTTTCTTGGCAGACACCTGTCTTTCAAACCAGGACACCTGGCTTCACCATATTCATACTGTAGCCTTCCAGCCAGCGCCTTAACTCTTTGGAAAAAGGTGAAGTTAAATTGGAATAAATGAATTTTCCTTTCTTATTACCCAGCAAAGACACTCACAGTGAAGCACATACCAGAATAGTCTTCTTTTACACTACTTAGAACTAGGTTAAGAAGGGCTGCGCTTCCTCACAGAGCGTAAAACTTTAAAAAACTTCTTATAAACGTAGTATCAGAACTAATTACTGTCATCATCATTAACTCCTGTGGAATAACTTCTTTTTCTTTCTTTCCAGAAGCATCAATACATTAAGATGGTTATAGCAATATAATGGGGTATACAGGCATATCAGAATATCTCTTAATACCTTAGTAGTTACTATACATGGCATATTATTTGTATTTCATATTTCTTTCTGCTTCCTGGTGGACACAAAAGCAATTTGGCCTGATTCCAACTATGGTAAGCTTGTTGTACCCTGTTGAAATTTGTATCTTAAAAATTTAGTATCAGGTCCAATTGATCATATTTTGAAATTTATGTGTTAAAATATTGTCTAAAAATTTTAAATTTGAAAAATGATCTGGGAATATTATCAAAAACTTTTATGCCTCTGTAGAAAATGTAGAATATGAACAACTGCAACACTCAACATACAGATTAATTTTTTGTTGCAATAGCAATTATGAAAAATCAAAAATAAATGTGACTGCCTTGCTAAGCTCTCATCTTACACTAATTCCTTCAGGATCTCCTTTTCCAGATCTGTCTAAGCTAAAAAGACCTGATAGCCACTTGTACACAATGCACTGAAGACAGCTGTGAAGGTCTGGAGCAAAGCAAGGTATTCAGTGCAGGCATGGCAAGGCCCCAGCGGCACTATACCCACGGACAGTGTGGTGTCCCAGGCAGGTTCAGCTTGTTAACACACAAAGCAGTTGAAACAAGGTTTGGACTCATGGTCCTTGACATCATGGAATTCCTGGTTACCAGAGAAATAAAGATCATTCCAGTTTCAAGAAACTAGGAATCCAAACTCAGGGATTCTTCACTATCTATTATAGTGTATTTGCCTTTCAAAAGAATTTTTTTTACCAGAAATACAGTCTAAAACACTTTTCAAAACAAATTAGCTTAATTATCATGCTCCTAACTCAGCTGATGTAATGAAACTACACAGTGTAAGTTAACTCCAGAGTTTCAGAACCCTTGGTGACAGAACTATGGTTTCACTTATTTTCATGGCAGAAGCTGAAAAAACATGTAGGGAAATTCTGAATTAATCAAATATTCTATGCTATCAAGTCATAACACAAGCAGTCATACCTCTCAGTGAATCAGGGAAAGCAATGAGAGCAGCTTTTTGAATTTGGATTGGTAAGCAAGAACAGCAATTCCAAACAGCAAGAACAAATGAAGTTGCAAACCAATATCCTCTTTGATTTGTGATGATTGACCTGTACTCACCTGCTTCTTCTAAGCCTCAAAAAGACCTTTTAACTTCAACCTTGAACTGAAGTGATGTCCAAGATCAATTCTAGTACCACAATCCTGACAAAACAGAGAAAAATGTTTACAGCTATTTAGAATCATTTAACAAAACCAACATAGAATCTGGTCTTATCGATCACTCCCTCTAATTTGTGCTCTTAACAAGCAGTAAACTTAAATGTAGTCCATAAAGAAATATAATTGTTCACCAAATTTCTTCCTTGCTGTAGAGTGACAGCTAAAGCATCACTCAAATTCTAGTCTTGTATTTTAATTCTATTTTTATTCTATTTTTATTATTATAGTACCTAAGGGCAAACAAAAGGAAGGCTTCCCTGAAGTAGTTTGCTTCAGACAGAGAACTGCACACAATATCACTACCAGTAAGTTCACAGGGTCATCTGAAGGAAGGGACAGAAGCTGGAAGACAACATGCCAATAAAATTTAAATCTATATGTATGTTAGAAAGGACAAAAGGACAAGAAAAAAGAAAAAAAAAAACAGCTTTGAAACTGAGACTGGAAGACTGCAATGAAGAGAGAAGGTTGGACAAGGCAGAAGAAATAAAGAACATGCAGATGTGTAGATTATTTAGATTACACCTATGCCTGAACACATTTCTCTCTCCTGACATCAACTGGCCAAGATAATCCTCCATCTATATAAGATGTAGGAAAATCCTGCATCAATATAGCATAGTCACATATGCTCCAAAACAGAGGGGTTGTGTAAAAATTATCTAATGGAGGTGGTGAAATAAATGTCTGAGAATTTTCTGGAACAATGTTAGTTTGCAAAGACATTAACTGTGGCAGAGACAGGGAAATATTTCCAGGCATTGTTCAATTTACTAATATAGACACAGACTTAATGCCTGAAACTCTGCTATCTCTGAAGTAGATCCTACCAGCCTCTCGATGGTGCCTCTTGGCAATTCTCTCTTGCTGACAAGGTCAGAGAGAAGCAGGCTGAAGAGTAAAATGAATGTAGAATTTTATAAAGAAAAGACTGCTTTCCCACAGTTTAAGAAAAAAAAATCTGTGTTCCAACTGGCATTATTAATACACACTTTGTTACAAGATGTTTGGACATTTAAAAGAGCTGCAGTTCTAACTTCTTCCTTTGTTTGTAGAGTGTAACAAAACCTGCTGGGAAGGTCGAAGTTCCTAGAAAACTGAAAGCTACCTGGCAGCCTCTGTAGTAGAGCAAGTGAAGAAGGGAGAGCAAAGAATGACAGGCTGGAGGAATAAACACTACATGAAACTCCTGCACAGTAGGACAGCACTGGGAAATGAGAAGGGTATCTTATGAGCTTAATACAAAGCAAAAAAAGAGAAGAAAATGTTAAAAACAGGTAAGGATCCTAAGGCAAATATGAGGAGGTGAAGGTGGGTGGCAATTCTTAAAAGTTTTTGGAAAGTAAAATATGTGTCAATGAAACTTTGCTTGATGGTCATGTGGTCACCCTGGATCCACAATGTAAATTTCCAACCAACTGAGCAAAAAGCGTTCATCTCACTGACCTATTTCCCATTAAAAGGTTGCAGTTTTGCCTCTAAATAGCTATGCCTCTAAGTCTTTGAAGTTTCTTGTGCACCTGAATTCTAGACAGAAATACACATTACAGTTACTTCTTCACCACTACATCTTGTTGACAGATAATATGTAAGTCTCAAATGTGAATATTCTGTACTTCTCTTTTTTCCTATACTTCATTACACCAAAATACTTTCAAATCATCAGTTTTCTTAGCTTGGAGTATATTAAACATCACATATTGCTTCACCTCAGAAATAAAGCCAGGACAATTACAGTTATAATGTATGAAATCTTATATGAAAACATGACCCATTTTGTTGAGATACTGCCTTTTCAGAAGAAATTTTTCATTATAGAATATTTTTGGCAATTAGTCTTAATATGAAAACAACCACAATCATTAATCTTGATTATAATTTTATCTTTGGTCTATTTCTGGATTTTTATATTTCTTCAGAAATCAATAATAAATATTTAAATTGGTGATGATGGCACAAAGTAGGTGTGACAGAAATGTCACAGAGAGATAGCAGGTCTTACCTACCAATTCTCTTTTTAACAGCGCAGATTTTCATTTTTAGAATCTTATCTATTGACTTCTGTTTGATTTATGCTACACTTCAGTGTGCTGTACCTGACAAAGGTAGCTGACTCCTAAGAAATAATATCACTTCTATTATAAATATTGAATTGTTTTGATTTTTGTCAGCATCCTGAAAACCTGGATCTGAATCATTCCAGTTACTCCAGGTCAACAGCAACATTTCTCTCCCTTCCACCTGAGCTAGCAGATTCCATCCCTTGGGCCCCAGCAGGTAGAGCTTTAATTGTTTACCTATCCCCTACTGACAGTACTTACAGAGATATGTTTCCATTCTTTAATATCTAACAATTCCATCTGAATTCCATCTGAATTTTAAAAATTTACAAATTCACAGACCCTGTTAACCAAAGCTTTAAAATCATCCTGACAGAATGTTAATTGTCATAGTTATGTCAGAAATCCCTAGAATATTTAATTCCAAATGAAAGTCAAATTAATTCCTGGATGAAGACTTAGAAACTTGAGTTAAATAAATCCAATGTCTATGTGCTTCAAGTATTTATTTAACTAATTCATTTACTTGCTGCAATCATCTCTTATCTTTTTCCACATTTAGATCACAAATCATCAGGATAAGTTTACCTGTTATATGTTTGTACACTGCCTCTAAGACAATATTTTGATTTGAGACTACATGCTTTTATTGTTTATCCTGCCTCATTGGTGGTCTTTGTTATTTTCTAAAATGAAAATAACCCCAACAAAGTGCACTCCAGCACTTAAGCAGTTCTCGTATTTGATAGCTCAAGTTGTCATGATGTGTCACCTGTATTTCAGGTAAGACATGCTCATTCAGATTTCTTCTACAGTAAAAATGTAAATTCACTACTGTAATTCAAAACTGCATTACTGCTTGAAGTGGGCATTTGTATAAAATATTCTAATGAAGCACTACTCACCACAACATGCAAGAAAAGTTTAGAACCTGGCTGAGGGCTACCTATAGTTATTATTAGGTACGCTTGTTTTGAATCAGATAGATTGAGCCAAATACACCACTGGTTTCACTAATGCAAAAATGATTTGCTCAAGAGACTGTCTAGTATTTTAAAGACACAAACATTCACTGGTATCTATAGCTTCGAACATTCCATCATATAGGACTCACACAATTTTAAAAAAGTCTTAATTTGTAATAGGACTTCTGAGCAAGTCTTGAATTGCATTACGTCAATGGGATGTCCTGAATTTTATTTGAAAGTACATCACTTCCATACAATCTATAATATATATCTTCTAAAAGTATGAAAAATGTAAATTTACCTAACATTTAGACTATGTATTTTTAATTATATCTAAACTACTTAAACACATTAATTTACACCACATAAAATATGATTTTTGATGAATATTATATAAATTGTAGAACTGCAAACAGTAAAGTAAAACCCCCTTCCTTCCTGATTCCTGAATTCACATTTCTGTGATAGAAAGATACTCAGAAGCTCATAACCAGCCGAGCACTACTGAATGCCATTATAAGTAACAAGAACATGCAAAATAAATTAGTAGTTATGTTTATAATCAGTCCAAAGTTAAGTGAACCAATTAAAAGACCTTCATACTACCATGATCTCATCAACTAATTTTTAAATACTATTTTACATTACTACTTAAACAAATGAAGGCTGGATTACGAGTGGGTCCAAATAGAAGTTCTGTGGTGGTGGGAGAAGCATATATTTTTTCATGTGGCACAGAGAAAATAATGAATTCTTATATGATCCTTGAGCTGTCAAGCTTCCCCAACAACATATTTTCCAAATTTTTCAATGCTATGTACTTATAAAGGTGCACATTATATTCTATACCACAAAAATTATTTTTGAATTTTTACAACATGGAATTTCCTATGCAAAATGCCCATACTCCATTAATCTATATATTATATATATAAAAAATAAAAAAAACCCATGTAACCGTGCAAAGAAGTAAACCAAGGATATTAATAAAATTTACAAAAAATCATAAAAAATTTAGTATTAAAAGCCCTGGAAAGTGCCTGGTGACAGAGAAAGGTCCACATGGACTAAATGAATCGCTACTTCCAGTGTGTTCCATCCACTGTGCAACTGATGCACAGGTTGCAAATAACTCCTCTTGGGGAAGAGGGGCTGGCAGGGGGATGTTGTTCCATTTAGGTCTTACTTGTCCTGAAGATTAACAGGACACCGATTGCCTTTATCCTGTCAAAGCACACTGGAAAAAATGGAGACAGTACCAATGAATGGGAAGCCTGGAGTGATAGAAAAAACATCCCCCAGTCTTTTCTTCCAAAATATCCACAGTGAGGTTGTCTGAATAGTTAGATATACAGACTAACTCATCCCTGAGGCAGGTCTAACTTGCTTGACTTGCCCCTACATGATAGATAACCTGTGCTGACACTAATCTTCTAAGTATGCATGATACCAATATCATATTTATAGAGATTTCTATCCAGTGTGCACAGATACCATACCTTACTTTATCCTCAGGCATGTCTGTCTTTCTTCTGAAAACATATAATTTATTCTAAGTCAACTCAGAGAAAAACCACTTTCCACTTGTTGAATTTTCTTATTATAATAAACTGCAACATTCTACACTAATTGGGGAAGAAGAATATAAACAAAAAATCAAAGCAATTAACTATTCCTAAATAGTTTGTTCTACAATACCACAAACACAATAGCACTGCAGTCTTGTGAATTACTGCCAGAATTATGATGTGTTTCTCCCTTTTTCTCCTGTGATGTGTTTAGGAGGGATTCAGAAATATTATCAGATAGGAATGTAGAACAACTTTAGAAAGTAGTATCTTGTAAGTGCACATATATGGTGATCATCCTGAGTTGTCTGACATATCTAGTTTGTTCCTGTAAGTAGACATATGTATAGATTTATAACCTAGTAACACATAAAGTAAAAATGCACCTAGCCTTTCTGCCATGATGTACCATATCACAGACTCTCCCACTCACACAGTGGTTGATGAGTAGCAACTGGCATAAGGCATCTGAATTTAGACTGGGTCACTTAGTACATTAGACAGATGCATCTCCAAAACTTTCAAAAAAGGTGATTCCACAACCTGGTTTCCCTAGGCAACTGTTTCTGTTGGATAATTATCTTTCTGCTGAAAACCATTTCCCTTATATTGAAT
This sequence comes from Rhabdornis inornatus, assembly GCA_013397075.1. NCBI lineage: Eukaryota > Metazoa > Chordata > Aves > Passeriformes > Rhabdornithidae > Rhabdornis > Rhabdornis inornatus. The sequence goes on along the minus strand of VWZS01008898.1, from coordinate 567,464 downwards.
CAAAACCTTCACACATGAACGCCATGCATTCCAACTGTTCCTTCACATACAGGGCAACCCTCAGATCCCTTTTTTGCCCGAGTCTTTTCCAGAGCTTGCATCCATCCATCACTAAATTCCAATTTTCTAGTTGTTCTGCCACTTGGCAGTTTATTCCAATGATACCGTAATTCTGGATCTGGAACTCTAGCTCTTCCTATTTCTTTCCCACCAACAAGAATCTCGTCTAAATAAATGTACTGAAAATTCAACAAAATCAACAACAAAACATAGAAAATTAAAGTCACACAACTTTCAGGGAGAAAAAGAAACACCAAACTGTCCACGCCTACAAACAACACAGAACAGAAAACCTAAGACATACACACTCCTTGAGCTCCTGAAGACCAAAAGAAAATAGACCAACAAAAATGATGATAAATAAGCCAAACTAACTGTGAAAAAAAAAATGAAGAGGAAAAAAAACCAAGCACAAAAGAAGCAAACAAAAAGAGGTTGCAAGATAATCTACCTGCGCAGCCTCAGTCTCCTGCAAAAAATGTAACCATAACAGCGAAGACAGGAAATTGTCCCACCAATTGCTGTCATCTCCATTAACTGACTGTTTGCAGCTTCTCGAAGTATGTGTTTTCTACTTCAGGTTACTCCCTCATCAGCATAGACCTCCCTTAGGGCTTCCATAGCCCTAACACATCCTCAGTTTGGGCAGCTCAAGAACTGCTTACATTGCTTAGGAGGTTGGTTCAATACTGACATGACCACCACAGTTAGTTACAGATAATTGTCACAAACTAAATGTCCGTAAGATGACTGGATCCATGCAGAGGTCCCTATCCTAAGCCCAAAATTTGACATGACTTCATTAATCGTGTCTTTTGCAGAGAAGAACAGAAACAAAACAGAATTATGTCCTTGATTTCTTCTCAGAGACCCTGCCTGGTGATCTGAGTGACAGGTCTCTCCAGAGGATGCTGATCACACATCTCCATCATCGCTTCTTGATTTCTTACTCTTGATTTCTTATTCTACATTGGTCTGTGGAGGGAAAATTCTTACACACAGGTCAGTCCTCCCTACAGGCACAGCAACTCTCCAACTATGCTGTATTTTGATATGGACCACTTCAGATTACTGAGCAAGCTCAAGGATTCCTTTTTGGTTCTTTTCCACTCATTAGAGAGTGACTGCTCATGGTTACCATATCCATCTGGCAGTTAACAGTCCATTCATGTTAAACAACCCAGAGACTCTCTTTCAGCAACAGCCAAGGTAGATGACATCAAGAAAGACATAGGCTATAAATATAACCAATGTTTTGGATCAACCCCTAAACACCTTCATAACACTGAAAAATGTCCCTATAAGTATGGCAGAAAAATATTAGGGCTGTTGGATATTTCTGCCAGTCTCGTACAAGCACATGACATATCAGGGTATGACTCAAAGTAAATTTCTACCCACAGTCAATAACTGCTTTGATGTAGATTGGAATCTATGCCCTTGAAGGGGCAACAAAAGCCAAAAAAACTCTACCATCATTTCAAAGAGGGTCACTGAATAAAAATGAGTAAGCTTGTTACAAGGAAGAAAAAAGAATCGGCTACAAAAGTCACATTTTTACAGGTGGCACAGAGACTGATTAAAGACACCTTTTGCAAGCTCAAAAAATGCATACAACTTATAAAAAAAGACTGAGAAAATCCAGAAAAGGGAGCTGTCAAGAACAAATGGGATGAAGGAGGCCATTAGAAAGAAAAGGCATCCTTGTAAAAGCTTCAAGTTGTGTCCAAGTAAGGAAAACAAAAAGGACTGTAATCTTTGGAAGGCTTAAACATAAAACACAGTCCAGGGTCAGAGGCCTGCAGGGACCAGCAGCTCCCTATGGGCTGGAGGCCAGAAGTTGTGGGGTTGTCCATGGTGATAGCAGGACCTTGCTGCCCTTGGCCAGGGAGAACAGCAGCCCAAGGGCTAGCTGGGGGCAACTCAAGGGCTAGCTGGGGGCAGCACAAGGGCTAGCTGGGGGCAGCCCTGGCCCACAGCACCGCAGCCACCGCAGTGCAGACCAGCCAAGGCTAGGTCAGAACCAGGCTCAGCGAGCAGCCCCCCAGACAGCCATCCTGGGGCCTCTGCTGAGGCTGGCAGAAAGCAGGGACCACTGAAAAACTTGGTTTTTATCCACACCAGAGGAGACTGCAGAAGCTACTCGGCCAGGAATCCTCCTCAGAGAAATACAGGAGAGGATCTGTCTTAAACTGAAGTACCATTAGAAAACATGAGAAAAAAAGGCAAACAGAGCTCTAACAGATTATTAGACTAGAGTGTATCCCATCAACAACTCTAAAGGGACTTGAGTATGAAACACCTGAACTTACAATCGAAAAACACCTGCTTCAAATTGTCTTAAAATCAAAGGAAGGTGGCAAATAAGAAATCAATAAAAAAAAAATAAATCTAGAGAAGGTCCAGAAAGCTACAGATCAGTACAAATGGAGTGCCCACTGGGCAGCTTGCTACAGGCTACAATAAAGTTTATGTGTATGTCAATATAAATGACATGTTGTGAAGGAGGCAACATTCCAGTATGAAAATGGAAGACACACTTTGGATTATCTCAGGTTTTTTGAGAAGTCATTGAGAACGTGGACAAATGAGATCCACTTGTAAGTCAAGTATNACACCAAAAAAATTAAAGGAGAGACTATTAGAAATAAGAATAAATGACAGTTTGCAGTATTTCTCAGAAGGATATCACAGAATCATGATTAAAGTCAGAAAAGATCTCCAAGATCATGAAATCCAACTTCTGTCCAAACACTATTGTCCCAACTAAACCACCATGCCAACTAAACCATAGCACCAAGTGCAAGGTCCGGTCATTTCCTGAAATGGTGGGATGGTGGCTCCATCACTTCCCTAGACAGCTCATTATAAATCTTGGACATCCTCTCCATGAAAAAATCCCTCCCGACGTCCAACCTGAGCCTCCCCTGGTGCAGCTTGAGGCAATTTCTTTAGTCCTGTCGCTGGTTGCCTAGGAAAAGAGGCTGACCCCCACCTGGCCACAACCTCCTTTCAGGCAGCTGTTAGGATGGTCAGGCATTGGAATAAGTTGCCCAGGGAGGTGCTTGACTCATTGTACCTGGAGAGACTTTTGGGTCTGGTGCTGGGTGATGTGGTTTAGTGGTTAAGGGGTTACAGTGGTAGTGCTGGATGGTAGTTGGACTGGACAATCTTAAAGATCTCTTCCAAACATTATCATTCTATGACTGTATGACATTTGAACTCAGTTTTTGAAAATACAATGTATTTAGGATCCAAATGTTGCCTGCAACTTTTGGAAACTGCCTCACATACCTGCAGAACTTCAATACAACTCTTCACGCTCAGCAGGATTCTGTGGGTGATCCCACACTAAATACATAGGTATCTTCTACAATTATTTTTAAATTACTTTTTGGACAGCGCTGTTAAAGAAACAAACAACTAACCCTAGTGATTTAAACCAAATGGCAAAATCCAAAGAAAGAGGTATGAATCATTCCATTTTCCTAAGATAATAAAGTGTATTTGTTCATAAAGAAGCAAAACTGAAGAGGGACTTTTTACAAGGATATGTAGTGATAGGTCAAGAGGCAATGGCTTGAAACTGAAACAAGGCTGTTTTACATTACATATATGGAAGAAATTCTTTACTGCAGGAGGGGCGAGACACTGGATCAGGTTGCCCTGTCCAGAGACTTTGTGGCTGCCCTGTCCAGGAAATATTCAAAGCCAGCTTTGATGGTATTTTAAGCAACTTCGTCTAGTGATAGGTGTCCCTGTTGAAGGCAGGGGGCTGGAACTAGAGGATCTTCAAGGTCCCTTCCAACCCAAACCATTCTATAATTCTATGAAGAGTCTATGAATTAGTTCAATCCCTTTAACAGATTGAAAAACCCCACCACTTTTCTAACAAACTAAGGGTTCCAGTAAATTTAGGCACTTATACTACTTCTCATTTCTACATTAACTTTCATAATAAATGACAAAATTCTCATAACAACCACTTGCACTGTATGATGTACATGTTGCTCATGAAACATAAAACATCTATCTGACACATACAAATCAAAACATAATGGGAATGTAGATAGCTTTTATATTTTAAAAGTAGTAAATTATCTTGGACATTTATTGTTTTTATGCTTATCTTGTGACATTCTTCAACCCATCAGTTTCACATGAATAGAATTACTCTCTTACAAACAGCTTCAGGCATATAAACTCAATACAAAATAAATACAGTAAAATATTGATAAGCTGAACTATGTAGTTTTGCTTTCCAAAATATTAACATATATTTTCTTTCAAACAGGGTTGATTGAAATGCATAGGGTAAGAGAGTCCTGGCAGATAACAACTTTATTTTTAAAAGTGTGAATTACTTCAAAAATGTGATTATTTTGCCAGGAACGTCAATTGCTTTGGCTAATGCAGAGCCAACAAATTTTTAGTTTATGATAATTGACTTTATAATATCATGTGGAAATTTCTGTCAAAGACATGGCTGCTTCCAGCCACTCCAAGCCACCTACCTCAGACAGAAGAGGTTTAGGAAAGGCCAAAACCACACACAGGCAGAGGGTTGGTGGGGGGAAAGTGTAATGAACAGCTTGAGAACACCAGTGAAGGTCAGTGAGCAGGAAGGCGAGCCGGTGCTCCCTGAAGAAAGCAATGCTTTCATTATTTCTTGCCACCAAAATATATTTTAATTGGAAATAAATTGGATCAATTTTTCCCAGGTCAGACCTGTTTTGCCTGTAACAGTAACTGGTAAGCAATTTCCCATGTCTTAATCATAACCCATGAACTTTTTGTCATCCTATTTTCTCCCTCCTGTCCTGTTGAGGAGGGAAACAAGCAAGCAGCTGGCCACAGCCAGCCCCCAAGACTGACCTACTGACCCCACAGAATCACAGCACTGGACATTTTGCTAATACTTTGAAGGACATTCATGCACTATAACATTGTGAAAACTTACTGCATTTATTATGGAAACTGATAGCCCTAAAACTGTGAAATTAAGAAAGCAATTTAATTTAAATTTTTTCACTGACATATATATGGTTGACAATATAACAGGCTTCAAAAGTCTTTCCTACATTACTGCAATGTACATAACAGCATTCCAAGAAAAAAGGCTTTTAAAACTTCTAAATCAAACAGGTCAGAAATTACATGCTCATGGCTTGTTTCTGTAAGGAACACAAATATTGCCACAATCGCTGAAATTTTTCTCTGGAAAAGACTATGTTACACAGATTTTATCTTAATCCCATTGCAACAAACAGCAATTGATAAATGCAATAAGCCCTTTTTAGTAAAAGAAACAGACTTTTCTTGTTTCACAAGCGAATTTAACAAATTAAATGGGAAATATGTCTGTTCAAACTGAAAGGAAAACATAATAAATGGTAACAGAAGTCAAGGGCCAAAGGCAAGAGGACAGTAGGAGCAAGCTGTGAAATCCAGGATATGTGCTGGTGGAAGGGGAAAAGACGAAAAGAACAAGTAAAAGAACTGGCAGACAAGTGTGTCACTTCTGGGCGTTGTGGGTTGTAAATTTTAACTACACTGGGAGAGCAATGGGTGCACATGTGACCACGTAAGCACAAGGAAAAATGTATAATTCCAGTAAATTAAAAAGATCAAGTAAGCTGATATTTAATGGCCTCAGATGATCTGTCACACCACAACAGATGTACTTCAGATGTTACTCAGCAGTAGCCTTTCCACCTGCCTGTTTTTCTGAGTCTTGTGCATAGATTAACAGGATAAACACAAGCAGATGAAGAGGTAAGTAATGAAAGCAGAAGAGAGCAAAAACTAACAAAAGACAGATGAAGGAGAAGACAAAAATTTTAATGGGAATAATGAAAGAATAAACAGCGGAATTGTTAAAATGTGTGTGAAAACAAGCACCAATATGTTGGTGTCAAAGGTAAAGTAAAAGAGATTAAAGTCATGGATTACTGATGTCAAGAAGCATTTATTTAAAAATGATCCTGCTGCCCTGAACTATAATACAAAAAGGACCCTTTTGAAAGCTGCCTGCCAGCAGTCTTAGAAAGGCCTTGTGTTGTATAATGCCTGGGGGAAATTTAAACTGTCCTTGATTTAAAGCAATTGAAACTTTTTGGTGAAATACAAAAAAAATTTAATTTTATGTGATGTTACCGTTAAACATTGTACTGTAAGAGGCCCTTTCGTAAATGTGACTAAATGGAAAAAATTTTCAGGGTAGCTCAGGATTGATGTAACTAGGCTACCCTTCAGTAGCAAAATTCCCACTGATTTCACCAGAACAGATTTAAAACCAGAACTGAGCACTTTTGAAATTCCTTTATTTATGGATTCCACAGCTGGAATTCATTCAATGCTGTCATATCTATGACTCCACCTTGACTGCACACTTTTCAGTTGTTATGTTATAGGGAGAAATAAATATAAAACTGGGATTCTTTCAGCTTCTCTGACTCAGCATTCTGTTGACTGTACTGACTGTAATAAAACTCTTTGCCTGAGACAAACACACAATATCTGGCCCCTCATTTATTCAAAGTACTTTGTAGGAGTCCTGTGCTGTAAAGAATAAAAAATATCTCTCCTCTTGGTAACTCCTCAAACATGTCAGGCTCTCCTGAGTTGTCTACAGAGTGTCCAAGGTAATCCCATCTGGTCTCCAGCTGTCACTTCAGAAGGGTGCAGGTCTCCTGTATCATATCTGACAGATGACCTCTCAGGTTATCTCAGATTTGCAGGACACATAACAAAGCCCACCCTGTCAAGTAAAAAGTTACTGGGCTACCATCAGCAGGTTTTACATTATTTTTGCATGGCTTCAGTAGTGGGCAGTTATAGCAACACATAAACACATAAATCTGTTCATGTAAATCCTTACACTTTGAAGCTCTTCTAATGTTTAGCCAAAGAATTTCATACTTAGCCTTGCTCTTTTTGCATCTCATCCACTTGCTTTTAGCATGAATTTACAAACCACTTTCCTGCTGCCAAACTCTCCATATGATTTATTAAAATTTTAGCCCACTAAATTAATATAAAATACATGCTAAGACTAATTAATACTAATTGAAAAGCAATCACACAAATTTCTCTTATTTTTTCATGGGCCAGACAAGTATTGAAACAGAGTTCACTGACACTAAGCAAAACACATATATATTTGCATCTCCTTCATTGCTGAAGTCAGTAAACTGACCAAATTCCAATGGCTAATTCTGCTTCTTCTCTTTCAAGCACCAGAATGTAAAATTGAGGGATTTTGGTTAGTATTAAGTGTCAACTGCAGCACAAGTTTAAGTTTAGTGTTCTACACCTCTATGTTATATGTGAAGAAAATAACAAAGCCACAGATTATTTGAATTGCTTGACTAATTTTGGTGGAAGATAAAGTACAGTACTGCTGTTGCATTTAACAGCTAAGTTATCAATTCTAAAATTTCCACAGATGTCAGGTATAAACAATTTTTTAACGCCCTTCCTTAAAAAAATTTCATCCAAGCGGAATACATATTTTCTACTCTTTTCATATTTCTCCACCCATTTCAGATGGAATGGAAATACCCACCAGCTGCAGATAGCATAAAAACTTGGATGGCAAACACAGCTATTGGACTACTCATTGCCATTTACAGACCAGTAACTTTAGCGTATACCATATTTACTGAATTCTAAAGTATGTTTATGCACCCAAATTGTTTAGGCACCCAAATTTTACAAAGTCTGACACAAGTCAACAATGTTTGCATGCAGGAGTTTCTGAGATAAGTTTTCTATTATGACTCATAGCATTTTTCCATTTCTAACTGTCATTACAATTCTGCAATTAGAAAAGCAATCAAATAATATACTGACAAAAATATGCAGCTGCCATCATCCTGTTCATGACAGAAATATTTTGCTGTTCATTGAAATACCCATCATCATCAGAGGTATTATGGAGCCATATGTAGCCTCTCTGAACAGGAGGCAACTGAAAGATATATAGAGATGATGTAACAAAGCAACCTACTGTAAGTTAGAAGAAATAATACAGTTGCTGTAACACAAAGAGAATCAACTACTCTAGTGTAATTAGAATTTTTGAATACATGTTTTCCACCAGAGTATTCTACAGTAAATCTTCAAGTGCCTTCTGGGCAGTGCATAATGATAAACAGGAACTCAGGATGAGTCTTCAATGAAACCTTAGCCTCCAGGACACACAGATGGGATTGGGGGAGCAGCAGAGATTCACCACTATCAGAAAGGGCAAGATGGGGCTCCTCTCAGTAATAGATATCTGTGATCTTCTCACAGAAATGGAACAGCTAACTATAAAAATTGTCATCATGGCTAACAAAATATGACAACAGCAGCATACCAGATACATGAAGTAACTCAAATTTGATGGTATGATCGAATTCCGAGTGAAAGCAAAATGTTGCTTCTTTTTTTAAATATAAACTTCAGTACCAGAGAACAGAGAAAGACCAACTAACGATTTGAAATATGGTGAGCCAAGTGGCTGCTGGCTCCCATCAGGCACAGATCACCTGGCTTCTCCTTAAGAACACAGCCCAACTGCAACATTTTCTATAACACCAACATCCTCTGCTGTTTTACACAAAGATATTTATTGTGTGGACTCCTGTAGCATTCACTGTGTTAATGCAACAACTTTTCCCCACTGCAGACCAAAGAGTAGCAGTAAGAGCTATGATTCTGTGAAAGGTAAACATGTGTAAGGAATGAGAACTACTATTGTCATTGTGGGTTTAGCAACATAAAACACCTCACCCAACTCTTCCTAGAGCTGTATCGCTAGAACTGCTGGCTAGGTAGGATTACAGCAAATTTCCCATTCTACCTATGGTATGAAGAAGGAATGAGAAAAGAACAATGAATATTAACCTCTTTTAAGATACAAGATGTATCTTAACAGTAGTTGTAGCAGTAGTTTTCCTGCTGCCTTGAGAAGTGAAAAGATTTTGTAGAAAATGATCCTTCCCCCCCAAAAAGAGAAAGGTAACACACCTGACATCATCCTCAGCTTCCTCTTTCTGGTTCTGAGAACTGTGTCTGTCCTTAAAAAGGCCATGTTCTCAGAGATAAGGGCCAGAAAGCTGAACACAGATATAGTCTCTGGTTTTGATGTATTTGCAGCTATTTTAGAGCCCAATAACTCATTTGGCAAAGTAAAGATCTTGCTTTGCTTTGCTTCTTGCTGGAGAACATTAGTATGGTATTTCTTATGATGCCCTGAGGTGTGCACTAAAGTGAATCACAGATTCTATACATTGGTCAAGCTCCAAAAAAATAAATTTCTCATCAACAACCAAGACCCTGGGTTTGGAGTCACTGCAAGTGTGTCTTTTGAAGCTGTTTAATGAGGTAAATCAAACTGTCAGGAATGGCAAGGGAAATATGAAAATATCTCTGCTGCAGATACATTCTGGATCATTACATTTTATCAGAGAAGATAACCTTAGTAAGGCATATCTGAGAGAGTTCCCATTTAAAACTAAAGACCCACTTTTCCTATATGCGATACAAAGAGCAGAAACACTATTTCCCAGAGATAGAGGCTAAAGGAAACAAAACTAGAAGAAAGACAAACGCAATGATAAAACATGGCATCAGCCAGCAGTCAGAATGCACATCATTATTTCTTAGTAAGAGTTAATTTCCTTATATGTTTGCTTTAGTCTTGAAAGAAAAAAAGTATGCATTTAATTGAAATCCTCAGTAGCTTTTCAATATCCCTCTTTTATAAATCAAATGCATTTTATTTATATGGATATATTTGACATTTTCCCTTCCAATTTTTCTTGTTATTATTGTAACAATACTAAAAGCATAGTGAGCAGTAACTTACATTCAAATTTTGCCTGTTTCAGTTCTTCATCAATCAGACTTATAATAATCCTTCCCTATTGAAATACTGTTACAATAGTTATGCATTCCTTTTATAGAGTTGTTACTGTTGCTTTCTATAATTGTTTTAAAAAGTTCTTATATTTGAAAATACAGAAAATAGCAACTAAAGCCTCTCAAAAAATCAGAGTATTTCTGCTAAAATGCAAACATTCTGTAATTTTTACATTTCCCCCTGTATTCTATGATTTCCTATGATCTTGAGCATTATGTTTTAAAATATTCCATTTAAACAACACTCTTACCCTACAATTTAAGCCATTGCAAGATCTGCTCACCAGTATAACCACAAGCACAAGTCAGGAGTGACAAATGCTGCATTCATCCATGGACAAACAGTACTTGTTACTACACTTGTGGATTTTTTTTCTGTTATTTTTAATGATGATAAAATTGAAATATAAGTATGTGTATATATATATATATATATATATATATATATATATAATATCTGAATATATGACATACCACCAACCTCTTCAGTTTTGCATATTTTCATGGTCGAAGAGTAAACTTCAGAAAATATTAACCACCCACAGAGATCACCTTGACATGCTTTTGCTGCAGAAAATAGAACATTATACAAACTACTGAAGCCTGAAGCATACTCAAAACATCACATCCTATTTGTAAAATGCACAGAAAGAATAATGGGATCAGTAAGAACATTTAAAAAGGAATGTGTTATATTTAGTTTTAACTCTATAAAAATGAGACTTCTCAAAAAGCAGGCATCCTTATTTTTAACATGATCAGATTAAGCTGAATATAACTGTTGGATAAATCCTCCTTAGTTTTACTCATACAATCTCAAAGACATTAAGCCATATGCAAAAAAATTATGTACGCCTCAACTGAAGACGAGAGGACAAGCTACTGGAAAACCAATGCCTTTACATGAAAAAATGGCAATCACACCAGAATTTCCTAAATCCATATTTTAAAGGAATCTAGTATAAAATTTAACAGACTTTGAAGGAAAGTAACATTTATCAATCAAAAAATTACAATGGACTTCCAATTATGAGCGTTCTTGACTTCAGAGAAATCAGTCTCAATGTTCAGGATGTACTTCTTCCTCACAGGTTCATGTGAACTGCCACACAACTTCTGGCAATAAAAATAGGGTTATGTAAATTAAATCCAGCTATGTTTTTAAATAATTTTAAAAGGAATTGCAAAGAAAAATATGACATCATAATTATGGTAGTAAAAATTTACCTCAATGGCTCAAGTGAACCCTTCCAATCTAAGTTCTGAGGTCAATACAGAAAATCACGCAAATTTATTCTGAATATTAGCATGTATACAGAAAGGACAGATAATGTAATACAATTAGAATTAGGACAAATAATTCAACATTGTTTCATAACAAGTTTCATATCAAAAGATCCTTTATTTTTCATTAATTGCGCTCTATTCCATATCGAAAAAGGAAAACATGCATTGTTTTCCTTATTGCATTTATACTTCATACTGCATGTTCTACTTAGCCTACTGAAACTCTTATTTACTCTGAGTCCTCAATGAAGAGGGCACACAAAATAAGGAATTACACCCATGAAAAAAAATTGCTACATAGAGTCAGGTGTCTCTTAAAGGAAATACTGGACTTTCCTGAAAAGGAAAGCACTACCTATTTTCCTAGCAGGAAATACAATTGCAGCACATAAGCAAGGAAAAGACCCACTAATTCTTGTGGTGAATTCACTGGCAAGACAGCAGCCTTTGTTTTTCACTACAGAGAGTATTGAGGTATTCAAGAACTTGATGGAATTCAGTAATTTTACTTGTGACATTACAAAAAAAAAATCTATTAGATTAAACTATCTAGAAATATCAAAAGGACTTCTGACATTCTTACCTCAATATGGTCTTTCTATGCTGGGAAAAAAAAAGAGAGGGACAGAAGGAAAAGTGGGGAGAAAGGTAAGAGAGGAAGAAGGAAAGTGAAAGGGGAGGACAGAGACACAAACATATCTATTTTAGCTCACTTAAATCTCTGCTACAGTCTAAGTCTCATACAAGCTTCAATAAATACAGTAATATGAACACATTTCCTTCAGTCCATTACAAAACAGCCTCCTCATCTGGACACAGGAGAACTTAAGAATTTGGCACTCAAAATGACACTACTGAAAAGCATATTGCTTGGACATTTCCTAAACTTCAGTTTCCTTCCTTCACAGGTTTTGTGCCAGAACAAACGCCTTTCAGTTTTTGAAAGAGCTCAAATTTTCAACGCTTTGGAAAGAATTACAAGTTTCAAGTTACTACCAGTAGCATTGTCTCTATCTGTCCACCTCTTACAGGGCACCTACTATTCTGCCTGTACCTAGGGAGTAAGATGAGAAAGTTCAAAATCTGCAAGCTACTACGGTGGAGGAAGGAGAGGACTGACATGGAAGGAACTAACAGAACATTCAGGGAGAAGCCAGATGAATTTCTGAAGGTTACATGATACATTGATACAGAAATTGGTACAATCTTTAGAATTGCTTTGCTCAAAAACCATTTTATTTCACTGTATGTTTCACGCAGTGTTTAGGCATTTTCATGCATCATTAGAATAGGCATCAAAACTCAAGTTTTCCAAATCACTACAGCTTCAAGCAGCAACTTTAGTTACATCAGCTTTTAGTTTCCCTTTTGATCTTTTGTTGTGATGTGCTTTATTTCTAGGACTATCACTCTGCACGGGCTGTGAAAGTCACTAGTGTCACATTTTTTGCCTTGTCCTTTCATTTTTTCTCTCATGAAGTCATTTACCCCAGTGGCTCTTAGATTCCTTTCAAAAACTGAACTCAACATATTTCTTAATTCTGCAGAATTTCACAATAATCAGATAATTTTTTAGAAAGCAATTTCATCCATCATTTTTACTGAAAGCAAAAACTACCTACCTTTCAGAATGACAAATGAAACAAAATCATTTAAAATTTAAGAAATTTCCCAAACACCTTCTGTCAGTAATATCTACTATTGGTAGAGCTTTCAGTGGGAGAAAAAGGAATAATTCAGAGCAGATCCTTAGAAATTCCAATTATGTTTGTGGGGATTGGAATATATCTCATACATTTTGGCAAGGCTTCACTCACCATGTAGATTTCCAAAGTTATGTACTAAGCAAAACAGGTGTATGAACCAATTCATGAAGTAAAATTATATGAGCAATTAGCTGCTGAAGTGTCATCAGTCAGTTACTGAGAGCTCCTTCACATGCATTGTCACTGCACTCTTAGCAAATCCTCAATGTAGTCATTAGGGAGGAAGAAAATTGAGACTTATCTCAACAGAAGAGGCACACAAAGCATTCAGAAAAAGCTGCACATAAAACGTGGTGCAACACGAGTTCAATTATCTCCTTATTGTACAGTATGAGCATGTGCAGGATATGAAAATAGAAGGGAAATTGTATAAATACTGAGACACAGTCTACACAATATAGAGTAGTTAGGAAAAGGGCAGTAAACCATATTGGAGCACTACAGTCATGAAAAAAATACAGAAAGGTATTGGAAACAAGGCAGTTGATGGTGCCATAGCCTGGAAAGTAGTTCTGCTCAGAGAATTATGCTGGACCTTACTCTAAGATCCCTTATTGACATGAAATGAAAAAAAATTCTGTTTTCATTCTAAAGCTTTTCTTAAGAATTTTGGTGCTCACCTAATGCTATTTAACATTTTACGTATTTCAATAAAGACAGCCAAACTGAAGTATTTAATTTACTATAATTATATATCCACAGTTCATAAACACTATTTACCAATATGTCAAAATTTTGATAGCAATTCAAAACTTAGGTAAATTACACTGAAAAGTCAGATACCAGAATCATTATATTACTTGCTAGTGCTATTCAAATAGTGTAATTACATTACACTTGCTTTGGTCCTTACTTTGTAAATGCATTAAGCTGCACAAGTACCATCAAAGGTCAAAATACACAAGACGCAAGGGTTCAGTCTCAGCAGGGTATTAGATTTGGTGCTCATTTACACGCTAAGGATATTAATTATGATGAAAAAAAAAAGGCTAACCTGCCACCAAAACCTGAAAAACTGTTTAGAGAGAGCCTCTTTTTCCAGTAACAGTTTCACTGTTCAACACTGCCAAGGTACCACTCAGAAGAATATTTATGAACATATGTGCTATGTTTTTTTGGAATCAATACAAAATTGAAATAGAAATTATAGGCTGACATATCTGAAATACTTATGTTTAAGTAAGACTCAGTATCTGATAAAAATACTACCAAAAAATCTCTATGTCCTGGGTCATGGGGGACAATGGTTTAGTTCTACACATTGTTTCCTGCTGTCTTCCAAATACAGCCAGTGAGAATTTCTATAAATTTTATGGAAAATTCCTGCCTCAAAACTGTAAGTAAAACATTTTGTTGGCCAAGTTTACAAAAAATACCAAGTGCTCCTTCTCAAGCAATAGTCTCAGCATAGCTAAAATAATGCTGAAATCACAATATGAAAGCTGTTTTCCAAATCTTTTCAAGATATTCAAAGGCCCAAGTATAGTCACAAGTATTGATCAGCATGAACTAGGACTATCAGTCCAGTCTAAAATGATATCTGACTAGAAGTGGCACTGGTGGCTCTAGTAATCCTGTGCTGAATCCCTGCCACTCTCATCTTCAGGCTCTTGCCATGTATCTAGAGCCATTTCAGACTAATTTATATCTCCAAATGACATTAAGCAACAGAAGCCTCTGCACAGTCAGAGAAGGGAAAGAAAAAGATGTTTTTATAGATATTGAAGAGATGGACCACAGAGCCCTACAGCTGTCTGAAGTGCTTGCTGAAGGACCCCATCTCTCTCCAAGGACTATTGACAGATTTTGAGTATACCAGACTGCTGGTGTAGGCATCCAGAATAAGGCTATGAAATACACTATTTTCCCTTGCAAATAGACACTTGGTAGTGAAAACTACTGAAGTTGTGTTTTCTTTTACAAAGTTGCGAAGGAAATAAAATACTTTCTTCACATATCTGCTAATATGAAACTTTTGCTCTTTACATTTCTGTCCTGTGGCATCTTTATTAAAAAAAAAAAAAAAAAAACAGAAAATTATCTTCACGTAACAAGCAATGTATTTACTGCTTCCAGCACAGAAAAGCATCTGTATATTATCTCTGATAGTATGAACTTCTGTTTTATTCTCTCCTAGGCCATCACAACACATCATCAGCAATGCTGCTCATAGGTGCACTCCAGAATTTCACATGGCAAAGCACAGCGAATTTTATTCTAGTGACGCCTCTATCAATGCCACTTTTAGAAGACTTTCCAACAAGTGGCAAAGGCAGGACAGAAGAAAGGATGAAAAATTAGAATTTACATTGCCTGTATTTGTGCACAGTATGCCCAGAAGTTACAAACACCCAGGCTCCTTGTCTGATTGCTGATTTTATTTAGCAGTCCTGCATTGACACAGTGTCGCAATATTCCAGCATCTCCCTTAGTATATGTCCTCCTTGTCAAACACCCCCCAAAAAATCAGAAATATTAAAAATACAGCTCTTCCACATCTGATAACTCCGCTAATTAAACAGATCCACTGATATTTAGCATCAAACCAGCTAAAATGTGTTTTTCATTTGCATTAAAACTCCTATCTGTACAAAACAAAATGTGTTTTGGGTGAGCAGTAATGCTTCATCAGCTTAATTTAAAACAGTATCTGACTGAAAATGCCTTCTGTAAAATTTTGGGTTAAGTCTCCAGTCTTAATCTTTGCATGCCTGCAACACATCCTGACAAAGTCGGTTCAATTAATCAGGATGCGACATACCATTAGACTCTAAACAAAAACGTTAAAAACACAGATGTCAGCTTTTCAAATAATATCTGGTAAAGAACAAAACAAAATATTTACAGCTATACACAACTCTTCAAAAATGTCTGCTCCCCCCAACACATTAATCACTTCTGATCACTCTCAGCACAACTTCATCGTGGCACACTGCATCCACTGACAAATAACTTTATGTCAGAATGACAGTTTGTTTGATAGTCTTCTAAGAGTATGGAGATTTTAAAATCAGATTTAAATACACAACATACAGGTGTGCTTAAGTATCTTAGATTGGGATTTTCTTTAAATCCAAGGTATTTAATTTAAAATGATTATATAGAGAACATATATAGCTAGATATTGCAATAGTCTATAAAAAAAATCAAATTGAATTTCAAGTATTTAAATTTACTTTTGAAACTTTACAGGAAAACAAGATATTCAAAGAGGTAGGCCACAAAATACACACGGGGGCAGTAGGGCCTATTGTCAACAGAGCTGCTTTTCTTAGGAGTAAAGGAATACAGGTTCTACGGCAGAATTATGTATCATTATTTTCAGGGATCTCAAAGACTGATCAAATCAGAGATCCGTGGAACTATGGCAAAAAAAAAGATACCGCAGGAAGTAAAAAAAATTAACAAAAAATGTAGTTGAGTTAACTGAAGACAGAAAAACAGACAACTGAAAACTGACTGATGGCACAGATCATTTCTCATCCAAATGTCAGTTTCTCTTCAAACAGAATAAAGAAAAGTGAGGATGGAAAAGTCAGTATGGCTTTTTTGATGGGGAAAACAGAGCTAAAGAGAAAGACTAATGATGTAAAAGTATTTTCATGTGTATCAATACAGAGAGAAAAAAATAGCAAATAAAAGCATTTAAAAAAATAAAATAAATATAGAAATGAAGACTAAACAGACTTTTTTTGATCATACTCATTCTGAGGTATTACTAGGAAATCAATTTTAAGACTTGAAAAACAGAGTAAAACAGACAGTGGTAACTACTCCCTAATACTATAGATTATAGAGTTACAAGCCACTCTATGATTCTGTGATTTCCAGAAAAAAATGCTGTGCAAAAAAAAATCTGATAAAACCATCTACACTGTGGGCATGCATCCACATCTAACTACATGCCCACCTCAAAACACTGGTGCAATGTTTGGTCTTAGCTGCTTGTAGCTAATCAGACAATATTTGTGGAAGAGCAATCTAAGGTTTTCCAATGTAGAACAGTTTCTCCCTGCTTGATGCCTTTTTCAGGATCAAATCTCGCCTGGCCCTGTAACACTTCCCCTGTCAACCTACATTTTAAAGCTATGTCTCTATAAACTTTCAAGCCCAGAAGGTGCTAACTCATCTGCCCATATACTCACCTCTAACTACACTTATACGGCAGACAGAGACTGTCTCACACTCCACTTATCACTGCCTTTGATCTCCTTTTTAACCACACCAAGGTTCAATCTACTTTTTTAGCTATCAGTAGCCAATTCACACAGTATCAAGACTGACAGGAGTCCTAGATGAATTATTTCATGACTCTTTCAAAGTGTGACTTCCTGATGGCATCTTATTTTTCTGGGCAGGAGTCTTAGTATTCCACATGGAAATTGGCACACTGTCTCATACTGAGTCTCCACATAATTGCATTATAAACGAAGTTGATCCGATCCTTCAAGACAATGTATTTCTAGAAATATAAAAAAGATTTTAGGAAGGGCAAGTATAACACTACAATAAAAAAACAGGGAAGAAATGAACAGAGGAGCAAGGGAGCATAGGTACTCAAGGCAGGTAAGCATTTCACAGGTATTTTGGTTGGATAGCAACTTCAAGCAATATAGTTTTATAAGTGTTTATTAAAAAAGAAAGGAAAGAAAAAAGCTTCAGGAAAATAAATACAGTAGGGACTTGGAGTGAGGCAAATCAGAACACTGCTTGGGGTCTTTGCTTCAAGTCCAAGTTTTTTTTTTATTTTCTGTATGAAAAGCACAAAAGAAAGGAAATTGAAATAAATAAATAAAACCTTTCGGTTTCAAACACACAACTGTCTCTCACATACACAATTTCAGAAGGGACTGAACTTCAGTCTACAGTTATTAATCCTGCAATGTCACTGTGGGTCTGTATCACAGCTGTTTTACTTAGCTCCCCATATATTCTTTGTTACAGAAACAGCTCAAAAGGTTTTCTCATTGCTGAGCATGCCTATAACACTATATTTTATGACAAAATCTTCTAAAGATGCCAGTTGATACTTTTATTGTATGCAATATGTTTTGAGTAAGGAATTTCAATTTTTTCTTTTCCTATAAACATCCAAATCTATTTATTATTTTACAGACTCTTGGCTGGAATTTTTTTTTTTTTAATCAACATGCTTCTTACAACAGTAATGACTAAAGGCACATTTCATGTTTCTGGACAAAGCATAAGAGACTAGCAAGTAATGTCTGCAGGAATGACTGCTAGTGTGCAGGTAAAAATTAATACAAAAACATAAATATATCAAAAATAACATTTAAGAAAAGAACAAGCCAGACAAAATTGATAATTTCTAAAAAAAGACTGAAAAAATTCCAGAAATTACAAAAAAAAGTTCAGATAAGACAAACATCTGTGACATCTTTATTGACATGATGGAGAGTGCAAGGTAATGAAATTGCATATACTTAATGTTCAAAACTTACATAACTTAACAAAAGTTCCTTCCAGTATATGTGCATATATATAAAATGGAGGCCTGGGACACTCAGCTTCTTAAATCTTCAGAGGAAGTTTACTGCTTTGAAGAATGTTGCAAGAGCGCAGCAGCACAGCCACCAAATGACTAAGGCAAAAAAAGGAAGAACTGCCAGTACTGAAATCCAAGAGCACCCAGCTGGTAGATTTTAAGCTACATGGATGAGGAAGAACATTTTCTGAGCTTCAAAAGGCATACTGCATGCCACTGAAACAAAACATGGATATAGTCAAGAGCGGGTTACTTTATAAAATGTACCTAATCTGTAATTTTTAGAGAAAGACCGTTCTTCATGTGAGGGAAGCACACTCTCCAGATACAGAATAATACATTTAATAGCCATTTTGACAAAATACTTTAAAACTATTATCAAACAATAATAATATGTTATTGCCACATATTGCCTTGTCACAAAAATAACTGAGAACCAGATGGGCGAACACATGATAGAATTCTCAACATTTAACCTCTGACCACAGTCAAATTTAGAATCAGCAAATGTCCAAAAGCTCTTCTCAGTTCACGAACATGTGACAACCTCCATGAAATAAGCAGATTGTATTTCCATTTGTACCAGACAGATGTTAGCAATAGGCAATATACCATTTACATGGAAGTATCTTGACTCCGAATGTATCCAAATGCATTCATTTAGATTACGTGCTTAAACACTACACAACACTGAAGGGCAAAACCAGCCTGCCACTGCCATGTAATTGTCCCAAGCACTGCTCTGCATTGCCTTCAGTGGCCTTGCCCAAGCCAGCACCATGTTAGTGGGTCCTTTTGCCCCTCTGCCTCCAGCCCTTTGTCCTCTTCTTTCCACTCCAGCCCATGCCTGCATTACCTTCCTGGCTCCAGACAGTTCAAAAGGGACAAAAATAGGGTCCCAACACCCACTAACCCTGCAGATGTCTCTGTCTCCCCAGAAAAATGATGGAGCAGCACAGGACCACCATGAGTTGCAAGGGCTAGGTCTTCACTGGGTGCACAGCAGAGCATTTTGTGCTGAGAAACACAACCCAGAAATGAGGGATAGAAGTCTTGTATGGACAGATTCTGGACCCCAGTAACACCAACTCAGCTGGGGAGAAGATAGAAGTTCTAGGAAAGGAGAAGATATTCAACTCAAAACCACAGTACCAAAAGACTTCAGTATGCAAAGCCATATATTATAATGTTATAAAAAATGTAGTGCCATTGTCTATCACTGCTGGATTCAATGCAATCAGCATGATACAGTTACCCATCAGCTGGGGACCTAATGAGAGACAGATTCTCCCTTTTTGTGGAATAATTCTCTAGACAACATACAGAAAACAGTGCCAATTATTATGATAATAGGATGACAGGAAAGTCAAAAGTGTTGCATGGCAGCAGAGTAACACTAAAGAGAAGGCAGCTTTCCCACTCTTCAAAATTCCTCAAAAGCAGAGAGCAAGTTATAGTCATTTAAAAAATTTGAAGGAGAACTGCCTATGACACACACTCAGTTGAACAAAACTCTACAAAGTTAAAAAGCTTGTGTTTTGAAAATACTCAGAATTATTCTGAGAAGGTAAAGGAACATTTAAGTACTTCTATCTAACCTAAGGATAGGAAAGTGCAGTAAAGGCAGATAAAACACAGATAGACACATTACTCGTGGACAGCATTATGTGTTTTAAGGACAAAGAAATCTTCTGAGTATGCCTTTTCTGCAGCATCACCCAAGTGGTTAAAGCAAATGTAAAGTATCATCATACAAACAACAGAATAATCTATAATTACTTGGAAGCCTTAAAAGTGATGCCCCCAACTACCTGGTAATGGCTAATTATTTTGTCTTTTAACTTAATATCTGACTGGAAATCCTTGTACAAATATGTACAAACGTATGAAAAGTATTACTAATAGAAAAATAAGTGAAGTGGAGAATTCAGTGTTGGAAGCATATAACATGTCTGAAGAGTCAGAAATATAATTACATATATGATCATAGGTAGTTTTGTTATTTCTCACACTCAGGACAGGATGTGATATTTTCAAAAGCTGAATTAAATCCATACTATTTTTATTTTATTTTACTGATTTTGCAAATCTTTGTTTGTTGCTGGAGAGAATACTGAATATTACCATCCTCAGGACCTGTCTTTGTTACACCTCTGTAGTTTCACTCCAACTGTGCTAGAAATTATTTTCAGCTGGCCCAGAGGCATTGTCAAATGCTCTGCGCTGCCACGGGCAAGACCAATACTTGAGAGCTAACTTAGGATTCCTGCTGCCTGAACTGGTAGAGAACAAGCATGTGGTAGAAGTGATGAGCTTGCTCTCCTGAGGGTAGGGTGCCAGCTGCACTATAAAAGAGAGATAGTGTGGAATTAATAGTGGCCTCACAGGCAGGCTGTATATTTTACCTTTCAACAGAAGAAAATCATGCCTTAATGGAAGCTAGAATGGAAGAACAAGGACTCACTATGCAGAAAAGGCAACTCTAGCTTGCAAAATAAATTTATTTCAGTTCTGTGGACTTCTGCCTCAGTATTGTAGGATGCTTTTCAGATGCTTTGAAGGATAGTTTGTGCCTAAATAAATGTATTATCTAATGACAAACCACTACAGAATTGCCACAGAAAAATAAAGAATAGAAGCAAATTCTGTATGTGGAAACTCTGGATTGATGTATGCAAGAAGGCAGAAGTGGGCTTATAAAAAGCACGCATAAGCAAATGCAGTACAGGCTTTTTTGATGAGCTCGTGAGGTTCTCTCATGGGTACATTGCCATAGAAAACAAAATACAGCTGTGAGGGAAACTGTCTTCAAAGATGTAGACAAGTCTGGAAGTAGAAGGAGGCACCTACAAGTGCAAGTGGAATGAACAGGTATGACATAATACTTGATCATACAAAAAACACAAACAAAAGACAAAGTTCAGAGATAAATTTCCTAAGATTTTGGACATAACAAACAAACTTTCTCAAAAATAATCCATGTAGCACTTATACTTCATTTGGTTCCACCAACGTTTTCCACCCCCTCTCAATCTATTGCTGGACTGCTCAGCACATATTTAGAAAGCACACATGTAAAGCTTAAGTGAGTATCTTTAATTGGAGGCAAGAGGCCTTGAGAATATAAAACAGGAAGGGATATGAAAACACAAGCAGACTAAAAGAATGAATTCTGTGACTACAATTTGCTTTAAGGGAGGAAACATTTGATTTGCAAACGAACAAAAAAAAAAAAAGAGAAAGAACAAAATTGTGAAAGTTATGCAAGAAGGTCTGAATAAGAAATTTACCAGAAGGATCAAAGGAAAAAATGGATCTGAACAATATCAAACATAAAAAGATGCAGGATCTGGTCCTGGTCAGGATGAATGAAGCATGAGGAAAGAGTAAAAAATAACCCTGAGTCACTGAATCTGAGTGACAAGGAGGATAATGTTCTTGTCATTTGTGATAGAAAATAAGTGGATAGAGATCTGTTTTGGAATGATAAGATAATTAAAAAACATCATATTAGAGATCCAGCCTGGGACACAAGAATAGATGGAAGGAGCAATAACATTGGTGGAAAGACAAGTCATCAGTATAACCATGACAATAAAGGCAGTGCAAGATTCTTTCTGCTCCTTCCATTTTAGTATTTTTTATGATGAAATTTGCATGAAGCAGAATCTGCATGTTGGAACTTTGGAGTTGTCCCACTTGCTACTCAACTGAATTACTGACTCTAGATTCACTGCCATAACCAGAGGACAGTATGGGTAATATTGCTGGTGGTGATTACTTATGCCATCAATGTCTCCCAAAGCTTCTTTTTATCTCATCTGCCTTTGGGACCAAATGATGGAAAAAGCTGCATTTTCTGCTACTCACAGTGTACAGTTAGGAGCCTCAATTTTTAACACCTTCTCAGACCAGTTCAGGGGAATTCGTTTTAGTCTTTTCTCATGAACGAAATTCTTGCAAAATGGGATTGATTCATCACACACTAAAATATGGAAATTATCTCAGCAGTTATTGCCCTAGATAGCACTTGGTTTATTGAAGTGCTCAGTACACAAGGATTCACAGTAGGTTGATGAACTCTGTCACTGGGCTTTGTACCATTTTTGTTACTTCTTATGGAGGAACTTCTAATTGAGAAGCCAGGCTGACAGCATTAAAAGGTTTAAGACATGCCATGCACAAAAGAGGCTTACCAGTGGACAACCCCAAGGTGGGTAAGAACACTTCATGATCACTAGCTGAGCACCACAGGGCCAAAAAGGACTGCAGAAAGTCCCATAGTTGGCTTGTGCTATTCCAGAATGGAATCAGCAGCCTGTGCTGGGGAGTTCTTAAAGGCTTACAGCTATGAAGGGCTCACAGTTTTATCTGTTCCAATGTTTGCTATCCTCCCACTCCAAAGTATACCCGATGTCTAACCTTAATCTATTTCACTGTAATTTAGATCCACCATTTCTGCTTTTAGCCACCTGGAATAAGGTGAACAAAATTGCAGCAGCTTTCTAATGCATTTAAAGATTTATCTTGCCTCTCTCATTCTCCTGTTCTTTAAGTTATCAATTTTTCTAAACTTTTTATAACTGCCATTGCTTTTATACAGACTCTCATCTGTATAGTTCATCCCCATCTTTTCTGAAGTGCCCAAAACTGAATACATTAAACCTGAGCAGCATTGAAGGAAAAGTTTCACACTTCTTCTATACCATATTAAATTTTCCAACGTTTGCACTTTTTTGAATTTTACCACATCAGTTTTGCATCTTTGGTTGGGAATACCTACAATCCTACAACTTTTTCTAAGGAGCCTGCTATCCAGATAATTATTCCCTATTCTTTATTTCTTCAGTGGCTTAGTCTTGTTTCAGATGCCTGTTTCCCTTCTTCAATTCAAGGCTTTAGTGAGGTGGCACTAACAGGAGGCTGTCTTATGTCTGTCTTGTTGGCATGTTGACTGAAGCAAGTGATCACTACTAAATTAATTTTCTATTGGTTATAACACATTTTTTATTCATATTTACAGCATGTTGAAAGTATTAAAAATTGGAAGCTCCTCCCATCGGAACAATCTCTGATGCAGACAAATATATTTTATAGAGATTATTTTTAGTAAGAATAGAAAATGGGATGCTGGGTAATCCAAGGTCATCCCAGTATGTTGAAGAGAGAATGACCTGCCAAGCCACACTATGAGTAGAAATATTTTATAACTGCTTTCAATTCTCCTCTGCCTCTACTTTTACTGAACAAACTGAACTTTAGACAAACTGTTATCAGTCTTTCAGTATAAGTTTAAAATAAGGTCAGTCAGTTTCATATGTGAAATGAAGTTAGTTTAGCTTCATATGCCATACTTAGCATAAATTTCTCAAAAAGTGCTTGAGAAGGACTATTTTCAATATTCAAATTGCTGTATAGATGTAGCATTCATAGCTTCAAGAAGATGTGGCAGAACTTCCATTATTATAATAATAGATGATAGTTTATCTTACATTTTGCTTAGATTTTAATTTTTCCAGTTTTAAAGACCATTACTAAAGTGTATTTATTCTTCACTTATTTTTAATCATAATATTCAATTGAAGTTTGGGTCAAAATAAATAACCTGGCCCAAGGGCCTAATTTGCAGTGAGGTCCTATTTAAGAGTTTGCTGATAAGCTCACGAAGAAATAATTAGAACACTTAAAGTGACAAATTAAAGCCCATGCAATTAGCAAAAACCCTCATGATTACTTAATATTTTCTAAGTGGTTTCGCAAAAGCAATGACAGGATTTAACGCTACAAGATAAAAATGCTAGTCATGTGGAGAAGTGAATTACATATGTTTACCATATTGAAGAGTGTGAGAAAAAAATCAAATGCAGTAAAAGGGTATTACTAAATTAACACTAGAGTGTACTATCAAAGTAAAATATTCGCCCTGTCACTTATCTCTGTCATGGTGGTCTGTGAGTCCTGAATTTATGCTGCCAATGCCTAGCCAAAATATGTCTCAATTTCTGTGTTTAAAAGTAGTGCATGATCACTTGAACCAATTTATATTATAGCATCTGATCAAAGAAACACATTTAAAAAACTAGTTTTCATGCAGAATTCTAAGCAAAGTTTTTTCTCTAGAAAAGAATAAAACTATGAGGGATCCATGCATGCAAAGTTTGGCCTTTGTCCTGAAGACAAGCATATCCCAAAATTCTCTGCAGTTTTTTCATTTGTCTAACACAATATCATTCTCGATTCTTTGCTGTTCTCAGAATACCTTAGAGCACAGTGAGAAATATTGTGGGCATTAAAGTTGCATGCAACATGCACACAAACGTGTCCACCTGCATTTACATATACAAGACTCCACTGAAAGAACTCAAATCACCAATAAGCCTACAATTTTTAGTCATCCCTTGGTTTTCTTTCAATTAAAAATAGTTTCAGAATGGGAAATTAAATTCTCTAAGAGTTATTTCTGCAGTGCTGCTTGAAGGGGAAAAAAAGAAAACCAAACAAGCCTGTTGTACTTGAAATCTGTGAAAATATTTCACATCAACCTCCAGGTCTGGAAACAAGAATAAACTCATTAAATCTGAATAGACTATTGCTCAACTGAGAAACAACTCATTTCAGAAAAAGATGTATCTGTTCAGCTGGTTAGAGACAGGAAACATTTTCTCACCAATGATCAGTACTAATAAATAACTTGAGTAATGTCAGCATATGAAAATTCACTAGAAGATTTGCAGCAGCAAACCATTTGGCACTTTATGCAGTATTATTTATATGGAACCTGTGAAATGAAGTGCAACTTCTGTGCCTCTATGGAAAAATAGAAAAAAAGTTTCCAAAAGTGTTTATAGTGCAAATTTATATAAAAGACCACCCTTCCTCAACATCTTACAATATGAAATGTAGTGTCAAGTTTCATATGTCGACTACATGTTTTGGAAATATTTTAATTCAGCAAGCAGTCTACTGTTTACTCAAGCACAGAGAGTACTAGAGAAAAATGTATAAACAGAGACATTTCCTAACACACAGCAGAACATACTCCTTTCCTCAGTGCTCCATTCTCTCTGCTCTTCTTCCTCCATATCTGACTCCAGACCTGAAAGGAACCATTTCTTCCTCTATCTATTTGAACCAAAGGCCAGCATTGTTTTGAATTTGACCATTCAGTCCCCATTCTCATCTGCTATTGAAACCCATTCTCTTAACACCTAGGAAAGGTTTTCTTCACACAGGGAAGAACACTACACAGGAAAAATATCCTCAAGAAAACTTCTTGCACTTTTGATGCACAGCTCAAAAGAAAATAAATAGTAAAATGCTGGGAATTTTGATGACTTTCTCTTCTGTGCAATGAAGTTTTTATGGTGATTTGCTGCTGTTAATCAGGCTACAAATGTAAAATAAGCAGTGCTGGCTATTGACTCTGTCAGGCTGCTGGAATCAACGCTCCAAAGAAAAGAGGTGCAGCCCCCACTTGCACACAGCTCGGGGCAGACACCTCTGTGTGCTCACACATCCAGTGCTGTGCAATGGCAGGTTCTTCTCTCTTGCCTGTACATAATCTTTTCCAAGCATCTGAATGTTGGCGAGGGAGAATGCCTCAATCTGCTAGTTACTACGTATCACCAAGCAGTATTGACTCCTTTTAAAATAATTTGCAACTGAAATTTTGCACATAAAAACCTTTTGCTTACAGTCACCACCATTCCTGCTTTCTTTAAAATATTAGCAATAAGAGGTTTAATGCAAAAAAAAAAAACAACAACAAAACGTGAACGTCTTTACGTTAATAGGTCACTGTTGCTTAGTGACCTATTACGTAAAGACTTTCACTCTTTCTCAAATTATTTTAGGTGAGTTGCCCATTCTCAAGATAAAAAACTCTGGGTAAAAAGTCAGCAAGAAACACTCTACTCCTCTAAAATAAGTTTCCATTATTTTTCATTGAAGAAGCAACAACTGCAGTGTCTGCTACATCTTTGCAGATTCCGTACTGCTCTCAACAACTGGAAATATGATTGTAGCAGTCACAACCCAGACAGGAAAAATACCCAAAAGTAATCAACAAATTCCAGCTTTTAGGGGCAGACCTTTATTATCTCCTTCCTTCTTCATTATTTCATGCAATGTTATAAAATCAGCTAGGATGACACAATCACAGGGATGTAAACACTTTCATATCAAAACCACCCGTATTCACCCTTGGTTCAACGCACCTACTAGTGAATTTGAGTCAAATGTCATTTAGCCTGGATGATAACCTTGTGTCCAAGGAAGGACACAGGCAGCCCTGCCAGAGAGACACTCGCTGTATTTCTCTGCTGTGGTGGCTGGAAGCAGAGCCCCTGTACTACACAGACACTGCACCCCAGCACACCAACAGCTCTGGTGGTTTGGCAGCACTTTAGAAGCGTCAGAAACACAACCCCCCAACAGATGATGATATCCTACAGATACCTCCATGATTAGGGAAAGCACACAGACTCTGATGCCAGTCCCAGCCAGCCAACTATCCCACCATGGGCTTTTCAGCTGCCCTTTCTGTGCAAGAGTGCTGAAAGTTTAACATTTCCAAATTTTAAGCTGTTTCAATTGTTTTTTTTATTTGAAACTCACAGTCTTCTTTCTGGAATACTTTTTTTTTCTGATTGGCAATATTTATTAAATATAGAGAAAACCCCCAAATGCACTTGCATTTCTTTCTGTGACACAGAGCTGGTTTCTTGTTCTCAGTGGTTTTTACAAACTTCTGGTGAAATCTAAATTTCTTTTAAACCAATATTCAAATTCATTTCCATGGCTCAAGCACTCATAGATCTACAGAGTAGCTCATAAGCATACAAATTTAGGACACTGGAGTGAAATAAATACAGTAGTTAAATCTTCTCTTTGGCAAATTTCTCCTGTTCAACACGACAATTTTATTTAGAAACTTCTATAATCCTGACAATGCCACCTTCATGCACTAATCTATACAAAAATTTTCATAGGATAATATTGCAAAAATATATTTAAGCTGCAATGTAATATATTCTGCAGTACTTAATTTCCCCAGATTCTGATAATGTTTCTGCATACAGGCTTCATTCTCCAGCCATGTTACAGGTAATTTAGAATAAATTAAAAATTAAACTTTTTTTAAGAAATTGAAACACACCTGGGGAAGACTATTGTTATGTACATCAAATGAAAATCTCCTTCTTAAAAATGCATAAGTTACTAACTAACTACTAACTAACTACAGAGTAAATAATTACATATTTACTGGTTACTCTAAAGCAACTTGATTGAAATGACTGCTTGTATTCAACTATTAAATCTTTATTTTCTCTAATATAGTCAATTTTAAAACAGTCCATAAAAGACTACAGAGATATCTGCTGTTTACAAATAATGCATTCAAAAATTCCAGATTCAAAGATGCATTGTAAAGCACAAGACAGCTTGTGAAGACTTCTATGCAAGAAAGGCATCTGTCAGGATGAAGAAAGTGAAAAAAAACCACCTAGAAGCATAGTACCATGAAATACTGAAATGATAATTGCTTTTGGTTTGAAACACAGGATGTGGTATCAGGGAAAAAACACTCAGGTAAAAATGTTTCAATGCCCACTAAAAAGTAAATAGGGTTTTTCTTTTCAGTAAACAGAGAAATGTTTCATCTTTTCCTTGAACATTTCTGCTTTCTGTGTTTGTTTGTTTCTAGTTCCACTAGCATTTGTATTCGTTTTTCCTTGTGTGATGGCACACTAAAGAACAACTTTAGAAAAATTTTAAAAGGACAAAAAAACAAAAAGAAAGAAAAATCCATGAAAGAACACAATGTTAAGAAGCAGTAATGTTTAAAAGAGAATCAAAGGAGAGGAGAGGAAAGGAGAAGAGAGCAGCTAAAAAGACTGAAAAAAGATAAAGGGCAAAGGATTTAAAAATTAAACAGAAGGAAAAAAGATTAAAGAAAGAATGGCAAAAGGCAATGCAAAAGGATTTAAGAAGCCAGTATAAAGAAAAGGCATTCAGTTACAAGAAAGGAATAGCAACTACTAGAGGAAAAATACTTGCATATAATAAATCAAAAAAATGGAAAAAAGTTATAAATTAGTTTTAAGAAGACAGAAAGAAAACTTTTTTTCCCCTCCATGAAATATATACACAAGATTCAGTGAAATTTTTAAAAGTCTGTTTTGGTTATACACAATATCATTCAACAATTTTCTGGGTTTAGTAATTTTAATTATATTAAAATAAATACAAAGCTATGCAATGTCAAGTATTTCCTAAGCAGGTGTTTATGCATCACATGAAAAGCTGAGACTAAAATGCATTCCTATTTAAAATAACAAATCCTTTTATTTTTATTAGTAATTGTATTAAAATTCAAAGAATTTGCGTGTCTATATAAGGTTTTAACATCATTGTGAAGATCATTAATAGCTTCTGAAAGGTTAATAAAAGCTTACAGCTGCTTGTTTCGCAGCCAGAAGCAGTGTATTGCAAGCAGTTAAAGACAAAACTAGAGCAGCCAACAGATTGACTGGACTTCACAAAACACAATTAATTTATTATTAATGTTATCATCCCATTTAAAACTTCTAATAAACGTGCTCTTGCTACAATGAAACTATTTTTGTCGGTAGAAAATGACAGGATAAACGGAAGAAATGTAACTTAGAATATAGGAAGCACTAAGAGTTTAAGAGTAGCACTCTCTTTTGAACATTACATATTAGATACATTCTGATTCTTTTTATTATTATTATTTCTATCATCTAATTTAGGAGATTAATAGCTATTCATTTCAATATTTATTCCATGTAACTCAGTTTTTTGTCTAAACAAGTAACATCCCAAAGCCAGAAAAAGTTTTGTCATACACAGCCTGCATTTAAAGGTACTGATTTTGTTCCATCCCTGTGTTATTAATTAATTTATTTATTTTACTATCTCCCTCTCAGAAAAAATAGAGAGATTTTCAAACTTTAGCTCTCTATACTATTTATCATTTCATCTATCATTTACCTCTATACTATTTAAGATTTTACATACCACTCACCTCTTTTTTTATCTGCACACAATACTAATCTTTTTAATCTCTACCCACACATGAAATAATTTCCATACCTCCAATCATTTTCACTGGTCTTTGCTGGACCTTTTCTCTTCCTGCAATATTTTTCATGAAATGAAGTAACCAGACTACAAAACCTACTTAAACTTAAGGCATAAAATCACTTTACTTAAATGTGTTCTAATGCTTGTGGGAATATTCCACATCCACAATCTTTTCTTGGGTTTTTTTTTTCTTTTTTTTTTCTTCTCTTTTTTCTTTTTGGACATTACAATATATATTGAACAAACATTTTATGTGAACAGAACAAAAAAACACCTATGTGTCATTACTCAGTATGAAAAATTTTAATGCACAGAAGCAGCCCAAGCTCCCTCTCAGCATGTGTTGCCATTTTGCACCACTCGTTACTTGCCTACTGTGCTGAAAACTGATCATTAATGCAAGTTTTTGTTTATGCATTCCATAGGACTCTGTAAACCAGGCAGGTAATATAACCTCTTCCACTAATTATAAAATTTCCTTTTCAAATCTGAAGATCTAAGATCAATCAGTTGTCCTTATTTTACTGAACTGATGCAATCTGAAAGGCTGCATGAGCACAGCAATTATTTACACAAAACACACTGGATTTCCTCCGCCATATTTTTTCAATCTTTGCAATTTATAAGAATTAACTTTCCAAAAAATTATTACTAAAATAAGGCTTAAATTTGTTTATTCAATGAAGTAATTTCCAGTTTTCATAATTTCTCTCTTACCACTTAAAGATTTATTTTGACATTGTATACATAGCCTTGCTCAGTTTTTTCCACTGTTATGAAAATGAGGATAAAGAAATCATTCCATGTTATCAATTAAAATATTTTTTTTAAAAAACTCAAAAATAAAAAACACAATAAAAATCCTCCAGCTGAAAATGACACCTATTAACATCTGTGCCACCAGAGACTCCTCTAAATGTTTCTTACTCTAAAACTTACAGCCCCATTTATCTCTCCGTAGACAGAAGACTTTGCAAACAAGCACATTCCAAACAGATAGCACAACTTTCAATTTGGTTGACAACTTGTCCATAAACAGAAACTTTGAGCTTTAAACTATAGCCCTGATAGAAAGAAAAGTGCTGTAAAATGTACAATTTAATTACATGAACCCATGAGAAAACAGAGATGTCCCGCACGGCGCAATCAACAGTCCAGTGTAGAATGTTGTTTGCACACATCCAGTCATTCTGGGCTGCAATGTCCTGAGAGATTTTTTTTTTACAAGCCTAATGAACAAGTGTTTTTCATTTCAGGTGACTGGGGAGATTAATTCAACTATGGCACATGAATGACTTCATCAGCTATATAGAAATTAATTCTCATTCTTCACATAGCTGATCTTGCATGCTCCATTACTTGGACCCCAAAATAAAACAAAGCCCAGGAAGAGATGTTCTTACAGTGAAACAATATGTGAAGTGTATTTCTGACAGGACTCTTTCTGAAGAAGTGACTTTATTTTAAAGACCAGCACAACTTTATATAATGTCCTTAGGATGGACTGCCCTGGATCAGGGAGCCAGCATGCAAAGTCAGTACAACAATCAAAAAGTTTTTCAGGAATTTAACTCAGCATGCTTTTGTCAACTAATACAGCAAATAAGCTCAATAAAGCAGTGACACACACACCAAACCATTCTTCTGGATTACATATACTAGGACTGTGCACTTAAAACTGATAAAGGACAGAAAATTAGTTTTTCATACATATCAAGCCAGGTGACCAGTATGAGCACGTTGTATCTTACCAAGTAGCCTTCCAATTACAGCCATATATCATTCTGGTTTTAAATTTCTGAAGTGTTCTCAATCACATATTTTCTGTATATACAAATCCAAACTTATATTTTACTAGCATGCAATATCACAATGTTGCAATATCACAATACTGTCACTTTTGAAAACAAGTAAGTCAGATAGAAGGTTTTTGCTCAGGTTTTTGAAGTTCTTTTTCTAACAATTTACAACTTCAATATAAGCATTTACTGAAGGACTTTACAGAAACCTCTAAAGGAAAACTTTTACATTAATTAAAAGCAATGAAAGATGCATGAAAGAGATGGTGAACACAATAAAATGCTGGAGAATGCTCTAGAACAGTGTAAAAGATCAGAAAACAAAATAGGACAAAATTTAGAGAGGGTACCCAAGATGAGTAACAATAGAAACACGTGGCTTGGAGTCTTATTTTTAAAACACCCTAACTGCAGCTGAGAAAAAGGAATGCAGCAAAATATCTTTGATAGCTCTGTAAGAAGGAAACTCAGCTGTATTGTCAGAAATGCTGAGTTTAGATGTAAAGGGAAGAAATGAAAGAGTAACTGCTGCAGCAGGTACAGCCCAGCACTGCTTCTGTGAATGTAGGCTGTGCACAAAACAGGAATGAGATGTTGAGGGAAAATGGGAGCAACTGGAAACATGAGATTAGAAAGCAAGCAAATATGCCTAATGGGACGGCTTCAAAGTTCAGAGGCACCACACAAATCTGTGATGGTATCAATGTGGCTGTCTTTAGCAAGCCCAGACAGACAGTCTCATGGTTTATTTTACATTACATATTTCTAAGGTTTTGTGTACCTAAGCTACAGAAAGCAAAACAAATTTATTTTTTAAATGAAAAGATTGCATCCTACAGAAGCTACATACAAGATATAGCTTAATTTCTTAAAGCTAAAATGACTATTTTAAGGATTTTAGCTATTAAAAAACTGAAGTGGCACCAATTAAGTGATCTTGAAGAGCTTGTAGTTTCAGGTGAGGCACATGGGCAGGATGGCAACAAGCCTGAGGAGGTTCACCCTGCCCAAGTTCCCATCAGATCATGGACTTCAGCTCTCAGCACTGCACTCTGTAAGGAGGGAGGTGAGAGATTTCAGCAATACAAACATTTGTGCAAACAACACAAATGATGGGACAAAAACTACCAAGCTTCATAGCAAGGCTTCTCAGCTTCAAAACTCTCTCTACATGACAGAAAACAGAAGCACTTTGGAGTTTTGGAGCTATGCAAAAATCTACAGCCAAAACTAATAAACGCCTAGCAATACCAAAAAAAAAAAAAAAATCTAAGACATGGAATGCTTCACCAAAAATCCTATTAGGGCGTGTAGTGTAAAAATAGTCACATCACCTCCTGTTAGATATGCAGAAGCTTTAGAAAGACACACAGTGACAGTCAACACATTTCTGGAAAGTGACAGAGCTGCAATGTGATGTAGGAGCTGGCAAGTTTTCCAGGTTTGGCACACCAGACAAGAGATTTACCTTTGTAACCAGGGTTCTCCTACAGCAAAGTAACATGGAGTGTCTTGTACAACTTACATTTTGAGTAATGCAATAAGCTTACAAATAACTACAGGATCCAAACGTGTAAAGGGATTTCCCTTTGCTGTTTTTCACTCTCATCATCCCCATGTGCTTGAACAATGCTATCCCTCACTTTTTATTTCTCACATTAATCTCTACTTTATTAAGTATTAATAGGAAAGAACAAGAAGCAATGAAATTTGACACAAGATCTTTTAACTGACATTAAGGTGTGCCACATTTGCATATGGCTTATTTCCAGTAACTTTTCATACAGGTGAAATTTAAAAAGAGAGGGCTGAGAGTATATAACCAAATGGTCTGGACATTACTCTGATGCTTTTTTTCCTTGAAAATTCAAATGATCCCTGCAGGCAGCCGACAACTGCTAGAACTGTGGAATGTGCTCTTTGAACTGTACAAAACCCTTCAGCCTTTTGTGCATTGCTGCAAACAAAAACTGCCAAGTGCAATTATTTCTCAAATTTAATGTTATGGAAGTGTTGGACCATTTTTTTCACAGCTTTGAAAACAGCTGTAGAAAAAGAAAATTTACAGGACTATTTCCCCACAGAAGTTATACATTGCATTTATCACTTTTTGTAAACAACTGATACAAATGAACCAGTCAAAGCCCAAAGAGTGCCATTCCTTCTTTGGTGCAATGACAATTATATTTCTATGAAAGAAAAGAAGGAGTATGTGGAAGGAGTCCTCCCAAGCAGTTTTTCATCCTTCACCCTTTTTAAAAGGAAAAAATAACCCACCAAAACATACCACTTTTACTACTGACTTCAGATGTATCTGAGATTCTTAAGGTAAAAATGACATTGTGGTATAACCAACTGCTCTTAAATAGAAGTTTCCACATCTGAAATAAAGGTTACACGACCATGAAGACACCTGAATTAAAAAAGAGTCATTTTTATTTGGATTGCAGTTGGGCCTTGTTCTAGAAAGGAAGCTATTTAGTTCCAGAGTAAACGTCATTATAATTCAGACTTGCAGTGGAGAACTGTCTACACACCAGCTGTGTCCCAAAGCACACCTAAACTCCTAGGTCTTGTCCAAGACCCTTTGCCCACACCCACTCATTAAATTAGCCACAATATCCTGTTTCATAGCAGCAGAAAGGACCTGCAAACAGCCAGATTCAAGCTGTGAAACAACCCATATGAATGCAAAGGCCAAATGCAATCCTTAACTGAGCCAAAATGAGGATGAGCCACTGCCCACTGCACAGCAAAAATGAACCAAAAATAAAACCAAACCAAACCAATAAAAAATAAAAATTAAAAAAAAAAGAAAAAAAAAAAAGGAAAAAAGAGCCTGACTTTATCTTGATCATGTGGACAGAATGGACCAGATGAAGGCAATTTAGATTTAGTGAGGGCCAAGAATTAGAATCAAAACCTATGTCTAGCATCTCCTGCTGGTTGCAACATCTATGCAGAATCAAGACACAAGTCAGTGGCAGTCAGCAGGCCCCCTCTCTCTGCATTCCTGCAGGTGACAGACACTGTGCAAGATACACCTCCTCAGCAGCAGAACATGCTGTGCTGTTCTGCACCGACTGATTCACCAAGGAGGTTGTTCAGTGGTGCAGTGTGAGATGGTGCACTGAGTTCTAGAGATGCTATAAAAGGGGTGTCCAAAACTGTGACACTTTGCTTTAATTTCAGAATTACAAGAGAGGCCAATAGTACTGCTTCAGTACTCTTGGTAACACCCTACTGAACACCTCAGAATCACAGAATATCTCAAGTTGGAACCTTGCCATCTCCTGGATGTTATTTGTGTGTCTGCATCAAATACAGACATGTCTCCTATTTTAAAAATAAAACATAAGGTTTTGTGGAGTTTTTTTATGTTGTCTTTGTGGCAATGAATCTTGGTCCAGATTCAGTGTTAACACAACTTTTACAAACACCAAAGAGCAGACCACAGAACTGCCAGTGATGAACATAATTGCATTAAGAATGATGTGGCCTTCAAGATCATGGTAAACCCAGCCAATGCAAGCAAAACTAGTAATGGAGAAATTGCAACTAATTTTGAATTAAAGAGGGCAATGGCACTGTTTCTCTTTGTTGATCTTTCCATCAGGACAGGAAAAAGCACAATAAAAACCACGTTCATGGGGTTTTAAAATACTCCATGTAAAAAGCAACAAAACATAAAGTACATTCATTGTAGCCTGAGTGAGAAGACTGTCCTGAGGGCAGCACAAGAGCTGTTCTTTCTAAAAAGTTACCAATTAAAGTTTTTTTAAAAATCCAGCATCACAGCAACAACTTACAAGCACTACAAAAGAAACAAAACATCATGAAGCTGTGTCGGGGATATTTAGGTTAGATATCACGAATTATGTCCTTCACCCAGAGGGTGTTTGAGCACTAGAACAGGCTCCCCAGGGAAGTGGTCACAGCACCAGCCTGACAGAGCTCAAGAAGTGTTTGGACAATGCTCTCGGGCACATGGTGTGACTCTTGGGGATGCCCTGTGCAGGGCCAGGAGTTGTGTTTCAATAATTCTGATAGATCCCTTCCAGCTCAGGCCTGTTCTATGATTCTATGAAAAACATACTATTTTGATATGAGTTTCTAACATCTGTTAAAAAATAAAAACTAAAAGAAAAATAAATTAATTTACCTTTGATATTTTTAAGCTTTTTTCAAACAAATGAAGTGGAACATCTCAAAGTCTTACTATTCCTTTACCAGTAAGGCAAGCAAATGTCAGGATTTACAAGAGTAAAATCAGTAGAAGGGCTTGTTGAAAATTATCTTAAAACAGGCATGATGAAATTATTTGTTGTGAAGAAAAGCACTTAAGTAGTGATTTGCATAACATCAGTGATGTCTCATTTTCAGGATGTAACAAGATTGTTTCTAGATTTCTCAAATGCATCTCATTGCTGACATCACTCTACATACCCAGATGCCACAATGGTAGAAATTGTGTACCCTTAGAGATGCTTTCATATATTGCTTATGAGGGAAGAATTAGAAAGGTATGTAAGAAGTAAACATGAGACAATCTGTTCCTCATGACTGTTTCCCCAAACTTAATAGAAATTTGCCTAATACCAGTCATTCCTCTCTTGACATAAAAATTTCAAACCTGTCAACCAGTGTAATGCCGTCTACCTTTTGCACTTCCTAAAACATGACTGATTAAATGAAATTTGAAAAAAATATCTGCCCTTGGGTTGAAGATTTTAATGCCAAATTTTAGCCTAAGGCACATTTCAAAGACAAAATGTTAATCCTTGGGTGGGGGGTACTAGTGCTCTGTTTTTGATGGTTTGTCATTTAGAACATTTGTGATACAAGTGTCTGTAATCTCCTAACAAGAATATCTTCTTTCTTCAAATTCCAGGAGGAATGCCATGTTGGAGTGTCTGCTCCTGCAAGTAAATAAAATTAACACAACTGGTTGCCCATAACTTTGGTACTGCACTGGATAAAGGGTAGTGGCTATAGTTCTGATTGAAGTGAGTTAACATTTTAATATTGTAAAAGACAATAACCAGAACAAGAGAATTCCAAACTTTTACTACAACCTATCATAAAAGAATTCACTAATGGTCTCTGAATTCCAGATATCAAGTCTTGTATCATCTTTCTGAATTTTTCCCAAATGAAAAAAACAGCGAAGTCCACTAGAAGCTGGCCAAATGAGCAACATATCTCATCTAGAGGGCAGTTAACAATAAAATCAAAGAATATATGAACTGCCAAGAGTAACTGTTTCTGGAAGGGGCCCTCCACCTAGAGTAAGAAAGTAGAAACCAGTCACAAATTCAGAAAATGCCTTCAGATCCCCTGGTAACAAACCATAGTTATTTCAAAAGGAATTACCCCCCCTCCCTTGCCTTTTTATCTTATCCTACAAGCCCCTCCCAGTCCAAGTGTACTTCTCTTCTGTGGGCTATCAAGGTTGTCAAGAAGAGGGCCATGTGTTTTGCAGAATTGCTGAAGTTCAGAAGATTCATGAATTAGAGAGAGTTTAAGGTCAGAAAGGACCATTAGATCATCAAGTCTGACTTCCTATAATATCACAGACTATAAAATTTCAGACAGTTACCTTATTATTGAACCCAAACACTTAAAGCTGATTGAAGAATAAATTCTGTTTCAGCTAAAACAATTGTTTCATGACACACTTTCTTTTTCTGTACTAGATTAAAGAGCTCTCTAGAGCACCAGATATT
Source organism: Rhabdornis inornatus (assembly GCA_013397075.1). NCBI lineage: Eukaryota > Metazoa > Chordata > Aves > Passeriformes > Rhabdornithidae > Rhabdornis > Rhabdornis inornatus. Next base: position 530,302 of record VWZS01008898.1, on the reverse strand, counting down.
TTCTCTCTGCGAAGGTATGCTGCAATTAAGTAATTTCTCAAACATCATTTTGATAAGGTAAACAGACTGATCTTAAATATTTCACTGTAATGCAATTTTCAAGCTCTTAAATCACTTTCATAATTGCTTCTGGCACCATCTCTAATTTTCAAAAACGTTTTTTTCTTTTAGATGTGTCCAGAAGAAACATAAGTTGAAATTCAGTCTGTTTACCAATGCAGTATAAAAAGATAAATTCACATATTTGCAGACATTTGATTGCTTGTACATCTAGCACAGTCCTTTATCTGTTGAATAGCATACTGAGTTTTCTCCTGTCAGGGAAAAAATAATAAAAATTGTAGGGGGTTGTGACCAAGTAGTGCAAGCAAGTATCAGCAGAACTTGGCAATAACAGTGAACCTTAACTATCTGGTCATCTTCTTGGAAAGGAGACAGCAAGATACAGGCTATCCAAATATGTGTGAGCAACCATTTTTAGTACAGAAACTGAGGAAAATACTCAAAACAAAAAATGTTTTAGATTATACTTCAATGTTCAACTCACTGGAAATGTGAGAATTGAGAGCACCTTTGTTGGAAGAAACCATGACATGAGAGAATTCCCATTTCTAAGGATGGGAAGGAAAAGGGAGACTAGGAGGATAAAGTTAATGAAGATTACAGAAAAGGAGCTGGATAAATGAATTGGTGGCCAGGATCCTGTAAAAGGTAACTTGAAGGGAAGAAGAAAGAGTTCAAGAGAGATCACAGCTCCATCACAGAGTAACATTTATGGCATAAGAGCAAACTAAGTCAACGTGGAAAAAGGCTACACAATGAGCTCTTCAAGGGCCTGCAACATCAGGAAAGCAGAGGTCCATGAACACAAGTAGGTGAGACAGAAAAATATGACAGTGCAGGGACAAAGTCAGAAGGGGAAACCAGAAAGTGAAATGTAACTTTAAAGAAAAAAATTAGTAGCAAAAAAGCATTTTTTACATTCCTTAATAGTAATAGGAAAATTCTAGAAAGAACTGACCAGGCTATTTGCATAAGAATCAAAGACATATACTTTGCTTAGCCTTTAATATAAGAGACAAATATAATCTGATCCTAAAACTAGTGACACAAGGGACAAAAAAAAAGAGTAAGACAGGGAAACCAGATGACGAGACACTGCAATAACTTAGATGAGTTTAGCCTAACCAAGCTTACTTATGTTAGATAAAAACACAGTGCTGACCTGTGCTGTGAAGCCAGCAGAAGAATACCAACCTCCAGTATTTCCAAAGCCTGACTGCACTGGAATTTCACTTTTCTGTCATCTATATCTACTCAAAAGCAAATCAGTGAAACTTTAAGAGTTTAAGTTATCTCTATTTTTGAAATTTGTTCTTAATTCCAATCAAACCAGTGACTAAGGTCTCTGTCCCTTATTACCATAAACAGCTGCTTTACCTCAATAGGTAAGACATTTAACTACGGTGCAAGGGACTCTAAGACAATTCACTGAAACTCCCTCACTGGCATTAGCAACTTTTCAGAACTCTAGAGAATGGATGGAGCTCCAGAAAAACGAAGAGGAAAAAAAACAGTCCCTGTCATAAAAAAGCTGAAAAAAGAAGAGGTAAGAAATTATAAATATTTCAATTAATTTCAGTTTCTGAAATATTTTTGAGAAAACCAAGACCAACAAGACTTTATATTTTTCTTTACAAGAAAATAAATACCTGTCAATATAGTTTTGTCATGACCAGAATTTGGCAAGCCAATTAAATTTCTCCTTCAGTAGAATAAATAGTTTTTTAATGGGAAAGAAGCAGTGGATGACTGCTGCTTTCCCATTAAAAAACTATTTATTCTACTGAAAAAGAAAGGGATGACCCATAAAAAGAAGCAAAGGAAACAAAGACTAAATTAAACTATTTTAAGGTTAATACAAAATGTTAAAAAAAATATAGAGACTAGGAATAAGAGAGGGATGCTATGAATGGGGATCAATAGGGGTCCATACTGTTCTGGTGTGTTTTCTTTTATAACTTGAATGGTGAAATGTCATTTATATAGAACCTGTATTTTTAAAATTTTCAGATGATGCTAAGTTTGAGAAAGACAGAAAAACGCTGGTCTTTCCTCCATGGGATACTCCAAAAGTAATAGGAAGTACATTTAAAGATGTACACACATGAAAATATATTTTAACCATTTTGAGGAGATATTAGGAACCGTGAGTCAGTTCAGAAGTAGCTGGACTCACAATTACACCAAACCCATTTTAAAACACATCATCAGTTAACTGTGTGGCATCATAGAGCAACAATAGCTCATTCTGTGCACTGTGCTCAGACCTATGTTTTGACATATATCCTATTCTCTCCCTGACTTTCTCTTTTCAACTCTGCATTAAGTGAGGCATTAGGGAGAGCCACAGACACAGCCTGAAGGTGTCAGCTACTCAGTTCTGACCACCCCACCTTCTGAACACATTGTGCTACCAGCTGTTGGTGATTCTTGGTGATTCTTCAGGACAGAGTGAGCCAGCACTACCACCAATATTTCAGTGCTCTTGGCATAACTAACAGGATATTTTAACCTGCTGCGATATTATCTGTGAACTTTCTCAGAACATATGGACAGCTCACTCATCCCACCCATGCCTATATGAAAGCATGCCCAGACAGGAGGGCTTCAGGTTACCCTCGCCTTCTACTGCTGTTACTGGTAAAAACTCTGTCCCCATCTTTAATAAAGGCCACAATGAAGCCTCTCCAGAACCTTCCTTCTCCAGGCTGAAGAACCCCAGCTCCCTCAGCCTTTCCCCATAGCAGAGGTGTTCCATTCCTCAGATCATTTCTGTGGCTCTCTTCTGGACAGGCCCACGTCTTTCCTGTGTTTAGGACCCTGGAGCTGGCTGCAGTACTGCAGGTGGTGTCTTATGTATTCCCCATGAAGCTACCAGACACGGCCCAGACAGCTGGTGCTGCATGCTGTGCCAGGACAGCCTGCAAGAGTAGGTACAGCTACTGTAATTGTGCTGAAATAACCAAGCAAAATCAACGGAGTATTGGAGGCCCACAAGAAAAATGTTTGGACTGATGGACTGATGCCCATTTAGTTGAGGCAGCATAGAATACACTGAATGAATGGTGACTATTTGATTTTAATGCAATGAGAAGTGTATGTATTTGGTTAATAAAATAAAAATTAGAAAATATACTTTTCAGGAATGTAGAAGAATAGAAAATTTAAAAAATATGTTATGCAAATACACTAGTAAAGAATTTAGTCAAGGCGTCTCAGAAGACAAGAATAAATATATAAATTGATCAATTAAAAGAAAAAAAAACACTGAAACCTAGTCTTATAATATTTGTTATTCCCTTACACTGAAGTAAAATATCAGCAAAAGCAAAAAGTGAAACTAAATGGCTTCCTATTTTCTTGCATATTGAATTATAGATGCTCTTTACCTTCTAAGGTGAAATTGCTTCTTTGCATTTCCATAATCTGATTCTATCCTGATCATCTATTTGATCTTTACCAGATCATGCAAAACAAGCAGAAGAAAAAAAGATTTCCCAATGAAAAGGATGTGAAGGTATTAAAAACTACTGCTTCTGGATCCCATATCCAGAGGTTTCCTAGAAACCCTCCATCAGTCTCTCCATCTTTGATGCCTATGTAGTGTGCTCAAGTTAATGCTGCTGTTGAAACCTAGAATTTTGCATTTCTCAAATGAAAATAAAAATTTTAAAAAGCCCAAATATTGCATCTACAGGAGTTTTTTTGCATTTAATTTCCCAGGTTCCTTTTAGGGAAAAAAAAGGGAAAAAGTCCTTAAGGCAATATAAGCACTTAATCCAACTCAAATACTAAAGAGGACATAACCTTTTAAATCATCTTAAATATTTACGATGCCATAAGCTCTTAAACTTCCTGGAATACTTAGCCTTCCTTAAAACCTCACAGTATTCAAAGTCCCTTGAGCAACATAAGCACCTAAACTGCTTCAAATCCTTTCAAAGGACACAACCTTTAAACCAATGCTGGGTCTAATTTTCAGAAATATTTTTGTTTCTTCAGGCACAATTCTGCCTGGTTTTGTCCACAAATCACGTAACTGTTCAAGTACTATTCACATGCTTCCATTGACATAATGCTTCCATCAGAGGGAAGGCCTACGCATGGAAGATATAAAGCACACTGCCAACAGTGGGAAAGTCAATGCAAGTAATGGAAAAGATTCCCTTGGTTCTAAACCTGGCCAGCTTCAACTTCACTGAAAGAGAAGTAATAGAAATGCAAAACAGTCACCAAAGCCTTTGCAGTAGCTTGTTCGTATCACACAATCGATGCCTGTCAGTGACTCAAACCAGGTTCATAATATTTCCCCATTTGCTTATGATAGCAATCAAGAAATTGAAAAATTGACATCTTCATTGACAACAACAGCAACAAGTGTGATCTCTGTGTGGGAACCCAGTAGTAAGTCCTAAGAATAGAGCCAGAATGCAAGCCATATTTAAGAAGTACTCAGCAAACCTCTTACAACCACACACTACTTCAGGACTTTTAACTCTTCAGGATGATGTCACTTCCCAGTTCATTTTCTAACCTGATTTATCTTTTTAACAACTGTTCAATGAACTTCAGTTATTGTTTCTTTCCTCCGTAAGCCCTTTAGATAGGTCTGGAGTGAGTGGAAACACATTTCAGAGTAAAGCAACCTCACACACACAAGCAGGAGAGGCAAAAATCCTTCTCTTTCAAAAATTTCCCAGTTCAGGCTTTCAGTGTTTCCCTATAGCCTAGGAAAGGAATCATCTGTGTTCCACTTTAAGGATTTTACTTTTGATTACATGAGTGAGCAGAGCATTAGGTGAAACTCAGTGCCCCAATTGCTCTAAAGTAATTGAGAAAAATTATAAATACTTGATTCTTTAAATTTTGAACTTCGCATGAAAAGGAGTAAATAGTAGGTCAGTCAGGTTGTTTGTCCATGGGAAGTAAATAAAGATATCCATCTTCAGACCACACTTGAAAACACATTTGCCAAACTTCTGCATGGCAAGCAAGGTTATCAAATATATGCATCTGCAATTCTTTAAAAATTATTTTTATATTAATCATAAGCCATGTCAATAAAAGTGCTGTGTCCATCAATGAGTAAAATATTTGAAATATGCAGCTTAACATGAACAAATTTACTGTTATGCTGATGTTTCAACATCTTGAAAATCTGTTTGGGACTGCTTACTTACTTACGGCTCTGTAAGGCAATGGCTTAAGAAATTTGAAGAGTCCATGTTTGTGCTGAGCCTGGTGTGCAACTACAACATTGTGAAAAACACTATAAAGTCCACTTTACCAACTTTTAAATTTACTTTGTACCTTTATCATCTTACCAATGAAATCAGTTGGTGTTAAATATTGATTGCCTTATCCTATAGTGGCTGGTCTAACACCACTGAGAGTTAATGGGTATTTCATAGTTAATGCCTTCCTGTCATTCAGTTAATCTCAACCTGGTTTCCCTAAATTGTTACCAACTCTTCTCCTTTTCCTTGGTATCTTTTAACATCTATTTACAATCTGCCTATTTCCTTACATCCCATGTTACCCAGTTCCATTCATGAGCATGAAAAATGCAAAAAATTTTCAGCTATTTGTGTAAGCAAAATAATGCTAAAATGAGTGGAAGTTTAAATTGCTAAAACAGCAGGCTACAATGGAAACATATGCTGGGTTTTCATAAACATAGTAACATAGTATTTAGATTTTTAGCTTTGGCACCTGTGGCACTTCAGAAGCATCCTCTTACTTATTCACAGCATGCTAGCGAAGTAGCAACTGGCTCAGTTTGAAGAGCACAGGAACAGGTAAGTCGTTCTCTCATCACGTAGTGCCATGGGAACAGAGACTGGCTGATGGGCCAAAAGCAAAGACTTTGATAGCCAAGAGCTCATAAATCATGTTTAAATGTCCAGTGAAGACCTACAGACACGTAGCAATCTCCCTAACAAAGACTGACTAGGATAGAAAAACACTTGAAATGCATGCAAAATCAGAAACCCCAGCACAAAAATCAGTGAGACTAAAAGCATCATCTTTCAAGCAACACAAACAATGAACATCCTCAGCAAAATTGCTGCTATCAGCAATACCATTCACTCTGTGCTATACTAAATACAGCACAATATACATACACTTTTGTGTGTGCACACACACGTGTGTGTGTATATATACATACACACCCGCACACAACTTATTATAATACAGAAAATTGTAGAAGATTACAGTGAAAATATTATCATGTTTAGCTTTCAGTATTAACTTCAATTTTTTTCCTAACTATTGAGGAACAAGATAACAATTTCATCATTATTTTTTTTTATCATATAACCATAGAAGCAGAAGTTGAAAATTACAGCCTTCCACTGGCCATCTAGTTCTCCTCTTTAAGATATCTGTTCAAAGGCTCCCTTAGAAACTTGAATAAAGAAGGTGAGATCAAAAAATCATAACAGCCTTTAAATGATAGTTTCAATGGAAACTGGCTAGGTAAAAAAAGTTTTTCCTTCAGCACAGTTTTAAACATACAAAATGAAAATATCCCAGTGGTAATAGAAGTACATGTGATTATGAGAAAACATTTTCATTACAGAGGAGACGTCTACAATTACAGACTCTAATCTACTATCTGAGCAAGTAGAAATATTACATTACTCACAGACATGAAACGGTGGGGATTTTTACACTTATTTATGAAAAGGATCCGCATGGTCTTTTATAACTAAGAAAACAACAGCATTAAGAAATAGTAGAGCCCAACAAAAATGGCCTTGCACAATAGAACAGCTGGAGCTGAACATGTTACACACATGTGGCATGTGCTTCAAGATACTTTACTTTGTACCACTGCATAAGTTTGGTCCATTCTTCAAACACTTGCCCTTATTTAGCTTCATCATCAGGAAAGCTCAGTGGGAGGCTCGTCTATCCTGATACTCCTCAAGTGCAGTCCTGATTTGAACTAAAATACTAAAATGGCTGCAGAAGCCAATTAATACTAAGATGGTAATCATTCTTGTTCTAGGTGTAAGATGACATTTTTGTTTTCCATGGCTAATTTCTTTTGCTGTGGCAGATTTATATCTTTTCTCTCTTTAGACAACTGAGTATTTTCAGCCATATGCAGGAACTCAGCTTCACAAGCCAACTCCAGAACAGGAGCAACTCATTTGCAGACAATGAAGAGCTTTGTAATTTAGCTGTAGGGCTTCAAAATGAATTTCTCCAAAGACACAGGAGGTCTCAGCTTCAAAATACCCAAAGGCTTCTATTTCATCATGAATTGTAGAGGACTTTACAGTAATGTATGCATGTTAGGGGATTTAGAATGATAAACTTCAACATGCATGCATCAAATTATTGCAAAATCAATTAAAATTTATCTAGAAAAATTTGATCAGTCACTGATTTTTGCAGGTGAAAAATTAGAAGTACATCCTTTACTGACATATGGCTGGGGATTGCTCATATGAGTGCACAGTTTCAGATAGTCCATTTGGAGCCCATCTCCCCCATGTTTAACATTTTCATCAGAAACAAAAACTGAGAGATAATGACCCCTAGGGGGAAGGTTGATGACCTTGATTCCGCTCTCAATAACTGTCTCAGAAACCACTTATTGTATCTTGCAAAAATACAGGTATAAGATGCACCCTGAGAATCAAAATACCATTTAACTGCTCCACTGAAGAGCTCTTTCTCCCTAAAAGACCTGATGACAGACCATTTTTTCCCCTGGGCTAAGATACCAGCTAAAACTGTGATTCTTTCTCTGTCAGAGTAAAATTAGGGGAAGGAGGTGGAGAGAAAGGGGATCACATTTTAGTTTTATTCCACTGATGCTGCCGCCTGTCAGTAAAAGATGAAGGGCTGAAATCCCATCAGTCTGGATTTGCAGATCTGAGGATGAAGAATTAGTATTTTTCTGTTTTTGCAGAAAACTCCTTGATGTATGGCTCCATTATTGAATGTTAACAGCTTAGGTTTAAATTACAAATGAGGTTCTATTAGCATAACCCGTACATGGTTTCTATTTAAAAATATGATTTTCGCCAAAATTGTGTCAGTTGAGAACCTACATGTTTTCATTTGTGGTTACATATAAAGGAGAGAAGCAATTTTATATTTCACTAACTCAAAATATGAGGTCTACAACGGGAAAATATTAAAGTACACTTTTAAGATACCATTGGTATCTCCTGCAACAGGAGGGACAAGAGGTGAATGAATGGTCCTTAGGAATGATGTACCAAAGGCAGCCAGTATAAACAGGCAGCAGTGCTGAAGGGGCAAAACCCAAACTGTCTTTTACAATTGCCTCTCCCAAACAATTTTCTAAATATGATTATTTTAAAAACCCTAAATTGCATTGTGGAATAACTGTTTAATTAGCTTTGTTTTCCATCATGTATGTTGTCATCAAAACATACTACACAGCAGATGGTTTCTGCTCTTACACTTTTCAACTATAGTGTTTGTGTCTTGCCCTTGAAAAATTGTTTTTGTCTAATGTATCTCCTATGGATGGTTTTAACATAGAAAAATATGCTGCTTTTCTGACATATACATGCATCAGCATATCAGAACTCATGAAATTGTTACACTTAATGGCCAAGTTCCAGCTGCACTGTTTGCACAGTGTTATCTTCTGTAATTTTACATAGCGCTTCAAGCTGTACACCAGCAGACATCCAGCAGCCTGAGCCAACAATCATTTCAAACAGCCAGGCTGTTTGGGATGATTTTGGTGTTGGAATGCTTATGCTGGAGTTACTGTTTGCCCAGACCAAGTCAGTCTGTGTCTCTATGCCTTATGATCTCCATGTGGAAAACACTGATACCTCCTGAATTAAATGTGTGCAGCTAAGGTACAGTAACCAACTTGCCATAAAAATGAGATGGTATTTCTGCATTCAGCCCACCCACGTCTTAGCAGTGCTCCACAGCGAGTTAAGGTGATACTTAATTTATTGATGTTTTCTATAAAGTTCTTCGAAATCCTCAGATGAAATGCAGTGTATTATTATTATTACATGTTATGACTTATGCCCCAAAGGATCTCACCATGCTTTGTTAGCTGTATACAAGAATCCCTTCATTACCATCCAAGTGCTTCTACCTCTGAAGCGTAACAATGCAGCTGTTTGCCAATAGACAGTAATTCTTTATAAAAATTACTGATCTTATATGAAGAATATTGTCTTCCATTAAAAATGTTTCACACCATTTCCAGTTCCTGAACAGCTCAATGCCAGGGAACTGTAACTGCATGCAGGACACCAGATTCTATAAAAATGTAATTTTAACTAAAGGCGTCTGCTTAGCTGGCATCCTTATTTAGCCTGTCACCCATCTTTCACTCACTTATACCACAGGAATAATCTCTCAAATCAAAGTAATATGACTCTACCTCTCACAAAGTAGAAAATGAATGAAATTGACAGTCAGAATGGCATAAGGTCCAATTAATTGATGCTCTCAAACAATTCAGGAATCTAATCCAAAATCCTCTAGAGAAAAGAGACCTTATATAGGCTGAAGAAATGAAGATATGCTGGCAAAAACTTTCTTTTTCTCTCGTTTGTCTGCAGCTTGAGACAAGATGCATAGCACAGAGGTAGTTTTACAACATCAACACATACTTATGCTTTCTGAAAATGCCTGCAACAGTCAAAATACCTCTCCCTTTTCCCTATTTGAGACTTCAGGTTGCTTTTAAATTTTGAGTCAGAATAGCAGTGTGATAGGAATTTGATTCACTTTCGACATAGAATGGGATTGAGCCGATGTGAAATTTTCTATTATTAAAAAGCCCCTGCTGACTTTGATGCCTATGCTGTGGAAAACACTTGTTCTGTTAACTTTGATGCAGTCATTAATGCGTTTCTTGAACAGATACTCCTCAGGTTTCTGTACTCAAATTCATACACTGAACCCAGATATTCTCAGCCTGTTGGATCTCCTCAGTTTAACCCTCAAACAGGGTCAGGACAAAGTGTCATAAAATTTATAGTTCAGTAAAAATAGGCACAGTTCTTCAGTACTCAAACGTCTGCTACTGAGTGGCACCTTGGCTGAACTGCCCTTTTCATTTCTCAGAACCAGGGTCTTTTCGGTTTTTTGTGATAAAGCATGAAATTCCATTCAAAACTAAACATTCTTAAAGTTGCAGAAGGATGGGAATAATACAAACCAAATCCAAATAAAGTCAGACAATCTTATAGGTTTGAAAAAAAATAAACCTATAAAACTTGTTTCAACTACAAAAAAGAGGCAGCTTGCCAGCTTTGGTGAAGCTTTGTGTATTTACTAGTGAGAATCTTGGCCAGCAAGTACTGATGTAACAGTGTTTCTAGGGGAAATATTTTGTTCTTATTTAGAACACATAACTTAGTGATACTGCGATACAAATACCAGTGAATGTTATTTTGTGCAAATATTAGAAGGAGTAGACTGAGAAAGAGAAAATAGCTACAAATTACTAACATGAGGTTGTCTCCATTCCTTAAGCACTTTCCTTAGGCCAATTTGCAAGCACTCTCTTAAAAAACCAAATTGCTTCCTCAGCCAAATATAGATTCCAGGAATCAGTATCTGCTGTAGTTTTATGCTATAACACATGCATGCTGCTACTATGCAATATTGAACTAAATGTACCACTTTAAGTAACAGTGAAAGGATGGAAACAAAAAGAAAGATACACCTCAAATACAAAATGTAATATTCAAAGCAAAATTATAATCAAAAGAAAAATTTTATTCACCCCAATAAGGATTAACCAGTCAACCATGAGTGGAAGTATAGAAAAAGTGCTTACCATGAGCAGTCCTGTGCATTCTGAACAACAGGACAAGTATAACTGAGAGCATCTCTGAAGCATATTCAACAGTTGCCCATAGTCTCATCACAGTGATGTTTAAAACATGTATGAAAGTAAGTCTAGGTAAGTCTAGCTCTTCCAGGTAATAATTCAAATACATGCCAATCAGACATAAAAAGACATCTGATAATAAATTACACCATAATTGCTATGTCATATGCCTATATTTTAGCTAAAAAACAAATAGAGACAGCATACATTACGTCTAATGCCTTTGAGACATATTCACTATTCCATGGCAAGAAAGTGCTCCCCACAACAGCCCTTACCCATGAAAAGTGGGACTGAAGAAGGTATTATCATCCGGGGTTAGCCAATGTAGTTGCCATTACTCAAGCATAGACAATAGTATAAATTACTAAGGAAATCTAAAATACTTCAATACAAATGGAAAACAGCATTTCATCACAATCTCATTTAATAGAACACATTATCAGTATTAGTTGATAGTAGAGCAAATTGTTTCAAATTGGAAAGCCACCTAAATTCTTGCTCTTAAATTAACTAAAAGTGCATTTTTGTCTGTTATAATAGCACCAGATTTTTTCAGTCTTCTGTTGCAAGCTAAAAGGTAACAATGTCAGAATCTCATGATACATCCCTTTTACTACTTTACTAGAAATTAAGTAATGACATAGAGTTAAAACATTTGCATTTCTTAACCTAGAACCCAAATATAAGAAAAAAACCAAAATCTATTGGTACTTCATATTTAATATCAAAAGGGCATTTGGAGGGCATTTTTTTAATGGTTACATGCAATATCTAAGAGATATGGAAAATGTTCTTTTAATAAGCTTGTACATATCACCATAACCATAAAGAAATAATTTTTAAAATAATTTTGTTTAGTAGTGTGAAAGCAGGATGTTTTTGTGAATGTCAGTGATAACATTTCTGACTCTTAAGTCTCAAATTACATCACATGAGATGGAATTTATCTGTCTTAATGTTTAATAGAAAAGTCTAAATTTGTGCCAGTCACCTTAGGTTGCTTTTATTCCAAGTGACAAGAAACAGGCATCTCTAAAGCAGGAATTGTCTCATCTAAAGACAGAAATAAAAAGAGGCTATGGGAATCCTCCCCTGGAAGTCTCCATCTCTCTTGACTGACTAAAGAAACCTATGGTGACCAGCTCAGATTTATACCACCTATAGTTTTAGATGACTAACACCATGGGAAATTAATCCCATTCTTGACGTCCTTCTCAAATAGCGTTTGGGAAAGTAAGCATAAAATGCAGAAAACCAGAATTACCAACAAGTGTAAGAATGTAAAAATACACTGTCCCAGAAAAATTAAAAAAAAACAAGACCCTTTTGTGAAAATAGCAGGGGATCTGTAAATTTGAAATGTCATACAGCGTTTGATCTCCAAGCCAGGACAGACTCAGTAATTTCTAGAAGATTAAGAATATACAGGGAATATTTTCAGAATATGCTGACAAAGTAATATGCCTCTTCTGTATATGAGTAAGCTGCAATTTTCAAAAGATTATAATTCAGTGCAATAAGGACTGACATTCAGAGGCATGGCAAAAGACACATAACCCATTAAAACTTCCCTTTCAAATTCCAAGTCCTGGCTCAAAAGCAAAGAAGAGGTCATAGACCTTTTTTTAGACCTTTTTTTTCCATTTTCAGGAATGATACACCCATCTCACAGAAACTTTCGCAAAGCCACTCAGGCTATAGCAAAACTGTGGGCAGAAAATGTCTGACAAATTAATCAAAGTTAAAATTCAAGAAAGCTGACATTTGAAGAGAGAGTCCCTTGCTCCTAAGTATTTCAAAACACAAGGAAGCCCCTCAATCACACATTCACAGAAGATAGAAGGCTTTGTTGTGAAGTCACACTGTACGTTTGGCCAGTTTTATACGTTTACATTGGCATCCTCTTTAACTATGGACTGTCCCAGAATCCCAGAATGGTCATGTGCAAGTAACTGAAAACAGAACTTATAATGAAATTCTTTGGTCACTTTTGAGGTCTCATTGATCTCTAAAAAAACTTCAGAAACACAGCTACTTCTATTGTGGATTAATAGAGCTCACCTGAAAGAGTTTGTGAGTTTGTTCCTAGTTTCGTCTTTTTATTTTTTTTTGCTGAGCACAAAATTATACTAAAAATGTATCTTTCTTGCCATGGATCAAGTGGAAAAGACACTATTTTTAAACATCTAAAATCCCCATAATGTGACTGTTCACATCACGTGAAACCTAATTCAAAGCTAAAAGATAATTTCACAGACTTCAATGTGATTTTCATAGTTAAAATCACAAGTCTTTAAATATAATTTAACACATTTTAGAAAGCTTGAAAATTCTGCCATGTCTCATTTTTGCCAAAGCTTAAGTAAAATACTAAACTGAATAACTAAATACTTCAAAATAGAAAAAATTAAAACAAAAATTATTGTCATAAAATAAAATAGCAGAATATTTCTGATTTTGCTTACCTATAAATATCCCCAAAATCACAGACTAGCTGAGATTAGAAGGGACCTCAGAAGCTCATAGAATCTAAACCCCGATCAAGCAGGGTCAGATGCAGCAGGATCCTTGTCCGTTTGGCTTTTGAATATCTCCATGGATGGGGATTCTACAACCTCTTTGGGCAAGCCTCTCCAGTGTTTGACCATCCTCAAGATAAGGAAGTTTTTTATACTATGTTTCAATGGAAACATAATTTAATAATCTGTATGCAGCTTGTACCCACTGCCTGTCATCCTGTCACCAGGTGTCAATGAGAGAAGTCTAGCTCTCATCCAGTATTTACTGTGAGAATGAAATGTTACTTAGTATTTCACTGTTCAGGAGACAAGGATTTTGTGCCTAAATTAGCCCAACCACTAACGATTTGATATCACCCAACCCACACGTCATGTTTGGCACTATACAAAATTAGGCTAACATCTTCAGAATTCAGAAATTATATATGTATATACAAATTATACAGTATCATGCCTGCACTATAAATCACGACATGACACCTGCTTACTTGCTAGCCCCTTATGACTATTTACTGCTTTTGGAGACCTGAATTTTAATTTAAAGGGACACAAAAGACAGCACTATCACAGTATGAAATGCACAACAAAACAGTAGTTCCCCATTAGGTAATAAGTAAGGGCCTCACATATTTTTTAACTCTTATAAATGGCAAAGCACTAAAAATATTTATAAGGTCTGAGACTATTTCTCACCAAGGAATTTAAGCAGCAGAAATTAGCACAGCTGCCATCATGTGCTCCCGCACACTTTTGGCTGCTAATTCCCACTCGCATCACCCTTTGTACCAGTGACAGCCCTTGGACTGCCACATGGGAGAAGGCTGGGACAAACCCAAATGAAAACAAAACCAAACAAATAATTGGCTATTTTCATTCTGATCCATTCTCCAAATTCATGAACAGCTACACGTGCTGAGTGAGGGAGAATGACAATATGGGGAGGAGAAAAGAAGCTGGCACTGCATCTTACACAGATGTGCCAGGTTAAAGTGTTCAGTGAACATTTAGGCTAAAGCTAAGCAGTCAACACAAGCTATTCAGCGAGTAATACTGCATTCCTTAGGCACTGCTTTCAGAATGAGATGGATTGGCCTCTGGAGATGCCTGCTCCTCTCCTAAGGGTAAGCAGAATCTAGAAGGACTGAGATACAGCTGCTTCGTTTCTATATACCTAAATTAACCAGTATCTAGATGAGTAGAAAATGGTAGCAAAATAGGTTTTTGATTCTTACAGCACTTCATTCCCATTGACAATTGCCATTTGGAAAAAGTAATTGCAGCATAGCTTACCATCACACTAACATCAAAAGGGTATGTATTTTCTGCATGGTCCACATTTTTTTTCCTAAACCATATTTTACATCTATAAGCAATACATTTCAGTGATAGGGTACTGTATTCCTCCCACAGGGCATATAAATCCACACTAGAAACATAGCCACAGTTCAGTTATAAATCACTTACATTTCTTCAGAGTCACTTTTTCACTTTGCTGTGCTGTGGGAAGGTCTTTTCCTTTTTGCTCAAACTGGTCCTCCTTCCAAAAGTGTCTGTCACATCTATGGCAGATAAGGACAAAATGTCCTTAACTTTCACTTGAAGTTATCTAAGGGTAAAAAGGGAAAGGAACACAGTAAGTGCAAGCATCCATATTGTGTTTTATTGCAAGGTATTACAACCATCTTTTTAAAACACACTTCAGTGTCATCCTTACGCATATGTATTGCACACCAAGGAAAAAATCCCACACACTTCACATCTTTCTTTCTTTGTATGAGACATGAAGTAGTCACTGGTCCTAGACCAGTCACCTGCCTCACTTCTGGGATTCATAATAACAAGATTGTATTTCTTTGAAAAAGCAAGTATACAAGTCTTGCCCTTCTGTTCAGCCTTCTGATTGTTGACAGATAATTTCTTGCAGTTTCTCACACTCTGTTCTTGTAAACAATGAATGTTTTGCATTCCTCTTTGGAGGAAGAGAGAATTGACGGACTGTTGATGGGACCTATGGGGTCAGGAAGTATTATCCTCACTGTCCAATCCATGGTAACTGTTGGAATTCTATAAATAGACATTAAATGTAAATAAAGTGGTTCTTTTTCCTGCTTGATTCCTTGGAGTCACTGAGTGTGAGTGTCTTTCTTCCTGTGTCATTTGGTGACATACAAATTAAAAGATGATTTCACATTATTGATTACTTATTTTGTACCACAAAGACACTGTGAATACTTTCGGCTGAGATCAAGCAGGAAATCAAAATTTGTTGAGCACAGATTCACCATAAACCTTCCTGCCTAGCCAGTATTGATAAAAATTTTAATCTGAATCTTCTGTTAAACAAAACAGCTCTCTATTGCACTATATCTTACTGCTCAGAAAGTGAGACCTGGGGTTTACAATAGATAGGTCTCATTAAAATTTCTTCATGAAAACTTAAAACTCATCACTCCATCAGAGTCAAATCTATAAATTAAATGTTAAAAATTATTTAGAAAGTAATAAAGAACAAAGTGTAACATGTCATTTGCCACTGTATTAATCCCTATTTTGAAAAGTATGCTCCACTCTCTTGTCCAGCACAGAACACAATACAACAGAACTAATTAGCAAAGGTTTGGAAAAGAAAACATACATGACCAAAGGTTTAAACCAGTTTCCATATATATGATGAAGAATTCAGTATGCCACCAATATCCAGACTGGAATAAAAGCTGACTTAAGGAAGGGCATGACAGAAAACAACAAATGTCTGAAGAAGATGGAAAGACTACACAGATATTGTATGTTCTCTATCCTTTGAACTCAAGAACTACCTAATAAAAGACAGGTTCAAAAGAAGAATGGGAGTTTCTTGTCCACAAATTGTGTGACAGAACTGTGAACTTCTTCCCAAGGAAGCTGTTTGTGCAAGGAGATTTCATAAGTAATGAGGAAGATGGAGGTATCTTCAGAGACTAGTCACCACTGGAGATAGATGACAGCCTAAGTGAACCACTGGTCTGAACCAGGATGACCAGTCCTATCTCCTTGTATATTCACTTATGTTAGTGCTAATTCAACAAATTTCATATCCATTTTATACTGATCTACTTACCACTCACAGTAATGAGAATTACTGCATTAGGTACACAGTGAGTCTAGTCTTAGTTGCATTTGACATACAGGCTAGATCCTTTTGAACACCAAAGAGAAATCCCATGGTTCTCTATACTTTACTGTATGCTTAATAAATTTGATTGATTTTTCCAAAATACCATCACCCATGAACAAAAAATAAAATCAAATGAGGTAGCAAAGTCTTACTGTAAAGCAGCAGTAGCCTTCCTCTCCCCAGTCCACAGTCCCAAAGCAGCCAGGGCAGAGGGCTACAAAGCAAGGTTCTACTTCTCAAGTTGTTCACTGGTCTCATGGGTTTGAGTCTAACTTCATCCATATGTTCCCACTCAGTTCAACACTTATATAAATGCAGGTCAGCATCTCCATTTCCCAAGTTTCATCTCAAAGTAAACCTCAAAAATCATATACTCTGTATTCCAATATCTTCTCTTTTGCTTTAATCTCTAGGATACAGTCGTGTTTCTGATTTATTTTGGGTAAGTGCAGATCAATTAAAATTCCTTCAGGGAAGCCTTCTGAACCAGCAGAAAGTGAATGACTGTCATCAGGAACAAACACTTTTTGCTGTCATGGACTGGCATGTCACACTTTTGAGCAAAAACTATGTTAATTAATTCTATCCATACCTACCAGGTGTACCAAAGGAATATAACCAGTCCTATCTGCTGTCTTACTAGATACAGATCTTTCTGTCTGTGAACCAAGTATCCCTATATGTAGAGCTGTGCATTGGCACATTATATGAAGAAGCAGCCTGTACTAACACAAAAAAACAGCAGGACAGAAATAACTCCGTTCAGACATCAGTATGCAACCAAAATCCCTTTTGCAAGATGCATGAATTAATACCTTCAAATATCACTCAAAAAACAGTCCTTTTCCAGCATATCTATATACATACTCTTTTTAGACCCTACAGTGAGGAATTCGTATAACTGACACTTTTTTTGGTCAGTTTGAAATATTGGATCAAAGTATGTTTACTGTTCAATCTATTCCCCCCTCTGAAAAAGAAGAGCCTGCTACAATGTTTGCTGTTCTATTTGCTTCTGCAGCTTAAATGGCTTCACTGAGGATGAAAGGAAATTCACCATACAGCATGCTGATGATCTAAGATTCATATACCACTGACCTATAGCAACATTTTAGGCTACCACTCCCTTCTATTATTTGTCCAGCTTTTCTGTTTAGAATGTTAAGGGCAGGAATATAACCAGACAGCCCAAAAGGTATTCAAGGTCTGTTTGATATCCTTCACTTCAATACTAACTATAAATAAGAGCAAGCCGTACCAAACGAACCAAATGTTTTAGCACTGATATATGAGCAAAGACAAGCTTCTTGAAAAATGGCAAAATTTAGAGATGTGGGTTCCAGGTACGCTAACAGAAGGTAGAACACTATTGCAGGATAAACCTACTGAAAACAATTTGATAGTAGCAATAACAATTCAGAATTATCATCACCACTACTTAAACACCAAGAAAAAAACACATGAGAACATGTGGCTACCTACTGGTTATCAAATAAAAGTGTTGATTTTTCCCCTTTTCACATGTGAGTTCAAGTTTCCATCAACAAGTTTACAAAACCTTCCCATGAATGTCATCTTGACTCTCAAACACATGCACATAAGGGGGGGAAAAGCTGATATGCAATTATATCACTTGCAAGCATTAGAAATCAACAGGAACCCCAAAAAATCATGTAACCTAAGAATTCTTTCTTTTCAACTGTTTGTTATATAATTTCACTTGAAGATTAAATAAGCATTCATGCCTGCTTTAAAAATTTATTCCATATATTCCTTAATTCAATTATACCTGGTAGAAATCCACTTATATCAAAGACACATTAAGAAGTTTTTATATGAAGAATTTCTTAGATTCTGTTTTTTTATTATTTCTGAAACAGCACAGTGATACAAGTAGTCTGCAATTTTAAAGACCCAAATATATTTCAGAGCACACACATATTAATTTGGGATATTAAAATTATACTTGTGTGCAAGCTCACACCATTCCCATAAATTACCTGAGACACAAAGTAAAAGCTATACATCATAACATGATCTAATGAGCGTAACAGTTACAGGACATTTTTGGCAATTCATAAATATACAGATGCATTACAAAGCCATCCCAAATTAGAGCTGATAAAATACTTTATGTCTCGACTGTCACACATTCTTAGAGTTTGCTGAAGAAAAATGCATAAGAGAAAAAAGTATTTGAGGACTACACAAGGAAGTTACTTAATTCTTTTGGGATTAATATGATACAAAATTCCATTTTTGTAGACAAGCATCCAATTAACTTTACTTGCAATACCTATAGCCTATTTGGTGTAACTAAGTAAAAAACCTGGAGTAGAATGTGGCCTGATATCATAGTATATAAAATCAAGGACTGGATTGGAGTTTTGATTTTGGTTTGGTTTAAGATTGAACAATATTTACTCTCATTACTAATTGTATAGACTGCCTAACGTAGTACTACAAGCCTATGTCTTTAGAACCATGTTTATCTAAAAGCCTTTATCCAGAAATCTTAGCTCAAAAAACATAAACTCACAAAAATAATTACTGCTTTGCTAATAAATGCCAAAAAAACATTATTAAGAAAGATGTATTAAAACAGTGGCAAAAGATATAAATATATCTGTACTGAAGTCTCCCAGCTGATCTGTGGTATCATTGTCCTAATCTAGAAATAAGACAATGAGTAAACAAGAGATCAACCATGATGTAAATAATTAAAGCAATAAAGGTGTTAAACTCCAAACTTCTCTAAATACTGTGCTAGTAAACTGAATTAAGCTGTTTGGTTTGTCTGCAGTCTAAGAAACCTCATTATGCTATGATCAAAAAAAAACCCAATGCTTCAGAAAACATCGAGGTGGCAGTACTTCCCTTTTCCTACGTAATTAAAAAAAAGAAAGGTAGGACAAATTATCTGTCTATAGGTAAAAGGATCTTTCTACTATGGATCAGTACCATGAAGATAATCAAAATTCTTTCTTATGTTTTTACAGAGAACTCCTGCAGGATCTGAAAAGACATGCTAAAATTTGCAATATTTTAAAATCTATTCCTCTCATCGGTTGTATACCAAATTCTTCAGTCTTCTGGATTTGGATTATCATAAATGGAAATCATTAGGGAAATATTCCCCATCTCTCTTGCAGATTTAGTCAATACTTATTTAAAATACATTGACCAGAAATACAACCTTAAACTGAATTGCAAAAGGATAAAATGGCATGAAAACAAAAGAAAGACTAACGTTTAAATAATTCCTTCCATGGCTACCTGTCTACCACCCCGAAGGAAATTATATATACGAGATGGATGAGAGAAGACACAGGCTGACTAGCTCTACCAGGCAATCCACCAACCAAGATACAATGCTGGATTTGGGACAAACACATAATACTTGGTAAACTGTTGTTAAACTAAAATCCAAGCTTGGGCAGGTTCAATAGATAGTGGTAAATGTATATAGTACTTGTGACAAATATGTCTGGGAATATTTTACTTCAGTCATCACCAGTGGGAAAAGTGCCACCTCCTTTCCCCCATATTCCTTCCAGGTCTATCTGCCCTTCTCTTTCTAACATTAGGCTGTCATTCAGCACAGTGACATGCAGCAGGAGCTGAGGAAATGAATGCTGAGCAGTTCAGAATGATTCCAGACAAACAGCATCACACACAATTCAGGCCATCAGGGTTATGCAATCGACACCAACACCAATGTGATGGTAGCAGGAATTAAAGTTTGGTTTTTAATCCACCTTATTGCTAACTAGTTTGGATCCCTATCATTTGAGAGAAGATTGCTCATTAATGTCCAGTACTGTCATGGTGCTGCAGCACTCTTGTATTACTGGCAGGGGTGTAAAAGGTTTCTGCAGAGATGTGAGAAATTCCGTAAAATTCCATTTAGCTTTTTTCCCCCTCTATTTCTCCTTTTTCTCTTTGTTTTCTCTCCCCACTATCCTTTTTGCTGAAAACACTGTCCCCCTATGCAGCTCTGTGAGGAACACAACACATGCATGGAGCCAGCAGGGACAGGAAGACAAGAGGTGAGCATTCAGTGACAGCCGGGATCCCTCCTTGTCACCTTAGGCAACGCCAGAATGCAGGATGGGCTTAGGCAGGATGGAGTGAGAGTCAGCGATGCTGAAGCCAAAAGTACAAGGGCATGAGGTTTTAAAATCAGATTATGGGTGATGAAACTCTGGAGACGGTGGCAGGCCAGACAACAGGAGCATATGTTTATTTGAGAGGATGATTTATACTGTTACGCAGAAAAAGGTGGAGTTTAACTAAAAATGTGAACCTGTCTGTGCTTGATCTTGTGGACCTATTGTTTCTGGGTGCTGTAAATAGGATTACATCCTTGGGATATCTTTAAATTCAAAATTTTACTTCTGAAATTTGGCAGATTGGGATGTAAATAAGTGTTCATTTACACTGGAGTTTTCTAGGAGAGTTAGATTTATTTTATTGTCATTATTTTATTGAATGGTATATATTCCTCTCACAAAGCAGTGCAAATCACTTTTTTGAATATCTGCTATTTGTACTGTCTACTTCATTTCACCTATACAGAATGTAGAGTGGTTTGGAGGTAAAGGTAAAATTTCCAGAGAATGCAGCAGCACAATGACTTAAACCATTCTAATCTGGAGCCAAAGCAGCCCTAACTTCCCTAACCTTCTTTAGCTCCACTGCAGACTCTCACTCCTCTCTTGTGCTGACTTTAAAACAGTTCTGCAAAACAAATGAATGACTTTTGACCAAAACACGATCATCCTTGCCAGAGCAAGACAGCAGTGAGGAGATGTAACACGGATAAGGTGAGATCACACAATTGTGATGTGGCATGGTGCGCTCTGCTGTGGAAGCTCAGCCTGCGTGTCGTGGAGTGTAGACTGATGAACATTTTTTCCAGTGGTAGAGGCAGGACCAGTATCACCTCACCCTTCCCAGCACTGGCCACTGAGTTGTGCCAAGGAAAGCATGCATGGAGCTATATGATCAGCGATACTGAGAAACTAACCTAAATTAAAAGTAAACTGGCTAAACAAAAGCTGTTTTCAAAATCATGGAGTCCACCAGACCCACAAAACACAGTATGAACAGTTTTAGACATATAGCAATGAGAAGGAACCAGAGAATGCTTAAGCCAATCCTACAACTGAAGAAGTATTTACCACCCTATGATCTGATTAGCCTACGGAGTCCATAGTCAAAAGCTATCAGATATCACTGCAGCCTAGCAAGCACCCTCATCGCCAGCTGCCTCCCCCTCCACTCCTATCAAGCCTACAAAGACACACTAAAAAGAAGTGCAAAGACCCACACTGCAAATGAGATGGAAGTGCAGTCCTTGGGGCACAGGTGTAGGCTCTGTGACAAGGACAGGCTGCAGAAGGGCAGCGAGGACTATAGCATTAACACTTAGCAGCTGCTGGGTTTAATTTACATGTCTTAGAGAACTGGGGCCCATAATTAGAGTGAATGCACACCAGCCTGGCATGCTTTGGTTTATTATCATTACATCTGTACATAGGTATGGACATGCTTATGTTCAATACCCTAAACACTCCATCATTAGTATTTCTATCATAAACAGAAAACTAAATCAAAGTCTATTTTTTGGCCTTAAGATTGAGCAACTTTTTTAAATTTCCAAAAGGAAACCCTAAATTCTACTTTATATCCCTTTTCATTTTAAAGATACTTGATTCTTACAATGTACTTATTACATTTTTTCCAAATGACATGGCTGCACTATATCTAATGTGAAGTACCTAACATATACATCATGTACATCATTTAGAGCACACATAAAATAATTTTGGTCCATCATTCTATTATTTTCCACTTTTTAATAGTTTTTGTTAATAGATGCAGGAAGGCAATCATTAAATTAAATCTTAATATGAGCTATCAGTTTGTAAGCAGAGCAGCAAAGTACGGTATGATGGAACTCACCGTTCAATAAATTCTGGGGTTTATGTTTATCAATTTTGTGTTTTCTTATACATGAATTTTCCACACAATTAAAAACTAATAATTTTTTTAAAAACTTAGAGAAAATGGGAGGAAATACTTTATCTGCATTTCTCTTCCAATTCCATTTGGACAACAGTATTTCCTAAATGTAGTCTATTCACTGCTGGATATGTAATTACCTTCAGTTCATAGTCTAGACATTAATGCTTTCGTAGTATTTAAGACTCCTTGTAACATGCTTGCTGCTTTAAGTAAGCAAGGCTAAATCTTGACCAGATAAATTAGCAAAGAATGCAATAAAAGCTGCAATAAAAGAACTTTATCCTCCAAACCTTCAAGTTGCTGCTAAATGAGATTTCTTTGAAATGCAGATCAGTTGAACTAGATTAGTGAATTTTAGCTCCTGTCAACATCATAACAAAATACAAATACAATTGTTCACTGGCCTTATCTCCATGCTTCCATCTGCTGCCTTGTTATTTACTTTCCTTGATTTACTATGCAGATCTAAATAAGACACATCAAGGAGGGCTTACAACACAATGGCTTCTTAAGCTTTACATCAAGGTATTTGAAACTGAAGCCCTGAAAGGGCTGCCATCAAAGACATATCTCTAATGAACTTCCATATCAGAGAGGTTTGGTATTTAATACTGCTGTGAAAAGAAAAAGCCACAAATCAGAATGGCCTATGAAGGAAAACGTCTGCAAATCTTGATGAGATTAGCACCTACCAGAATTAATATCCCAATAAAAATGATATCTGGTTCACTGAAGAGTTAAAATTCCAACCTTTGCAAAAATAATGCCTAGTGTCAGAATGGGAAAACTCAGCTGACAAGGTTGAAACATCAGGGAGGCATTCTTTTTTCTCCACAAATGTTCAAAAAAGCACTTTTTCTGGTAGCTTGATTAAAATACTGTTGACAAACTAGCCACGGAATGAAATAATTAACAGACGACAGCGCTACTGTGGTAGTTTCTGCAACAGTGGAATTTTACAGTGTCTTTAAAAGAATTAGCAGCAAATTCATGGCAAAATAACATAATCTGAAATGACAGCATGCAACATTTCTTCATCAATTTTACTATTTCCCTTTCTCCCCCACAGCAATCTATGGCAGTGCAGGATAAAATCTTCTGTCAGTTTGCTTTAAAAAAAAAAATCCTTAAGTGCCATTTCTATTACATGCCACAGCCCTACTTGTGAAGTGCAATAAACAAAGAAGTTTCCTCCTAGTGATTTAAACTCTCTTAACATACCTGATAGATTAAACAAATATAAACATCTTAGAGTTTCCAAAGTTCAGGCATAGCCTTGTTAAGTAAAGTGTGCTGCTATTTGACAGGAATTTTTTTGCTGGGCATTGAAGTACATAAACAAACGATACTTTTCTTTCTTAAGAAAACATTTCAATCATTTATGTCCTTGTATAGCAAGGGAAGATCCCACAAGCGTGTTCTGTTCTGTGGATCAATCAGCTCCAAACCGAAGTAGACATGTTGTATGCTCCAGTGCCCGGAAATCATGCTGCAGGCTCACCAGATGATGAAAACAGAGGTATGCAGTGTAGGGGAGCCCCACATGGCACCCACTGGCTTCTGGGCATGTCAAACTTCACAACTACCCTACAGTCAATGACAGCAAACACCTTCCCTTTACTTCTTGCCTCCAAACATGTACTTGTCTTTCTACCCTCCTTCCAAATTGCAGGCAGTCTTCCAGAAACAAAGCCCCCAAACAGAAGCAGCATCCTATGGCTGTACTGCAGAAACCAGAGTTGCCTTCTTGCTGTATTTCATTTCATATGGGATATGTTCCAGGCTTACTTATGGCCAAGAGAGACCACTACTATTCCTTGTTTAATGAAATGACAAAACAACAGATTTGCATATGTAGAAGCAGGTGCTGTAACAGGTTTGACGACTCTTGACCTAAAGCACATAAAATGATTTATCAGCAACAGCTGTCCCTAAGGTATTTGGGCTCTGATGGACAGTAAAACTTCACCATCTGCACCACCGTGTGTTAAAAATGACAATCTGAATTAAAAGCTGGTCAACAAATCTCATATAACTAATGCCTTCCATATCCTCATCCATATGCTGAATTCCCAAGACACACAACACTTGGATTATCTATTATAAATACCAGTCTTTGAATGTAGATAAAATAAGACAATCTAGGAAGATATGAAAAGTAAGTGCTTAGCAGTTGCTACCTAATTCACAAAGCAACTACTCAAATAATACTTTGAATGTAGGTACGTTTGAAATGCTTCTATGATTTCATATCATTATATAAACATGTATTCTTTCAAAGTAGCATTATATGTCTTTTCAGAATTAAAAAGTAGCTATAAATATCTACATAGGCTAATATAGGGCCTTTCTTGAATGCCCTGACAAAAAACCTGATTGATAGCAAAACATCTCACAGCATCTGTATCTTCTCTGCACAATGAAGGTATCCCAGGGTAGTGAGGTCTGCAGTTTGTGTTCTGATTTTTCTTTGTGAAGGGGAAATGGGTTTTTTTTTCCCCAGACCAGAGGAGGGAACCTGAGAGTCTGAATATGACCCCTTGGTGAACACAGTGGCTTGTTCTGGAGCTATGCTAGCAGAAGGTAGCGCCATATGCCCCGAGCCCCAACTTGGATGCTCTTTCTACAGTCTAATGTGCTTGTCAAAAGATGTTAAAATCACAGATTTACTTTCTCTGGATACATTTTATTATTGTAAAAAGTGAAAAGAAAGGCAAATACAATGTACTGTGACTTACATAGACTAGCATCCAAAATGTACTTCCTTCAGTTAAAACTGCAAGATCTTTTTTTATCAGTGAACAGTTTCTGATGTTTCTAACATTACGGCAATCTTGTGTTTTATATCAATCACAGTTATCGTAACTCTTATTGATTAAAAACTACATTCTAAACTTCAGTGCTAATAATTTTCCTTCTCATACAAATGAGGAAAAATACAGCTCATTGTGTGGAAATGAGTGAAAATTTCTGAACTTTGCTCCACTGAATTTCACTGAATTTTTAATTATTTCATTTTAAAGATTCAGAACACTAGATATCTTACTAATATAACATAGGCAGGAAAATTACTAAAATAGGAAAAAAAGAATCCATGAAGCACATACTGGAAGCAAACCTAAAATAACAAAAAATGTGCTTCATAGCATTTCTAAAGATAACTTAAAATGTGGTGGCACACATAAATTCATTTAGTTCATATTTTGGCCTTTAGTTTTTAGAAGATATATAAGCATTTTTAAAAATATATATGAATGCACATACATATATTTGCAGGCACTGCTGAAAGAAAGGAGGTCATTTTTTCTCAAGTACAGAATAAAATTATCTTCCAGAATTTTGTAAGATTCAAATATCTTTCAAATATATCATTCCAAAAGATACAATTTCTTGCAAAAACTATGAAGATTTGAGAAAAAAAAAGTTCAATTTATTTACTTGCTTGGTTGTAACTGTCTGTTGAGAGATACAGTGATCCCCTCAAGAGCCTAAATATTTAGACAAATTTTAAAATGTGTATTATATACTTGACAGAAGGTATTTACATGACAGCCCAGAGCTTAAGCAATCTGATATGAAATATTTCCCCATAAAACAAAGTCAAGTTAGAAAAAAACTGCAGCTCAGCCACATAAAGAGGCTTGAGGTTAAAAACATATTGAGATAGAAAGAGATTAGCCATATAAGTGTTTGCATCAAAATTGTGATAACCTTCATCCTACTTCCCAATTCACTGGATCCTATGTATGATTTTTTGGAAATAGAAGATGAGCAGCACACAGCACTTACTCTATGTCTTCTTTTACTGAGCTGTTTAATTGCCTGCTCATTATCTGCTGCCCTGTGCTCCCAGCGGTGCCACATCCCAGGTGGGCAGCGAGGCCCCGGCACGGCAGGGATGCCCAGCTCACACAGCCACTATGGGCAAGGCCAGGGGCTGGGCTAGGAAGCTCAGCTTCCTCAACTACACTGTCAAGGTGATGTCCAAGAGAGACAGAGATTGGTAAAAGGTGGAAACAAGCCTTGCAGACCTTGTTGGCGAGGGTGGACTCCTGCCATCTCCCCAAAACACACACAGCTCTCCCTAAACACAGATGCTGTGGAAGCTGAGGGCTCATTTCTCACTTTGTGACCTGCTGTACTTTATATCTTGGTGGTATTAAACAAACTACATATTTTGAGACCAGATATTTTGTCACAGATTTTGGCAGTAATGCACACATTCATCAAGGACAATTCTAAAACACCACCATGACTCAGGAGAATTCTCCGTCCCTCCACAAAGATAAGGAAGAGTGAGACTTGGGACCCCAACGCAGCCAAAACAAACTGCCAACACACGAGAAACACTTACAGAAAAATCTGACAAATAAACTTACAGGCATATTCTCCCACTGTATTTTGTTCTTTTCAAAAGGCAGATGAGCTTTGGAAGGAACGCTGAGCTGGTTCAATGCAGCCATTGCGCACTTCATAATTGTGAATTGCTGCCACCAAGCAGCAACTCACCAGAAAAAAGGTGTGAAAAGTTTGCAAGAATGCAAGTATTAAAAAGATATCATGTGAGCATGGAGGACCTTTTACACTCTTGTCAGGGAAAACAAGTAACTCAGGAGAACTATATCAATTAAAAGAAGATGCAAAAGCAAATGGATTAACAAGGAGTCAAAACCTAAATCAGAAATGCCTGGTCAAATAATTTAGGTTTGAACTATTTTCAGTCGCTTTCATGTAATACTAAAATCCTAATACTAAATACTAAATTAATCCTACCTAGCTCTAAACACCTACACAGGATATAATCTCTACCTAATGCAGTGCTCCTAGCAGAGCCTATGGCTTTCCTCTGTATGGGAAGCCAGGGAGAGGAGCTCTTCCAGCTCAGGACCATTAGTGAAGCACCTGATGCTTGAATGGATGAACCCAGCCACTGTTAAGATGAATCACAAGAGAGAATGGACTTTAAGTTATTTGGAAGAGGAATTGTTGGATACTTTTCTAAACTTAATGCAACTTGAGTTTGAAAAAATCCAGCTTTAACTAATAGAAAAAGATTCATGTGGCCCAGATCATACATCAAATCTTACAATGGATCTCTCTACAGAGGAACATGGAGTTATTTTTTCCCTTGTATTTCAGACGTTTTAAGTGCCTATTATTGAATTCTGTGAATTTAAGGATATTTGCTAAGTTAGTTCAGATACAGAATCAAACGTTTTGCTATATTTAGCCATATCTTTCAACACTTGAATAAATGAAAAGCTCAGATATGAGGGTGAAAAATTCTGAGGATATTTGTTTTTAAAGCCCCAAAAACAAGAATCAAAATTGCAGCGCATACGGACATCATGTATTTGTGGACTATAAAAAACATAACACTTGTCAAAGAAATTATTTCTTATTCTGCTCTCTTTTCAAATTATAAAGCAATCTTAATATTGAAATTATTTCCTTTTGTAAAAATATGCGTGTCTTACGATGTACACGGAATAGTTTGTTCCCACAGACTTATTTACTTAATATATTAAGTTGCTCAGAGAGGTCTTTATGTTTGCAGCACATAAAATATTGATTATTAATATTTTATAATGAAATAAGGTGGCAAGTAGTAAATTTTCAGATATAATCTCTCCTCTAAAGTTTATTTCCTTTGTTTACATACATAATTCTCTTTTAAAATTTAAAAGTGGAAACTTAAAAAGTGGAAAAAAAAACAATTGCAAAATACTCTTTATTTGCAATTAAATTCCAAGGTTGCAGAATACTGTATCTGTCCCAATTTTAGAGAATTGCTTAAGGCCTCTGACAACCAACTTTCAAGAGGATTAGCTGTAATGAAAATGCAATATATGTAAATACAACCACGTATTTAAATGTCAAATATTTCGAGCACAATAGAAAAATTACAAATTCAAAGTTATATTTTTAAACATAATTCTATCAATTCCTTTCATGAAAGATAAAAAACTGGAAACAGCATTTTTATACTGTAGAAAACATACAATGTGGCAACATATTAACTTAGCCTTCTTAATGTATCTCATTATTGAACTGAATGTGTTTTCTTTATGAACACACAATATACCCCATCTTTAACACCAATTTCACATACTTCAGATTCACCTTGTAGATTCAGAGGAATCTTGCTCCTTGTCCGAAAGCCAACAAAAGTAAGGTAGAGTATGAACTTAAAATAGCACATTTTCCTCTGTGCTCTTTGGGTATCTTGTTTACTTGACATGATGTACAATATTATCACAGGAGAAAGAATACAATTACAAAAGAAAATAAAATCACGCAGCTAAAACTCTTCTGACTTCAGACACATTTTTCTCATCTCTGGATGTGGTACAACCTTGCTGTGAACTATTAGCTTTCCAGTACTTAAAGACAGACGGTTTCATACTGCTCAACAGAGATTACTGCTGTCTATCTAAATAGGGCTTACAGTGGCATCAGCATATTTTATTAACTCAGAACCATAAATCCTATTCTTATGTGCTTTAAAAGACCAATATTCCTAGGGTCAGTTAAATTGACAACAGAGTGGCACCTACTAGAAAGACACTTCACAGTAAGGATATGCTGCTTTCCCCTTGGAAAATAAACAGTATTTCATCACTGAGACAAAACAACAGTTTTCCAAGCAGATTTTTAGCTCATTACAACATTACACAGTACCCCTATATACTTTATAATGCCTCACAACAGAGGTTTACTTCATGTTTCAAAATTCTCCATTCTTGGCACACTCAGCAGAACTAAACTTCTGCTCCTCTGTGAAGCTTTATTTATAAACATAGTTTATAAACTATATCGAAGTCATAAAATTTGGGGATTTGATTTTAAGGTCATAAACCAATTTTAATCAACATCTTGAATTGTGGACTGTTTACTATTTTATGTTTTATTGTAACACAACATTATTCACTAGAACTTCACTCTCAAGTAACAATATAATAATTCAATGCTATCACAGCTGTGAAAAGAAAAACTGAGCTTTGAAGCTATTTGATTTTGTCCTATCAAAACTGCTGTCTTGTACTGATTGCAGAATCTACTTAATTTGGTATTTTGAAACAAAAATGTAAAAAGACTACAAAAAGTAAAGAGTCAGAAGTAAACATTTTGCTCAACCTAATTCACTGTCAAAAAAATCCACCAAAACCTCTGCTGTTCCTTTTTTAGAAAAATACCTTGGCATTTAAAGACAAAATAATAGTATGTGACTTGTTTACATGAGATACAAATAAATCCTTCCTAAATGTACAGAGTACGAAGTTTTCCTTTGATAATGTATGAATAACATTTAAAGAAATGCTTATAACACTTAGCAAATACTTTGACTATTTAGCAATCTGACCAATATAGATGCTTGGACACCATGGTGATGTACATCATATACAGACTTCTGCAAACACATCATCAACTCAACACAAGCATGCAGCTTTAAAATACAGAGAGGAACAGCATGCAATTACACTGCATGTAACGAGCTAGGTTTTGCATGATTATATGCTGCATCACTAGGAAAGTGGGGAAATGCTGACTCAAAAACACTGATGACTTGCACGATATTCATGCTAGCAAAAGAATGGTTTGGAACAAACCAATAAAGTGGCTGGCCCTCAAAAAATAACCAAAACACAAAAAAAAAAAAGCCCAAAACCAAAAAATTACGCATGCTATATACTTTAAGGATTAAGACATCTAATAAATATGAAATTAACCCAAGTAAAATTACACAGAAGCTCCTTTCTTCAAATGCATTCCAGCCTGCATCTACATGAATACCATGCTGACTTTGAGCAAGCAGGTACAATCTCCAGTTTCTTACATCTCAAACTTGATTCTTAGTAGGTTTTTCAGTTCAGAGATTTCCCAGCTGGGCAACCCTCATTTTGCCAACTGTTTTGCAAGAACACCATCCTTAGAGACACTACTCAAGTGATGCGCTGATTCTTTAAGGCGAATCAGTAGTCACAGAATTGTTTCTTAAGACTGGGCTAGTGGTTTAACAGCTCACTACTACCACAATGGGAATACTTCCTACCTCTTCTGTCTTTCTGCCTTTCCACATGAGCCACTGGTTCCTCCTGCTTACCTTATAAAGTCCACAGCAACCTCAGACCCCTCTGTGAGCCAATTCAGTTCACAGAAAGGAAGAAAGCCTATACAGACTTATGCTAAATTAGTTTTCCACTGTGTTGCTAAGTTAACTTGATGCAGAGAAGTGTCTGCTGAGCTCCAGATGAAGCCCAAGACAGGTCACAAGCCCATATACATGAGCCCACAGGGGTGAGAAGAGGGAAGGGGATGGCAGGCTAAATGCAGGGGACCAGGGAAAACCCCTTCTCTTTAAAATTGGCAACAGCATATCGTAAGAAGAGATCAGCTGTCTGCGAAACTAGAACTCCACTCCAAAATTGACTGTCTCCAGTTCAATACTCACAATGAACCAACTTCTAGTTCATTCATACGTTACCTCTTTACTTTCTCAAGCACGGGAATTTTTTTTCCTCCAAAGACCCTATCTCAGACTTGCTTCTCAGAAAATACTTGGGTTCCACTGTATATGCCACTGGCTATCCTGTAGCTCCAACACCTACTGAAATCCTGGCCAGACAAACCCAGATTCACACTTCTTCCCTCCCTCACAATAATCCTGAGCTAAAACAGTTTGAGGTTTACAGTCAAATTGCTACTCAATCTGTCTCACACTAAAGAGTATCTAAATTTGTATGCCACTTCCTTCCAGTTAACACTATGGAAATAAGAGCTGGGTTTGTAAGTTATTTGTTTGTTTGTACTTAAAAGAGGTGGGGAGGAAACAAATAACAATATAAAGGAAAAAAGAGCATTGTACTGAGCCATCATGTGTCCCATATGATTGTGCCTGGATTTGCCGAGTAGATTTACTCACAGTTGTATGTACTGTGCTCTTATTCTCACTTTCAGTCTGTATTAAAGCAAATTGCAAAAAATGCAAGTGGAGACATAGAACTTCTTTGTCAGTTGTGTGAGCAAAGCCTACTGCAAACCAAAACACACAACACAGAGACTTCTTAAATAATTTAAATGTGTTTTTGGAAGAAAGGTCTTGCAATTCCTGAAAGTAAAAGACAAAGAGCTTAAGCAGAGATGGCATTTTGGCAGGTATTTGGAGAACTAGGCATCATTTGGCCCTGTTGATAAACTGCAAGCAAGACTCATAGGGAGACATTAACTAAAGTCATCCTTTAGTCACGGAGGCCAAAGACATCACAGGAGAATAGATGGGGACAAAAAGCTTATGAAAGTAGTAGAACCTGGTTTCACTGGTGACATTCAGAGGTTTCCAGGCTACTACATAGCTCCAAATTAATGATGACTAAGCATTTTGTCAACAATTTGAAAAACAGTTGTTCAAGCTTTCAATGCTTGAAACTAAGCTTTAGAAGGTTTTCAGAACACACTACCTTTTACCCAGACTTTCCAACCCAATCCTTGAATATTGCAACTTTTCTTTAGAGAAAAGTGGCTTTTGAGAATGATCTATTATCAAATTAAGCCTCTGCTGCCAAGTGCAAGGCAAGATCCTCCAACAGACACTACATACTGTCGTAGTACTGTATATTGCCAAAGAATCTGCAGGAGGCTGCAGGTCCAGATCCAGACATATATCCAGCTGCTGATGTATGTTTCTTGGTTGTAAAACCAACTGATTACTGAGTTCATTTTGATTCTCCCTACTCACAGCAAAGCACAGGCCAGTTTTTTACCCACGGCAAATATCCATAGCTCTTCTAAAGAAGCATCTGTATTCTCCCCTTGACAGCTGATTGAGTTCACTGTTAAAGGCAATATCTGTAGTACTTGGAAGATGTGGATATAACATACAGAAAGTATAAAATACTGCTCTTAGCATAAGTACATTTTCATGCAAATTAAGGCATTATGGAAATTTAAATTTCAATATGATGACATTAGCAGTTCACGAAATGCTTTACATGACAATTTGAGAGAAATTTTGTGCAGAGGAAATAGTCCAAGTTTATTCTTTTATTTTGCCACAATACCAAAAGATCTCCCTTATCATGCAACCATCTTGCTTGTTGCCCCTCTGAAATCCTGAACTGCAAGAACTGCCTGGAGGATGGCTCCACAGCAGATCTCAGTAACACCAGCTCTGAGAGTGACTCCAGGAGTAATCCTATTGCAGCTGAAGTTTACCTTCAAGCCCAGTCCATGACTTCCATCCTTCCCAGCCTACTCTCTTCCATGTTTACTGGATGGCTACTGGATGGACTGTTTCAGAGCAGCATGAATCAGCAGGAAAGTAACAACACAAATACAACTACAAAAATTGTAGCATATTTATAAACTTAGTATGTTGAAAAGATTTAGAGAAATTTAAGGCATACTGGAATTGATGCACAGAGATTACACTGAGATGAGACAGGATTTACTGAAAATTTATCTCAATCTCTGGTTTCTCTTCCACAATTTTTCATTTCATTATTTTAAATTCACAGAAATATCTCTGAGATCCTCCCTCTGGTGATTCTTCCTACTTCTTTCCTAGTTCCAGTCCTTCAAATGTTGTCCCACCTTTTGTATCTCCTTCAGAAAGAAGGGCAGCTTTCACATGATACAAGTCACAGCTCTCCCGCTTTCATTCCTTCTGTTCATATTCTTTATTATTATGTTTAACAGAAAGAGGGAACACAACAGGTTCCTATTGAACAAAGAGATTTACAACAAAAATAGAAAACTGAGACAGCATTAAGGCACTGGAGTTTATAGGTAGCCGCAGGAGACAAGAGCACAAGAACACCTGGGAAGAACTAAGGTATGATATTTAATGCCAAGGGAGTACTCTCTCAGAATCCTAAAATTTCTCCTTTTTGCTGTCCACAGTACTCAGCACTCAGAGCTTCTACTGTTAAATATTTTACAGGTGTGTCAAGAAGCTTTACATAGATACAAGGGATTGTATTATAAGCCAATAAGACGTAAAAATATACCACTTATCTTGTAAGAATGATTTTTTACTAGCTTATAACTTTTCAGTTTAGATCAACAATATTTGTGCTACTGGGATTCATTAAGGTATTGCCAGTTCTCAGAATACTAATACAAATATTTTTATAACAACTTTCATGCAGTCCATGTAACTTTAACAGAACTTCATGCCTTAAAAGAAGATGTATGTGTATTTCATATCAGAGATGGAATAAGGTTCAAAAATATATATCCAAAGTCTTCAACCTATGAACAAGGGTTTTAAAAATATCAAAAATAATGAACACTTTGTACATTCTGATGCCTCTGAATTTTACATGAGTTCCTAAAAGCGTGTGATAATACTGCTTGAAACTACTGAATTAATTTTACTGTCCTGTTCTGATCCTGAAAGGTGACACTTGTAACATTCCTTAAATAACCGGGACCGAGACAGAGATGACAGTGGTGATTTTTCATAGAAAAGAGAAACTAACTTTGTTACAAGGCATAAGGAGGGATGCCAAGCAAGAGCTGGAAATAAGGCAAGGGTTGTGCAAGTCCACACCAAGCTGGAAGGGTCACCCTCAATGCTAATGCATCCAAGATCTGAGTTTACAGTATAGGATGACTACAGAGCTGGCATCAAACTAAAAGCCGTGGCTGAATAGTTAAGAATCTTGACAGCGTTTGACTTGTATTCCATACTGAGTTTTAGGAATGTTGCACAAATTTGTCAGTCTTGAGAGTACTGTAACTAGAAATTCCTTAAGAATGAATGAATGAATGAATGAATACTAAAGACCTTTGCACAGAAGGAAGGTGCTAGCACAGGAGAGGTGGAAAAGGTAAGCACTTCTTGTCAGAGGAGGAGTCTTGTCTCCTTCTTCTCACCACTTCCCTTCTCTGTAGGTGTCCATTTCATTGCCAGTACCAACGGAGGCACAGGATAAAAGAATGCATGAACTTTGATGGCATTTCCCAGAGTTTCTCACATCCATGAAGCCCCAGTGCCCTGGATCGGAAAGTAACATCTGCAAAACAACTTGCCATGAACATGGAATTCCCACCTAAAACACTACTTCAAAATTTAAGTATGAGGGATGAAAAAGCTGGAGAAGCACTCAGTTTAAACTAGAATTCTGTTTTCTTTTTTTTCATCACATCGTGTTTCCACCTAAAGCATGGTTTTAAGTCCCTCAGAACAAACCTATTTTATTATTAATCATATTCAACATTGAGGGCTAGCTTGATAGGAGTGAAATGGACACACTAATCATAACTACTGAGAGAAAGTAGTGTATGGAGGCAATACCAGGAATGCTGGGGACAACAGGACAGAAACAGCCTCTTACGGGGAACAAATTACTAAGACAGGGACAGCTACACCTGAAAATATCATACACAGGTACCAAAGGAGCTGTTAGTAGATTCCTTGCTATTGCCATGCAGGTTTTATATTACCTAAAATAATTCTGGTGGCCACCAATGATTTTACAGTACCTAGCAAGTTACACTTCGGTTAATGTGATTTGTTAACTCGTTTTGCTTAAGATAATTTAATAGGCATTTTAAAAATCTAGGCTCAGACCTTCTCCACTGAATAGAAAAACATACAAAATGTTTAATGAAATAGAGTAACTACATACTCCATTAAGCACATAATATTTTAACTATATGCTATGTGATCAGCCTACTAAGTGGAAACATCATGTCTATGCCTGCCTATTTAAAATTCCCATATTTCAATGTTCAACAAAAACATTTCATTTTTTATTTATCTTCTTATGTCAGTCTCTCATATAAAACTGCATATAGTTTACAACTGCGCAAAGAAAATGTATAATACACACACAAAAAAAAGAAAGCAGCATTAAATTTCAAACAGAAAATGACTGTCACGTGACAAATTTGCCATTAGAACATCAGCTCCAAAGTTGTACCTAACCTCAAGGACCAAACACTCAAGAAGAATAAAAGACATCTACAATCATAGGTGTTTTGTTCCTTGAGGACATTCAGAGCAAATCTGGCAATGGTCCTAACTGGCACAAGAAACAATTCAGCTAAAAATTGAGTAGCAATGAAAAAAGCCCAAAAGAAGCAGCAAATACCATTTCCCAATAGCAGATAAAACTCAGCAGCTGAACAGAAGGCAGCAGAGCACAAACTGATTTGAGAATAAGAAACCATGAGGTCCAGAGATAGCTGTTACTAATTATGTATCTTAAGAGACAGAATCTTTATTTCCCATTGGAGGATTCCAGAAGTCTGCTTTCTCCATTCATGACAGATATTAGTATTCTGTTAATTGGCTGAGAATAGCCTGTTGTTGTTATTTTCAGTAACCAAGAAAGAAGAATATTAGCCATTTTCTTTGGGCTCAATGCAAATGCACAGTACCATAAAGAAAGGGGAGAGGGATAAGAAAGGGAGGATTGAGATTCTGCTACACGCTCTCTTTACTGCTGCCATCCTGTTTTCACATGGGAGAGCAGTATTCATCAGGGGCTATGTACATTTTCTTTCTTCTCTTTGGTGCTGATGCTTACACACAGAGAGATTCCACAAGAAATGACAGCACCCTGTTAATTATCAAAGGACACCCAGGGCTGAAATTGTGCTGGTACATACTGAACCCTGCACCTTCCTGAGCTGTAGTGCTGTGCTCTATGAGTAAAGCTTATGCTCCTTCTTGCCTTTAGATTTTTTCAAAATAATTTGAGCATGCTAAAGGTTACCCATTAGCCACTGGAATTTTTCATGATGTGCACTCCACAGGTATTTTCACACTCTGAGAAATGCTTTATTACTTCAGAGGAGAGAAATTTTCTCCTTTGCAAGGCCAGTAGAATCTTCTTCCATGGAGTGAGTGAGAACGCCAAGAAAGGCTTTCCAGGTCACAACTGAAATCACTCTGACCCACACAGAAATACAGAACTTAAAACTCAGAAGTACAGAGGAAGGTCAGGCAAAAACAGACACAGATTATGATAATTATTGTAGTACAAATAAAATATATAAACCATACATGTTTCAGTTGAATGACAGTCCACATGTACATTCACACTGTGGATGTCTCCAAGCCATTAAGCTTCTGCTATAAATTCCCTAGTGGATGACCTCAGAGGTCTCCAGGTAAACTACAATGCAGAATAACACCATGTTCCTGAGAGCATTGTCCAAATGCTTCTTGAACCCTGTCAGGCTTGGTGCTGTGACCACTTCCCTGGGGAGCCTGTTTCAGTGCTCAACCATTCTGTGGGTGAAAAACCTTTTCCTGACATCCAACCTACACCTTCCAGACACAGCTTCAGGCCATTCCCTCTGGTCCTTTAACTGGGCACCACAGAGAAGAGATCAGTGTCTGTCCCTTCTCTTCCTCTTGTATGTTGTAGACTGAAATGAGTCTCCTTCCAGGCTGAATAAACCAAGTGACCTTATCTGCTCTTCACAAGGCTTTCCCCTCTAGGCCCTTCACCATCTTCCTGATCCTCCTTTGGACGGCCTCTAATTGCTTTGTATCTATTTTATATTGTGGCCCCCAAAACTGCACACTGGACTCTAGGTTTATCAAGTTAAAACATCCTGCTTTGGCCATTCATTGTAAATCTTGATCGATCTCTATGCACTAAGAGGCCAGCATACATGGAGAAACCTTTAATCCTTTCAGCAACAGTGTAGAGGCTCTGCCCATGCTAATAAATCAAAAGGGCCAAGATACAGGCTCAAGTGCTGAATCTGTGAATATAAAACCATGGTACTCGCTTGTGCTGCCCTGATGTCAAGTGTCTGAATGAGGAAACTTGCAGGTCTGAAGTTTAGGAGGAAAAGCAGAGATAAGATAAATTGTGGCCACAACTGTAGAAGTTTCCCTCTACACGTACCTAGAGTTAAAAGTGTGTATGGAAAATACAGACCTTCACTTATCCCAGACTTCTTGCACCTTCATGGAAAGGTAGAGCCACACGTGGGCAGTTAGGAGGTTACAAGGCAGTCCCATGTAGCAGTGCATTGCAAGGTTTAAGTCAAACCAGCCACTAAACAAATATCTTAACAAGCTTTTTATGAACCTGGAAAAGGGCAGAAAATGGAGGCTTACTCTTTTGGTGAGCATGAGCAGACATGCGTGACACATGGGCTTTTACAGAGTTGAGGGAGAGGACACTGGAAATGGTAACAAACAAACACATTAAATGTCAAACATTCCTCTCTGGAATTTATAGGGACTGCTCTAACTGAAGCAAAGAGTAATATTCTCACTTGTACTCACAAAACACTCACAAAGCTCTTAGAAGTCTTCAGCACCCACACAGTGACAGTGGAGTATTTTGGGAAAGTGGAAAAAGTCAGAAACTTATCTGTCAGGCGTCACTGTCTGACTGGGCAAGGAACTGGTGGAGTATTGTCCTGTGGCCTCAAACTGCCACCATAGCAGAAGTTTTCTGTAATATGAGAAACAATAGCGAGACAGCTGAAAGGATACAAAGTGGGAGAATTCACAGAGGGGAGACATACTTAGTGTTAGGTGATGTCTGGCACAAGGCATCACAAAGGTTAGCTGAGAAATGTATTGTCAGGAAAAGAAAGCACAGAGTAGAATCTGTTCACAGACAAAAGAGCTCTCACAAATTGAGAGCTAATAGTTTCTCCAGTGAGCCCAAGGATTTGCAGTAATATAATTTTTGTTTCAAGTGTTCACCTTGGGACCCAGATACTTGGAAAGAGACTGAGACATTTGGAAAGATTCAGGTTTTGCACCTTTGTGGCACCTCTTATCAAGGAAACAATTGTAAAAGTAAATGAAAAAAGGCACACAGGGGGACACAAGTTAACAGCAATGACTACCACCACCACCACGATGAAAACTTCAAGGGTGACAGATAGGACATATGGAAGAACCCTGAAATGAACACAGTTACCATCTGAGAAGAAAATAAATTATTAACGAGAGGTCAGACTTCTAAGTATATGATACTATGCACCTACAATTCTAAAAAGTTACAGACCACATGCTGAATACCCATACAAATGCTGTCCAAATCCATACTGAATTTCAGCAGGAACAGAGCGCCAAAATACACTTGCTTCAGGCAAGAAACAACATCTGTATAATGCACTCTACTGGGGTGTCCTGCAACCGGCTGTAAGTTACCTAGGATGAAATCTTCACTTGTCCAAGAACTGAAGAAAGAGGAAATACCTAATAGGAGTACACAGACAGATGTCTGGAGCCAAGACAAATTCATCATCATAGGAATGGACAATGCAGATTGCCCAGAAGATTCTATGACAATTACAGAAACTAGTGAGAATGTTCTGTCAACTGCCTGTGCCTCTGACCCCATTAGAGTACAGCCTTCCAACATGTAAAGGGAGGAAATCTGAAACAGGTGACATCAACAGTCTCATTTACGAGACAGAACCCCAATGATGCAATTGAACAGGCTTACTTCCATTCTCCTGAATACAGTAACTGCTTCCAAGTATGAGGAGCTAAGAGCGATGCAGAGCAAGTCCTCTCCCTGGAGCCTGCTGTTGCTTGCCAAGTCCTCCTGGTGGCAGAAGAAGAGTAGGCTACAGCAGAATGTCTGGCTCTAAAATTACCCCAAAGTGGCCACTCTTGTGCAAAACGTCCATTCATCAGACTTGATCATGTTTCTACTTCTTTATTAAGGGGAAGTCTAATATAGTTTGTGATCAGTTAAGCAGGTTTTTGAAGTCACTCTGGTCCCAGATGCAGGAGTAAGACAGGTGAACCCGATATGATCAACAAGCAGACAACACTGCCAAGCTGTGATAACCTTACACACATTCATGGGTAAAAAAAATTTATACCGGGGAGGCAAATTGGAAGACCTTTTCTTACCAGAGGGCAAAAAGGCTGAAAAAAATCACTGTTGTACCATTAGCAGGTTTTTCACCTCAATAATGCAAACTCTTCCTGAACAGATTTCTGTATCGACCAGATCAATACAAACTGACACAGTGATAACTGAAGCAGAAGCTTTCATAAAGCAGATATATATACAAATTTGAAAGAGATTTCTCAAATAATGAGATAATATATAAATATGCTTGCCACATAAATGCATGTAAAGGACATTGTGAAATGCCCTTTCGACAACCTTAATGATCCTGTGATTCTGTGAAATGCCTCAACAGGGAATATATCTAATCGCTTCACAGAAGCAAGGTATTTAATTCAAAATTTTCATTTCAGACATTAACTGAACATCAACTCATAAAAGGACATGCCTTTAACTTCACTATTTATTACATTATATTACTTTATTTGTCCTCATATTTCCTTTTTTTCACATAAACATTTTTCTCCATTGCTTTTCTTTTCAAAATTATTTAACTGGTGTTTGATGATGAGGCCTAAGAGGAAGCTCTCACATGAAATCAAAAGTCTTTAATGTTTAAAATTAAAGCAGTAGAAAATTTAAGTAAATTACTGAAAAAAGCCAGAGATAAAAAAAAATTCCAGAATTTCCTCTCAGGAAAAAAAACCCACCAAAGTTTTAGGACTATATGTTACTTCAAAAAATCAAAACTGAATACTGCAGAGCAGCATACTCTTAAAAATGTCAATCTGCATTTAATTCAAAAAAGATTAATACTGCCTCATTTCTGTTTATGTTATTATGTTAGGAAATAGTGCTAGTTAGAGGTAAGTCTCTCAAGTCAACTTTAATAGTAAAGATATAGCTAAATGGAGACATTAATTAATTACAAGAGGCCAGATTTTGCATTATTTTTGTATTACTTTTAAATTGCAAGTTAACTCTCATGGATAGCAGAGACTGGTATTTTAAGATTCTTATGACTTCAGGAACTTTTTTGAGCACTATGTTATTGTCTTGGTTTAAAGAATTAAGGTATCTGAAAGTCCAAGGTTCCCATCTCCATGCCCACACTCAGAACACATCATATGTTAAAATAAGAGGAAAACACTTCTACATTTTAAATCTGCAACACTGTTAGCTTATCTTGTAAAACCTTCTCTTAAAAAAGATGCTTCTTTAAATGACTAGAGGTTGAAGAAAATAAGATTCCTCCAAATGAAAATTAGTGGAATTACTTACAGAATTAATTTTTTTGCAGAAGAAACTTTTTTGC
This sequence comes from Rhabdornis inornatus, assembly GCA_013397075.1. Classification (NCBI taxonomy): domain Eukaryota; kingdom Metazoa; phylum Chordata; class Aves; order Passeriformes; family Rhabdornithidae; genus Rhabdornis; species Rhabdornis inornatus. The sequence continues at coordinate 489,564 of VWZS01008898.1, read as the reverse complement.
ATTTTATGATCAAAATGTACACGCAGCATATTGAAATTCAAACCATTTTAAATGTTTTAAAATACTTATCTTCATCAGCATACAACTTCATCATTTTGGTAGACACTTCAATAGTTTTATTCAAATCACATGATAAGAAAATGTCATGTTATTTCATATACAGTAACCAAAAGGTTTACTGGAGGATCAGTCATTATTTTGCATTTCGAAATGCAAGATGGTATTCCTGTACAGCCTAAACACAGTATTTTCCCCCAAATAATAAGTCTAGCCTTTCAGACATTGTATAACATTGTAGCCTGTACTATAAAATGATTCTGCATTCAGCTTAGAGACCCTCTGTCTTTGTTTCAGTCCTCCTTCAGGCCAAAGAGGTGCAGAAGTCCCTGAGGAACAGCTAGATACCATTTTATCCAGGAAAGCACAACTGCCCTTCCCTGCTTCCTCTCTGCCTGCACAAGCAGAGAGGACAGAGATGCAGGAAGGCAGCAGCAGTCCTTCAGCAGAAGGAACCACAACCAGACCCACGCAGTCCACGCTGCCAGCTCCTCCCGAAGCCTCGGGATGTGCCGAATCCCAAGTGCTCCTGCTCCTGAGAAGACAGGCCCCCCTGGCTGCCAACCCTTTCACACACCTGTCCTGGGCCAGGGATGCACTTTCCAGAACAGCAGGGCACCTGCTGGAGTGGCTGCCACCAGCATCCGTGTATGAACCGCTTTTACACCATCTGAAGCCTAGTAATACACAAAGATAAATTATATTTGTGGATACTGGAGATAAAGTTTACGTGCTGGAAGTCATAAAAACCTTTGAAACAAGCAATCCACATGTTTTTTGGTAGTATTTTTCTATATCAGAAACCAGTACCTACCAAAGCAGATTGATAAGGAAGTTTACTTTATGCACTCTTTGAACATTGGATGAAGCAAAACTTAACATCATGCTAAAATTCAGCACCACAGATATACAGAACCAGAAATATAAAATAATCAAACTGTGTTTCAAACTGTTTAAAATGTTATATTGGTAGAATGTACCATATGCGGTATTGAGTCATCTCTAAGTAATGTTGGTCAAGTTCAATTAAGTAGAACACATAATTTCAGTGAGCTGCAATCATCATTGTTTCAAATTAGCATAACTACAATATTAATTACGCATTCCTAGAAAGCAAGATGAATTAGGTATAAAGGAGAATATGAAATATCCGTGATTAAAAAAACTCCCTGCAAATCATCTGCAACAGTGTTATTATAGGCTAATTTTTTTTTCTAATTTGACACGTTAAAGCTTCCTTCCTACCATACGTGTAAGACACTGAAGAATTTTCAGACCAATATATCATAGTATGACAAGACCATCACGTTAGGCAACTAAGCATGTCTTCTTTTGCCACCCGCCATTTCTGTCAGCTCTCCTGAGCACTTCAGTAAATCTTCCAGTTGAAAATTGTAATATGCCACCATTTATGTTCAAATGATATGCTTTCTAACCAGGATCTGATAAACAAGATCTGAAGCACTCCATTAAAGCTTTCCAGAAGTTCTGCAACTGCTTCACTTGAATTAGACACGGTGTATGATGCAGTCGTTAATTGAAAAGAAGCAATGCCATGAGTTCTTAGATTTGTATTTAGTATTCATGTCATTCTCTGCATCTCTCTACCATACAATTTTTAACAGACCAAAAGTTTTGTAATAGTAACACTGGACAGCTGTGTTAAATGGATACCTGCAACCTATGACCTGTAAGTGGGACAACACTTCAGACATTTTAGAAATCCCATTTTAGCAGCCAGCAGAGGAAATGTGAAAGAGCTTACCACTGTAACACATAACCCTGCAGACTGCCCACTAGAGAGATTCATTGGAATCTGCTGATGAAGAAACTAGAGTAAACATCAGTAATAATACAGGTCTCAGTTTTCTAAAGAGTTCTAAATCCAGTAATGACATGTCCAGCTAGCAGTCTTCCTTCCAGACCTTCTAAAAGAGTTCTTGGAGAGTATGTGCTAGGAATACAGGCTTACAAAAAAAAAAAAAGCAAACCAGAAAGTAGGCAAAATAGACAAAACAAGAGCTTTTAATTTCTTCATATGTTCCACAGACCTCTGGTTTTTGAAATTAATTAAGAGTAAATATCGGAAAATAGAGAGAAGAATTACTGCTGAAAAATGCTTTACTGATTTTTTTTTTCCAATTGAACATGAAATTTTTGAATAGGACGAAGAATAGGCTTTACTTAAGTTTGTATCAGTTGTGGGCAGGAACTGAGATGCCACTAAAATAACAAGGAATGGTAGAGAGATCTTTGTCATACTCTTTTATTGATCCAATTAGCTATGGAAAGAAAAGCCACAGCATTAAACAAGGAAGCTTCTCTTTAAACTTGTTCCATTGCAGAGAACGCAGCTTCCCTTCTGTATTTTCTCCTTGTTTGGGTTCTCTGTGCTTTTAAATGCACCACAGTACATGTCTGACAATCCAGCCTAATTTTAATTCTCTTCAATTTCTTTCCACCACAGCACCATAATCTTCAAGAGATCCTTCCCATGAGAACCAAAGCCAGAGGTCAGTGATCTTGGGACTGCCCAACAGTTTGGGACCCTCTCTCCTCTTACTGCACAACACAAGGCTTTCTACTTCTCTGGTGGCTAAGCCCAGCCAGGACTGGTTTCAGAAACAGCTCTGAGAGAAAACAGATGTTACTTGTCCTATTTTCTCTCACTCCCATCTCTTCTAGTGGACACCCATCTCAGATTTTTTGTACTAGCCCATAGCTCTGTTCCTCACCTGCTGCTCAGGGAACACATAGCAATCCTTTATTCTACATCATGAAAGAGAAGTTATGCAAAGGATAGGATTTACATTGAGGAAAAGATTTCTACCTGGAGAAGATGACGGGAAGACAAGACAGTGACAGCATGATACTGCTGCTCCTGAAGCCTGTATCAACATTTACATGTTATGATGGATAAAGAAAGCAGGATGTTGTCACAGAAATTAGTAATGACAGAAAGACAGTCTTCTGAGTTGGAAAGAACCCACAAGGAACATCAAGTCCAACTCTTAAGTGAATGGTCCACACCAGGATTGAACCCACAAATCTCATCATTACTGGCATCATGCTCTAACAAACTGAGCTCATCTCAAGTCTACCATCAGTTACTTTACCTCCAGGACAATTAGTTTATTTGAGAATGAGGACTCAAAAAAGAGAGAACCTTCCCATATGACTATCAGCAGGCAGCTGAGAAATCAAGAGATTAGCCCAAGATCTCAGCTTTTGTAAGTCTTTGTGAAACTTTGTGAAACTTTCAGATCATACCGTGTTTTTTCACATAGAAATCTCATGGAGAGAAGAAAACATCAATTTTACAACCAGAAGAACTACCATGTATATGTATGCTATATGTAGCAACACATAATGTTTCACAGGATGGGGAACACCTTCCTGGGAAATAATAACTCAATGTGAGAGCATTACAGTGGCTAATCAGCACGAATGTGAACTAGCATGGACAAGGGACTAATGTAATCTCTGTATTATCAAGGAAATCTGAGAAGCAATGCTACCTGAGCATTTGACACTGGAGTCACTCCTAATAAAACAGGGTCACTAGTCTGATACCCACAACTCAAACAGTACACTGCTCAAATGGGAAGGATTCCCAGGATACACTTTAAGTATCATGAAATTACTGAAAAGAAGGACTAGATGTGAAAAAGTGAATCTGCTTACAAAACAGAAGATTACAGGACAGTTACCCACAGCCCATAAGTACCCAAACTCACGGCAGAACCACAACACCGCTTTTTTTATACCTCCCTCTTCTTTAAGAAGAGTGTAACAATATCCTGGAAATCTGAAGCAAGACAAATTCAGAAGAGAATGTAGAGACAAGCAAACATTGAATTCCTAACCACTACAGCAAGCTGCTGAGGGCTGCAACGGATTTTCTACCACTGGAAATTTTCCCTCCCTTTACCCCCACCTCTATTGAGATCAGCTCTTTTTTTGAGAGGTACGATTTACTCCAGGCTTTATTGGCCTTAAAGCAGAAATGGAGGAAGTCCTCGCCACAAAGGAAGTCATGCCCAAAGATTACAGTTGTTCTTGACAGGCTTAAAAGCTCTTAAAGTAGGACAACAATAGCTCAAACCTCTTTTAATCCTTTATGCCCTCACGACACGCTCATCAGTAAAGATCACCTGCCAGGGACTAACACCCTGCTCTATTCCATGCCATATAAACACAACATGCAGGTAATCCCTGCCTGGGAAAGTTGAAAACCCAAAAGCATGACAGAAGACAAAACAGGTGGATTCAGGGGGAGAGCAGGAGGAAACAAGGAAACAATACAGGTCAGCAGGAAAGGCAGGAGCCCTCCTATCCACAGCACATCCATTGTCATGTTTTCTACAGGCGACACAGCAAGGGACAGTTTTAATGAGGGATTTGAAGTCAGAAAAGTTTAGACCAGAAATAATTTGTAAAATTTGGATTACCAAGTGGAGGAAGTTCCCAAGGATTGTCATGGGCTCTCCATCACTAACAGTGTTTTAAAACAATGTTGATTTATTTTCCCCAAAAAGATATGCTGTACTTAAATAGAAATTAATTCAAGAACTTCTATAGATACTGTTGAAGATCACAATGGTCCTCTTTGGTTTTACAGACTTCATTTTCCAGGTAACTTCTGCCCCTTTAAAAAGATGCATCAGTATCTCACATTAAACAAAACAATTAGTAACACTATATGGAGTCCCACAAACCCAGTAAAATTATTTACAAGATGTATCAGCTACAAGACCATCCCTACATTCTTTTGCACGGTAGCTTTTTTTTCCTGCAATGAAATAAAGAAACCAGTAGAAAAGTGACTTCACTAAGCCCACATGCATCCCACACAATTAGGTCATTTACACCACTGACTGAATTATCAAGTTCCTCAAGGAGGATCATAAAAATACCACAAGAAAAAATTGCAGTATCTCACTTGTGCCACACAACTTACATTTGCTTTAGAGAAAAACACAGAAACATAAAGATAATCACAGTCAAGGATGCTAAAGAAGAAATATGAAATCTCAATTCAGAAAAGATGGAGACCATTTGCTAGCAGGTTATAAGAACATACATATGTAATAGGAACATAAAGAAAGTACTTACATTGTCTGCCTTGAAAAAACTGTTTGAGTTCTCAAGTGCAAATCAAGCAGCTTCAGACAATACTCGCTCAATCACAAAATCACAGAACAGCTGAAGCTGGCTTGGACCTCAGGAGTTCTCTAGTCCAGCGCTGCTCATAGCAGGCTCAACTGTGAGATCAGACAGGGCTATTCAGAACTTTCATGGGGTTAAGAATCTATTACTCAACTTAGGAAGCAAGGACTTAATATTCCTGATTGAATGACCACAGCCACCACATTAAGCATATGAGCAAACAGGCTTATAAACTAAATACATTTGTATTTATCATCTACTTATTGACACATTTTTTAAAAAATTGTGTGTGTGCACCTCCTAACACTACAATGTGGAGAAGCTTTTAATCAGTAAAATACTAATATATTTACACTTGTACCTAAGTTCCTCTTAAGAGCAAGCTCACATTGTTGGATAAATTCCCAAATTACTTAAACAGAATGAATTTGAGCATTACAGCACCTATAGAAGAATTTTTAACTAATCAGCTATGGTTGGTATCTGTGAAATACCTGGAATAATAAAACTTCTGTTGACTAAAGAAAACTCTGTGAAATAATGTTTTGTACGACAGATGTTTTCCAAAAAGGTCTAATTAACCTTAAAAGCATTAATTCAGATAACAGAATTAATTTTCATATGGAATTAATAATGGGCAAGGTAAAAACATAAAAGGATAGTAAAGTCTTGGTCAAAGATGTAAACAGACACTGGAAAGTGCCCTATTACTGCATTTACATTAAAAAATAAAATCACATAGTGGGGATATAAATCTCCTTAAAAGGTACAATCATACAAGGATTAAAAATCCTTGTATGATTGTTAAAAATTAAAAGTGTTCTCTACCAGTGAAAACCTGTGTTATCTTGGATCACTTTCTAGAAGTTTATTTTGCATTTTTACTGATACAGACCTAAAATATAGTAACACAATGAGAGTTTCTAAAGTTGACCAACTTTTGTAAGGCTCCTCAGAAAGATTTCTGGGGACATTCAGACAATAAAATCATTTGCCTAGTGACTACACACACTCCAATAAGAGCTTTTACTGTCATAACTTTTGTGGAGAGTATGCTTAGATCATTACTCTCACTTGGCATATGAGCTCACACAGCCAAGCATGTTTAGTACATTTCAGTTTTCCAGAATCTTAAGATGTGTGTTTTGAAGGACTGAGGAAAACAGATGAACAGAGAAACTAACATACATACAGACTGTGCATATGGAAAGTCTGTAAAAGTCAGCTTTTCATCTCTTGAGTAATAAACCCCAAGTAATAAACATCTCTTTGGGTAATAAATCACAACCCCATTATTCACACCATCAGTGATGCCCAGCAGTAGTGTAGAACCATTAAGTCTGAGGTAGGTGTGATGAGTCCTTCACCTCAGCAAGGCTCCAACATTGCTACCTGAAGAAACAAGGCAGACATTGCCTCTGGATCTCTTTCCAATGATGTGAAGTTTAATGAATTTTAATAGGATTCCAAACAATCCCTAGATAAATGGCATTAATACAGATATTTGAGAGTGAGCCATTGATATACCTTGTACTCAAATGAGAATTCACTTTGTGGCTACAACATGGTGCTTGCTCAATATGCAGTTTTAAGACTCTGCATGGAGGTAGCTACACCTTTGTATTTGACAAGTACTGGGACAAAAAGTCTTGGAAAACTCTAAAGAGAGTGACGACATTCATACAAAACCCTTTTTAATATTGAGGCAATAAGGGAACCTCCATTCCAGATGTATAGTACTCTGAAGGAGGGAAAGGAAATACTTAAAATCATTTCCAGATTAGAGAAAGTATTAGAAATAAATTTTTTTAAATCTTGGGTAAGAAATTATATACTGATAATCTATGTGTATCTGTCAATCTCTTAGATTTCCTTTCTTGACACGAAAAACAATACATTTTTACTGCTAGGTGTCTGAACGATGGAACAGGTTGCCCACAGATGCTGTGGACTCTCCATCAAGGTTGAAGACCCCATATTCCTGGAGAAATTCAAAATGCAACCTGAGAAAATCCAGGACAACCTGCTCCAATTTGCATGAGAAGAGCAGCTGGACTAAGCAAACTTCAGAGTTCTCTCTGAGAGATAAAAAGTGTTGCCAGGAAGTTATAAATTAAGGGACTGGAAATGATTGCCTGAATGAGCTAAATGAATGTACAGATCGGTTACAGAATAAACTATGAGGAGTATGGTAATAATAATCTTATCTTTCCAGTTGCATGGAAAATACCAAAGGGGAAAAAGCCAGCTACTGGAGTTGGTTAAAGCTTTTAACTAACTGCAGCAGGATGAAGCAAAAGAAAAATTTAAAAGTAGCACTCCCATACATAAAATAAAACAAACAAAAAAAAAAAGTTTAAGAAGTCCCAGGATACTATTGTCAACGATATAGAAGCACTTTATCTGAAAACAGACTGAGAAATCTACCCAAGAATTAAACAGGTATTGGAAGTGAAACAAGCAAAATAATTTTAAAAGGCTTCTCTTAGATTCCTCATACAAGTTTTCCTGATACTGAACAACAAGCAAGAATGACGGTTTATAGACCCAGTTAGGCAAAAAGATGGTCACAGGATTAGAAAGAATGACCATGAGTGACCATGTGCAATCTTTTGCTAAGGCAACTGTATCATGCCAATTTTGCGGATAAGACTCACTGTTCAAAATCTCCAGTCCCATGCGCACTACTTAAATGCTCTCTCTTCCAGCTCAGATTTATCCATAGCTAGTTTACACTTGTTTTGTATTTGTTCTAACAATGTCCTTTAACTTAAACAGTTCTTCTCCCTATATGATGCCTTCTCTGCCTTTCCATACACACTTATAAATATGAAATAGATACCATATCCTTTCTCAATCTTTGCTTCATTAAGCCAAACGTCACACTTTCTTAAGTCTCATCTTACAAGATGAGCTTTCCATTTCCTGATCACCCTAACTGCTCATCTCTGTTGCTGTTCCAGTATGAATTAATTTTTCCTGGGAAAGAAAAGAAGTGTTAGGGTTAATAGCTTGCTTTTCCATCCCAGTTCATCCACAATATTAATGTCATGTGATCAGAGTTTCTGTTCAGATTTAGGCAGTGTCTACTTTACATCATAGTTACAAAAAAACCCCAAAAATTATAGATACAGAGTATTATTTCAAACATAGTTACAAATTACTGTTAAAAAACACTAACTTGTGAAAACAAGCACACAGTTTTTATTGTATCATATGCTTAAGTACTACACAACCTTTCAGAACCAAGTGACCACCAAGAAAATAAAGACCACCTCTCAGTTCTGCAATATACTCCTTCTACTAATCCATGCAATTTTACCTGCAAGGATATTATAAACAGGATTTTTGGATTATATAAACAGGATTTTCGGATTATGCATATACCTATGCACTCAGGGAACATTACAACCTGCAGCTATCACAGGTCAGAGTTTGAAAGAGTGCACATGGAGGTAGCTTTTCTCACCCCTCACTTCTCTGAGAAGTTTAATTTCTCCTTAATATGCCAACTTGCCTACACAAAGGAAGGCACAACGAACCCCCGAAGATGAGATAAAGGTATTCTGTTAAAGGTAGCATAGAGACAAGTAGTCTGTCTACAGTTTAAAGCTTGGGAAATTTAGGTATATAACTTCAGCATCTCCATTTCCCTTCCTGGCATCACCAACTGTCAACAAAAGAAAAAGTAACTTCTGATTAAACAGACACACACTGTGCAAAAAGCAATGGCATCCTCCACATACAAACCCACACAAAACTGCTTCAACAATTGCAACTCCTCTTAGTTTTAACAGATCATCGAAGAGTGACTCAATTGCTTAAAAAAAGTGATGGTATCACTACTTGAAACAATAAACATTCTGCAAGCAATTACTAAAACAAACTACATGTCCAAAAGACAAGTCCTGAATATAAATTATGTCTTTATATGCAAGACATGCAACAAGTACCCCGTCTCATACTTGAATATACATGAGAATTATTAAATACTATGCTTCACCAAACTAAGGTCTTTATTATGAAAAAACATTGTCTTTGCTTTGAAACAGACCTTCAGAAGATACTGTGGTACCTTCCAAATACATTTTTAGCTAATCAAAACCAAATGATCCTGTGCTACACACATTCTCTAGATTGAACAAGACTTGTCCATCAGCCTGACAATGTACAAACACATAACCAAAGCAAGTTGTTCAACTCCCTACAGGTAATTCCTTGAAACCTCTGGCTGGTAGTGAATGCACCTGCTGTAGTAGCAGTTATTAACTGACTATCATATTAGATAATAACTCATCCATTCACTTCCAGATTATCTACCTAGACAGAGCACCATGAAGAGAAATATCTCACAAAAAAAAAAAAAGTGTTCTTCTGAAAGCTTTCTAACTATCTCATACATGTACCACACACAACAGTCTATCTGTACTATTATGTTACACTCAGAGACATTATTTCTGTCACATCTTAGGTACACCTGCCTTTTTGTTAAAACTTGGGACAGACAAAACACCTCTGCCTAAATGATATTTTTCTCAACAGAGTATACAGCTAGCATATCTCAGCCACCAGCATAACAACCTTCATCATCTACATATGAAAACAGGGCCCAGAAATCCTAATTCAAAGTGCCGGTAATTACAGCACTTACAATTCACCCCTTACCATGGAATGTGATTTTTACCAGGGTAAATGGAACAGTTTAAATTTAAAACAACAAAGCAGATTTTAGATTATTGTTTTACAAAAAATGTAAAGGAAAAAATTAACTCACCATTAATGCTTTGGAACTAATAAGTCTAATTTTTAAGTGTAGTGAAGCAAATGGATACTTTTGTACTGATGTGAGTAATTAAAGTACAAGAGCTTCACAGACTCAGAGATGTAATGCAGCCCTTTTATCAAAAGCAGTCACTCTATCTCGGCCTGACAGTTAACAGCATATGATCTAGTAAACAAATACTTTCACACAGTACAAAAGTGCCATTAAAGGCCAGAACTGTCAACACAAATTCCATTCTTGCAAGAGAAAAAAAATATATAAACTGTTGATCACCTCTGCTTGCCTTAACTAGCATGGAGGTTGTCATGGAAACATTTCTGCGAAGTTCACAGTGATGAAACACAAACACTTCCAGTTTAATTGCTATTAGGTTTAGCATACCAGAGTTTATTTATACTCAAAGAGCATTATGATAAAATGCAGTAGAAAGTAAAGCTAGCAATGATCTGGCATAATAAAGCAATGGATTTAGAAAAGAAAGAAAAAAAATAAAGAAAAGGAAAATAAAGCTGAATAAGATGGACTTTTTGATTAGGTTGAAACACAACAAAAGTGAATTACCTCTTTGCCAAAAATATTAATTAATATTTCAGATAGAACATAACTTGTCCACAGTGGTTTAATGTAACTATATTAATACACTGACATGTAAAGATATTAAAGAAACAAAACATTTTCAAACAAAGCAGTATATATTTGAACTACAATACATATATAAGTATTTATTATACAGATTCTTAAAACAAATTGCAGCATCATGTTAACTTCTGTAGCACACATCACGAGAATCCCATACATAGGCAACCTCTTTTTTCCAGATAAAATAGACCTAGTCCCACTATTTTCTTACCAACAGAGTTCCTCCAGCATAAATGACAATTCTGTTGTCCTTGCAGACAAACAAAGCCCAATGAGATTTCAAATAATAGCGTTGACTGACTGCATGAATGTAAGTCAGGGAGAGCTTAATTTTATTTCATTATGGTTAATGGGGATTCACTTTTATTTTATTAGAATTAAACAAAATATAGAGATGCATGCAAGTTACTAAACAAAATCTGCAGGTTTCTTTCATTATAATCTGATTTCATTTTTTAAATACTACATTCATTCCTAGCGTGTGATTTAAGTTAATGCAGAAGCTTTAATGAAATCCAGTGACTTTTTATCTGTTTTCATTAACAGAAGTTTACTCAACTCAGCTGACAGGCAGCAACACTGAGAAGCTGAACAGAGGTCAGGGCTTTGGAAGAGGGACTGGGACCAGTCAGAGCACTGGAGTAAGTGCAGAAGGCACAAGGACAGAATGCGGATTCACTCATGGTGCTGGGAGTCTAAGCTCAACATGGATGGGGAGCAGAGAGATTAAATCAAGTGGGGTGCATTACACTTAAAGACGTTGTCAAATTCCTGGCTGCTGACTGTGGCATACAAGCACGGGAATGCAATCAATTGCCCATAACATGCCATCAACTTTTTTAATTCACATGAATGATATGTTTTGAATGAAGGTATGGAAGGAAAATGATCTGTAATAAAATAACTATATTTTGAATAATTTTCCACTACCTGCATGTTAGCTCTAATATCAAAGTAAAAATATATTCATCTTTACAATTACCATATTTATGCCTCTCAACTGTTTTTTCTTTTCCCATTTGCCCATGCATTTATTCAATCTCCACTTTTCTTCTTGCTGATGTTCCTGACAATCATCACTCTCCCCTTCCAAGCTAGAAAAGTTATCACTAATGAAATTTTTAATGCTGAATTTTAAAGACCATTATTAGGTTCAGAATGAGTACCTTAAAAAAGGATTAATAAAGAAAATGGGATAAGGATAGAGTTGGTGTGTCAGATTACCACCAGAATAGGGAAAATATCAGAGTAGCAAGTTTACATTCTCAGGATTACAATTATTATCCGAATAAAAAAAATATGGATTCAAAATGAAAGTTATGATCTGGAGCAATCCAAAAAATACCACAAATATTTTTTTTCAAGTAGGTTCCTATCCACCACATAGAGATTATTTTATGTCATACTGCTTTCATTAGCTAGCTATACTTCAGCTTCTACTACATAATTTAGCTTCCAAGATGCTACTTCCTGTTAATTAATAATGTGCTTCTGATCTATACAAACATTATTTCTGTGAAAATTACTGAAAGACAGCAGTTTCTTTAACCATGACACACTATTCTGCAGGATTATCATGGTCATTACTGAAGAATAAGAATGTGCCAGGTTCTGCCACCATAACATATTTGTCTTCAGGTCTTCTTCCCGCAAGGGAGAAATATGCAGATGAGTGTCCTGTTTTGTTGAGGCCCTTTTCTCTTCTACTTCCATGAGTTATTTTGTCCTAGGGGCTACTGGAAAGTTGGTTTGTTCTGATAATACACATACAAATAAGCTCTGATGTACTCAAACTAAAAAAATAATTTAGAAATAATTTGCATTAAAGTAAAATACAAAAACCATGTTGGTCTTCATTTCTGTTTTCTTCAAGACATAAAGAGGCCCCTGAACAAAATCTCTCCTCTGCAGAGGGAATCTTTAGCCTTTCCTTCACAGGGAACTCCCTTTTCCTGGAGAAGCCCAACACAGGCTCTACTCCCAAACTCATGGGGAACCAGGCCAAGAACTTTGAAAATAAACACCAAGACACGAAACTTCTTCCAAAGTCTTGTGAGGAGATGACAAAGATAAAGCTGCCTGTTCTGCCTACTTCAGCATTTTCAGCTGCTCCACCCTCAGAGACAGTTGTGCCACACAAGTTGTACTGAATGTTTAGCTTGCAAAAAGATACTGAAAATTACATGACCAGCTGACAAGGTGGTGTGGTGCCCTAGCTTACAGAAAATCTTAAACACACATAATTCCCCATAACAAGACACTTTGGAGAGTTTTTATGCATCCATTGAATAGGTGTGCAACAATTGTACACAGTACTTTAATGAGATTTGTGACAATTTATCATTATTCCAAGTAGTAGTTCAGTATTCTCTAGTGTTGCCTAGGGAGTGTTTGATAGAAGGTTATAAAATCTAGAATTGTTTTGACCTCTGCTTCAGCAGTGAAATACCAGAGCTACCTTGTCATGTAGTTTTCTCAGCAGAAGCCCATAGAGAAGAGATTAAACAAATGCCCCTCTGGACTTAGGAACGATGTCCCACCATGAACATATGGAGGGAAATCACAGCATCACAATGCTTGGAGGAGGTGATCCTTTAATAATAGACAGCTTTCTTGGGCTCCTCTTCCTTCCAGGGCTTTATCCCATGGTACTCTACCAAGCAGCTCTCTGAAGGGGCCAAAGTCTGCCCTCCTAAAAAGTCTAGGGCAGCGAGCCTGTTGTGTATTCTCCCTGCTGCCCTAAGGATCTTGGGCTCACCATTTCATGATCACTGCAGCCAAAGTTGCCTTTGGGCTTCACACTCCCCACCAATCCCTCCTAGTCAGCAAGAACAAGGTCCAGCACAGTGCCTCTCACCATCAGCAAATTCATCACTTGGAGAAAGAAGTCATCATCAATGCACTTCAGGAACCACCTGTGTTGCCCCTCCAGTAGGTAGGGAGTCTGTGAAGCCTCCTATGAGGACCCAGCTATTTCTACACATCTATAAAGGGCCTCATCCAGTTGACCTTACTGGTCAGGCAGCCTGCAGCAGACCATCACTTTGTCACCTGTCCCTGCCCTCACCTTAATCCTCACCCATAAACTTTCTGTTGCCTCCTCCTCCATCCCCAGGCAGAGGTCCAGGCACTCCAGTTGGTCACTGTCATACAGAGCAATGTCCCCTGCTTGTCTCCTCTGCCTGTCTTGTCCTTCCAACACTCCAGCCACAGGAGCCATAAGATCATGGCTTACCTTGAGGTTTTCTTCCCAGTTCAAAATAAGACTAGTGTAACAGACTAAGCCTGGGAAGGGCAGGATGGAAAAATGTCTCACAGCCTTAGCCAATGTGAGGGGAAAGCCAAGACAGCCGAGGAGCCATAACCATCCTCAACTGCTGAAGTGAGGAAAGTCAAACAAGGAGAATGAGAGCACAATGTTCCAATATCACATAAACTAACAAATACCAAAAAAGGAAAACCGCAGAAAAGAAGACCCACTGCAGACTTTGGTAACCTGTCAACTTGAAAGAAGCTGTCCCCAAGGCCACATTCCCATTCTCTATTTCAGCTGGAGAAAGCAGTAAGTGAGAAAAGGAGGCAGATGTGACTGAATACTAAGCAGTGACCTACACCTACAGCATAACTTCATGTTGAAGAAGCCATGCAAGTCCAGAAGAGCAAAACCAGGAGTCTGTGACTGTGAGAGAGCACAGTTCTCTGACAGCTTATTCTTGCTGTGTGAAAGGTGAAGGAGATTCAGTCTTTGATTGACTTTTTCTCATCTGTTTCCATATCCTCAACAGCAAAATATATCCCTAGGCACATTCAAGACACAACTTTTCTAGACAAAATATGATCCCTTTGAGCCACTTCTAGTGCTCTACATCCTCTTGGCAATGAAGAAGAAAAATGCCAGAAGAAGAAAGAATTAATCCCAGTAACAGGTCTTAAGACACCTAATTATTTCCTTGCTTAATAAAAAAAAAAAAAACACGAAAGGAAAATGAGATATACTGGAGATGAAAGTGTAACATCAGACACACTCCAGTATGCTGTCTTAAATACACTTCAACATAAATGAGAAAGAAAAAGAGTCAAACTACACTAATGGAACCTAGAGCCTCTGTATCACTGCCCCCAAGTGACTGATATCCCTTAAATTTTAGTCATTTGTTTCCCAAGAGATTAAATAATTAAGGCAAAATAGCTGTTAAGATTATAACTGTTTTCCTCCTTGGCAGCAGCACCTTCACAGGTAAGCAACAATAAGCCCATTCTTACTTCTCCTCAAACTCATTTCTCTCAGTAAAATGACGTTGAAAGGAGAGAGGATGGCATCTTTATTCTTAAAATTTTACTCATCATATTAATTAAAATCTGCATAGTCAATTCATTTAAAATTTCTTTGCAGCACAACAGCAGTCTGTTAGAGGCAGCTACGGAAGCAAAAAGAAAAATTAAAGGAAATAAACCTCCAAGAAAAATAATTTATAAACTTAGAAAAAAATAATTGCAATGTTTTTAATACTGTGGCTGGCAAACCCACACTAGCAAGTTTACAGTTGATGTGTTCCAGACTACACCAAAATTATGTATGTGTAAAATGTTCATAATAGAGAATAAAACGTCTAAAATTTATTAAGGTTTCATGCTGATCCTCCAGTCTGGCAAATGTTTGTAAAATGAAAAAAAAAAAGAAAAAAAAAAAAAAAAAGACAGTGTTAAGTAAACATTTCAGACCTGAACCTTCTTTATATGCCTTTGAACCTTTCCTTTCATGTGCAATACCTGACAGCCCACTGAGAATAAAATGCTGAAAGCCCCAAAGATGGGTAAAACAGAATTTCTGACTCAGGAAATAAAGATCAGCTGAATATGATTCCCATATGGCAAACCAGATCAATGGAAAGCAAGACCAAAATTTACAATATCTATACGGTGCAGTACAACATGGAGGTTGTCTTTTATTGCTGGTAGCAAAACTCCCAGTGGCCAAGAATAAAAGCAGGCACAGAGATTATACCTCCACTAATGGTGAACTCTAAAAAAACACATTGATAGATTTCAGATTGGAAAAGGAAAAAGAGAAAATTTTGTTTTGCTTTTATTTAGTGTTATGGAATACTAATCATCAACTACAGCAATCAACTTTCAGAAAAAAAAATTCCAGCATTATTAATATAAAGGCATGTTTTCAAAGCCAAGGGGGGAAAAAAACTCAGCAGCTTGGATTACCTGATATGAAAAGAAACACTTTGCTGTAAAACTAAAACAGCTTCAAGGCTACTTTTGTGATAGCATGTGTGGCTGAATGTGAGAGAATGTATAACAATATTATTACTTTTATTTCAAGATTTCCTGTAAAACCTCAGGTCATGCTCATGAAGACTTTCTTAAAAAGCAGTGATAAATCTGCTGAATACTTTTCAGAATTTGAAAAGAGGGCAATGGGCAGCAGGGAGGTAACCATGCAGTCCTCAGCAACTGAACTGGCACAGCAATGCTCTCACTGGGGCTAGCAGGAGCCCTCTGTCAGGGATCACAAAGCACTGTACCTAGCAATCTCTGGTGGGGTCTCAGATGGAGTCACAAGGCTGCAAATAAAGGAAAAAAAGATCCAACTTTTCAGATTTCTCTAATAAAGTTCAGATGGAAACACACCAAACAGAATTTCTCAAAAAGAAAACAAAACTAACAACATTCTTAGTAAATATACAACAGACCTGAGCAAAGTAAAAAGATATTAAATCACTTTCAAGCTTCAGTAAAATGTTTGCTCTATCCTAGCATAAAGTCTCAACAAAAAAAAAAAAAAAAAAAAAAAAAAAAAAAAAAAAAAAAAACACTTCACATCATCTTGCACCTCACACTGCACTACTCCACCACTTTCCACTTGAAATTAAAGATATCCACAGCAACATGAGAGTCCTGTTCCAGGATGTCCATAGAGATATGACGGTGGAGGTAAACAATAGGAACTACGTAGCAATATTTTCTACTCTATCCCTCCATAAAATAGCAAATTAAATACTTTGGCCCTATATATGAAGAGAGATGCTTTGCCTAAGAATTTTCAATCCACTTTTCACAGTAGATGGAAATCTATCTATATATACTTAAAATCATGTCCCAGCAGAAATTATAGTGGCATTCAACCTAGCTGATCTTCATAACTCATAGTTTCACCACTAATAAGCAATGCAGTCAAGTCAATCCTGGCTCTGAAAACCTAAAAACTTCAGCATATTACTGGTGTATTAATACATATTTTCTGTGATACTTCGTCAACAACAGCTTTTAGCATAAACTTCAACTGCAAATGCTGCCACTAAAGATCAATACAGAGAAAGCAAAGAAGAATAATATTTGAATAAATTTATGAAACATCCTCTTTCACAAGAGAAATGGTAAAGGAGGACCTAAAAAAATTTCTGAAGATCACCACTCACTTGGGGGAGGTGATTCTCCCCTTATCTCTACTGCTTATCCCCTTATCATTGCTGCTGTGAGCTGGATCACAATTTTGTACAGTTAGAAATAGTATATGCTCTCCTCTAATAAGCATTCCTCTTGCCCCCTTCCTTCGGCAGTATTACCATTCATTTAGGCTGATTGGGTTATCATCTCTCTCAGTCTTTGGATATATGCATCTAGGTCCTATAGATTCAAATATTTCCAAAAGATTTACATGCAAATATTGTAGTATCTTTGCAAATACTACCTTTAAAGTACACCTCTTCTCTCAAAGTGTACAGCTGTTATACTCCCATCGCTCTTATTTCAAATCTTGTTCTTATCTTTTCTTCTAATCTTGACAAATGTAATCTCATTCCACTGACATAAATCCAGTATCCCATTATATATTAATCACTTATCTTCCACGTCAAAGCCTTCCTATCATCTCTCATTCCCTATCTAGAGGTAAACTCCCTTCTCCTTTACGTCCAGGCTGCCAGCTTCTATCATCTATGTGCTATTTTTTCAATTAAGTGTCTTCAAGCTTTTTATCCAGGCTGATGCCTCACACTGCTATGAACATCCACAAGACTAACTGATTAACCTCCTTCAAACTGCTTTGGCAGGAGACCTATGGAAAATTTTAAGACCAATTATTTGTTGATATGCTATGATAACTCCTTGTTTTTCTCTCTTCCCATGTCTGTTTCTAAACATTGTCTTGATACACATATGGAAATTGTCCTGCTTCTGGGCTGGACTCAGTAGTTCTCTGCTTGCACAGCACTCAGTGGTGGCCCTTCCAGTTCATATCCAGGTCTCTAAAACACTGTCAAAGGACAGGCATAAAGTTAATGAATATCAGTATGCCAATAAGCATACCAATCACTGTCCTGCTTCTTTAAAAAAAAAAAAAAAAAAAAAGCCATCAAACCAACATTGATACATGGATACATTTCCTGGTTGTAAGGTACTGCCAGTATAATTCCTTCAGCAAATTTCACTGTGTGTTAGAAAAGTCCTTAAAGCGCAGTCTGAAGCACCCCAGTGGAATCTACTTTGAAGTCCTTAATAATGTCCTCTTGCAAATAACTAGTTTCAGTGTTAAAAACAACCCTTCTCCCAGAGGACTTTGTTATGCCCTCATAAGGTGGATCAACAATACTCTATCACCAAGTATCTTCTCGCCATACAATCTCTTTTCCATATAGCTTTTTAAGAACGTATGAAAAACAATTTGACATCAACCTAGAAAAACAAAGGAAAGAATTAACTTAGGAAGATACCTAGCTTTGTCATTCCTATTTATTTTTATACATAAGGGTATAAATTCCCAGTTTAAATATAAAATGTTTATATTCACCCAATTAGCCAAAATAAATATATATACCTTTTTTAGAGGCACAACTTTCCAGTCTTGATGCAGATCCTGCTACTGAAAGCAAAACCAGCAACAATGTCTCTCTAGAAGTATACCCCTGTATTTCCTTGTTCTTAAATATTTTTGATAAGGTCTCATAAAATATTCCAATTAAGTTGTATAATTTCCTGTCTTCTTAATCATGCATTTGTTGTGTGTTTTATCAGTTGGCATATTTCCTCTCAGCTTTGTAAAATTTTTGATCAGCTTCATAGTTTACCTTCACAGACCTAGCAAGTTACAAATATTCATGATAAATCCCAGTTATAAAAAAAAAAAAAATCCTTAAAAATATCAGGCTGTTCCATTTAGCTCTTATTATTCTTTATTAATTTCTCATAATTCAAAATAAAAATTCCTAAAACAAAAGTTGTTGGAGTAAGTAAAGCAGTACTATCTAACAAAAATAAGAGTCAAACCAAGGAAATCAGTTATCATGTAACACACAACTGTGAAAAAGTTTCAACCCTTCCTTATGAATCAGATCTTCAAAGATTTTCAGTATCTAACCATAAAAAAACAGTCCATCCCTCTCTCACATTTTTTATCCCTGTGGCATTAAAAAAAAAAATAGAGACACAACTCCAAATTGTAAACTGACTTTATTTCCCATCCCTCTTACTCTTTTACAAGCTGAGTTGTGTTCCTACCACACCAACTTCCCCCACAGCGTGGAAGATCAATGCAGTTCTAGCCTCTTCTCTGATGAGCCCCAGCTGCAGAGGATGGAAATCTTGTACACTGCAGAACATATGGGGTACCGAGTTTTAATAGCCTGACTCTGTAACACTGGGTTTGGGAAGTTTTTACACATCCTATTAATTATAATAATATCAGTGAGGCTTACCTAGCAAACAAGCCAAAGTAGCTGAGCTTTGCAAGAAGTTTTTCAAAGGTATAATGGAGTTAACCAAAGGGCATTAGTAAGTACCGAAGGAAAAGTGGGGGGAGATAATAAAAACAGGCAATCAGCTACAAAACATGATATGAGACTTGAAGGCTACCATTTCAAGCATAAGATTGATTTTCTACTGCATCTCTAAGCAAATTACTTGAATCTTTAGCCTTACAGAAATCAGGTTCCACTTTAACTTTTTCCTGATACATCCGACATTTCAGCTGACAAGAGGCACTTTCCATTGTACAATAATTTTGGTAAAAATGGGATGATTTCTTGTACTCCCTGTACTCCCCACTGTATCTTATGCAGCCTCTTCAGCCTGCAGTATTCCTCTAGTTAGATGGAATTGTCAGGACCCTCCTTTATTGATGAAATACTGTGTTTCTAAAACCATCCCCTTCACTATTAGGATTCTCTTTAAATAAACATGAGAGGAAAGAAAACTTGGAAAAGTAGAAGCAAGAAAAAGCGATCAGAAAAATTTGAGCTACACTCCTTAGCATTAGAAATGCTCTCAAAAACTTCCAAGAGCAAAGATTAGAAAGGATTATGGCAGAGGAAGGTTTCCTTGACCCATATTCCGGCTTCCAGAAGCATCTCACAGCCCGATTACAGGGGCACACTTGCTTAACATCTCAGCCCTGACAAGCCACTGCCACTGTGCAGGGCATCACATGCCTTGCCACAGCTCTCGTCCAAAAGCTCTGTTCTGGCTGTCCAGGAGGCTACGGCTACAGCTATAATGCTCTAATTTTTCCAAGACCTGTACACTTTTAACAGCTGAATATGAAATGAGTTAAAGTACTTTGGAGAGCTAGAAGCAAGTTAAGCTGTCTGCACAGATATAACCTTTGTATTTTCTGACAGCTCTATAACAAAGAAAAAGCATCATAATCTCAGAAGTTAAAAAAACATTAAAAAAAGTCTCCTTAAAAAATTGAAAACATAAGTTCTCTCTTCTCTCTATTCCTCTTCATACTTTTAATATCAGCAGAATTATATTTCTTTCTTCCTGTCTCTCTCTCTTGTTGTCAGGGCTTCTTTTAATTCAAACATATTTTCCATCTGGCCTGTCTTAAGATTTCTGAACTCTTCTGTCTGCCCAATAAGTATGTAAGTATGTGAAAATATTAGTATACTGCAAACATCAGGAGTGGATTATTTGTTATTTATTACATAGTGACAATTCAGCCTTTTGGTCAACCACAATTATTTGTGAGATAGCAATGAAAGGTAGGGTACCAGGATTCTGAGTTTCTAAGAGCAGCACATAGTCAGGCACTGCCAAAGATTAACTGTTACAGCATCTTCCTTTGCATCATCAGCCATGCCTGGGCTCTGCCTTATAAGTAAAAATCAGAGGCTCCTACTTGGGTCAAGTTAACCATGTCAATTTTCAATAAGAGACTAATCCTTTGTAGCGTGGGTCACACTGGATCAATGTGACTTATCCAAGCACTCACTGGGGTCTGTGTTCTCTGAAAGGCACTGCAGCAATGCAGATGGGCCACAGAACTCAACTCCAGTTCCATATCAGAACTGCATTTTATATTTTGCACAAAGTGACTTTAGTCAATGTTCACCCACCCATTCTACAGGTAAGATAACAGAGTTATCCTTTAAAGAAAGAGTACTGAGCCTTAATGAATAGTAATTACCACAAAAGGCATACATATTTAAAAAACATTCAATGTAAGACACAGGCTTATTATTCTTGTTTCTATTAAATCTACCTTAAATAAAAGTACTTGAATGAAAACACAATAACCTTTTTCTCTTTCTAAATTAAAAAAAAAAAAAAAAACATATGAAAACAAGAGCTTCCACAATGGGGTCTACAGCAGGTGCAGAAATTATGTTTCATAAAATAAATTTGCAATGCCAAGCATTTGTTCCAGTGTGCAGTCTTTTGTTATTGTTTTCAATCTTATTTATTTGTTTATTTAAATCCTTAAGTTATTAGTGGTCAAATTTAACATCCCATCCAAACATACAACCATCAACAGAAGATTAAAATTTAAAAAAATACAATAGTCTGCATGAGATTATACTGAACTGCAAACAAAAGTGGCAAAAGCAATTAATCAACCTTAAATGAGCAAAAGCTCTAGATCAACAACATGGTTTAAAACAAATTAAAACTTTGCAAACATTCACAGAAATGGCTTATTTCAAGTATACTGAATTTAAAGAGACTTCAAACTGTTAAAATTGCCACCCAAAGACAGAAAAAACATAGCTTATGCAGCTACTCACTATATGTATTTTCATGTTGCTAGAATTTTTTTTTAACTTCTCACCAAGAACTAAAATGGAGGCCTTCAGTGGAGTTTACAGCTACAGAAGATGCAATGCCTTTGATGTTATATTGCAATAATCAAACAGATCAAGTCACAAGTATAATGTATATCACAACGATTTGCAGAACACCTAACAGTTGGGTTTTCTTTTACAGAGTTTAGCTTTGTGTAGTTTGCTAGAACAGTTTTTACCACAAGTACTTGAGATCTGCCAAGTAAAATCAAGAAGCACAATTTTCATTTATGCAAAACATGCTTTGCAGGAAAGACATAGCTGAACTGGAAGCAGTCTGGGTGCAATTATTAGCTGTTTTACACAGTTCTTATTACTAGACGCATACATATGTGAAGTAAATTTAACTTTAAAAATTTGTTTTAATGCATTAGAAAATTCCGGAATGAATTATGAACACTTGAGCAGTAGCTAATTCACTTTCCCCTCAAATTTTCTATGACAAACTGAGCAGTACAAACTACAACCTCTTTACTCAAAATGCACAGAAGCTTTTGGAACAATGAAATGCAGTTGATGTGCTTCAGCAATAATAGGGCCTAACCTTCCAAATATCACATCCATATTAAGCCATAGAAACACTGTAGGAAATATTAAAAGGACAGATCTTTTTCTGCAGGCTTTTAAGGAAACTATTCCCATTATTTCTATAATTGAAGCAAACAGAAGAACAGAAGATTTGGGGGTTAACTCAACAAGATTTTTTTTTCTTTTTTTTTTCTTTTTTAACAAATCAACATAATCAATCATATTTTTCCATTCTCTTCTATTTTTTAGCTGGATATCCTTAGCACTTTTACCTTGAAATGACCTCAAGCTGCACCAGGGGAGGTTCAGGTTGGACTGAAATTTTCATGGAAATTTTTTCCATTAAATTTTTTCAATTTTTTCATGTAAAGGGTTTTTGAGCATTGGAACAACTGCTCAGGGAAGTGGTGGAGTGACCATCCCTGGAGATGTTCAGGAAACAACTGGACATGGCAATTAGTGCTCTGATCTAGCTGACAAACTGGTGATCAGTCAAAGTTTGACTCGATGATCTTGTAAGTCTTTTCCAACTAAATGACTTTATGATTCTAAGCCCCTTTTAGAGCTCAAAGGGTTACACTACAGATATACCTCAACATAGAATTAAGCAAATTTACAGAAAAACTATGAAGAACACATGGCACAAGAAAAACCTATCAAGGCAAAACACTGACACTTTCCTAAAGAATGTATTTTCTCATACATCTCTGTTCTTAAGAGCTCAAGTTAAAAGCATGAAGCGAACTTTTGCCTCACATAGTTAAACTACCCTTTGTGTGAAAGGCTAATTTCAGAGGTATCTAATTTCTCCATAAAATAATTTCTTCCCACATTTAAATAATTCACAAGAAAAATGGACTGTCTGCTGAGAGAATGATAACATTCATTCAGAACAACCAAAAAGCCAGATGTGAGAAATACTGCAACACCAGTGAAAGAAATTAGCTAGTTTTTCTTATTTGGTCAGTATCTTTTTCAATGGGTTGTAAGCATCTTAATTTTTCTTCTGTGTAAGTGTCAGAGCTACCACAAACCAGCACAAAATTCAGGCAGTTAGTGAGAAACACAGTAGTCTCTGGACACAATCACCAGTGTAAAAAACCTGTTTCTGCTTTCCTTTTTCCATCCAATCTTAACTTTTCTTGAGGAAACACTTCTAGTTCTCATCCAAGGCTCTCCTTTAAGAGAAACAAACTTAGTTCTTGCAGTTACTATGCCTGGAATAGGGCTAATTTCTCAGTCTAGAAAGCCTTTCAGCAAGCGAATGGAAAGCAGTGGATGGATTAAATTAGAAGACCAGAGTTTACAGTCATTGAGCTCCAGAAAGCAATTTACTGGCATTCTCTATTTAATTATATCACCACCTCATAACCATTAATGAATTTATCTTTACTGAGATTAAGTAACGCTATGATAGAGTTCCGCAAGTATACATCTGAGCCAAGAATTATGCTTATAAATTTTAGGAAGGAACTTTGTCTATATCATCATCATTCTTCACAATGTTAAAAGCAGTTAATTTCAACCCCATAAGCCATGACTGCTTCCCCCTTCCCCACCTAGTCAAGATTAAAAATAAAGTTTGTCTCTTTTGCAGCCGTTCTTGCCCACATTCATACGGATGTGTTCACCCAACAGCAGTTTAAGGAACTTAAGAAAAACAAGTGTTTTTCAGCTATAGGCCTGACATGTGCAAAACCTGTTCATCCTCTTCAACCCACAATGCCCCCTTGAGGAAAAAGGGAAGAAAAATGAACAAGTTTCTATTTCTATTAGGCAATCAAAGGAAGGCAAACTAATATTCACAGAGCAAAAGTACCAACATTTTTCATTGAAGAAAATAAATCTTTAAGTCTGTTATAAGCTAGTGTTCCCTGAAGACATCCAACAGACATGGTCCATGCCTGTATATGAGAAGTTAAACAAGGAAGTAAAGATTTCTGGGAGGCTTTCAGTTTTGTACCTAAAATCTTGGGTTTCGTTTTCTCTCCTTGAAATCTAAAGAAATAAAGAATTGTGATTTATCTATTATATCCAATACACTTTTTGCATTTTTGTATGCATCTAAATTTAAAAAAAATCTGGAGACAGTAATTTGCACTAGTTAATAATTACCTATAAGAAAGATACTGAAGAACAACACAGATTTCTTCAATACACTGTATCATCTTCTACCAGCAGGCACACACAAAGCAGAATAAGAACAAATTATATTCAGATGGTACTAATGTTCAGGATTTTAATATTGCTGTCCTTACTATAACTATATAAAATTCTCTGCATAAAGGTTACCTCTAACACATCTTCTAACTCTTAAACACATTAAAAAACACCCTTATTACATTGTACGTTTAACCACAACACAAGAAAAGGTTAGCTCCCAATAATAACCTTATAAAGAAAGCACAGTATCAGTTAAATGGATTTTAAGTG
This sequence comes from Rhabdornis inornatus, assembly GCA_013397075.1. Classification (NCBI taxonomy): domain Eukaryota; kingdom Metazoa; phylum Chordata; class Aves; order Passeriformes; family Rhabdornithidae; genus Rhabdornis; species Rhabdornis inornatus. The sequence continues at coordinate 464,883 of VWZS01008898.1, read as the reverse complement.
AGGGTCCAAGATCATATTAGACAGCAATTATAACCAACAAATTGTATTTTATATCTTCAGTGAGAGGTAGCACAAGTCTTGCTGAGTCAAATCTCTGCTATAAAACCTCTTGCCATGCTTTAAATGCTGCAAGCAGCTGAGTCCTGAGGGGTTAAAGCTAATGCTAAAGGTAAATGCTTGAAGAGTTGACCAGATATCTTGTGGCTATAGATCTAAGTGTGTCAGTCACAGGAGAGAAGGCCAGGAGTAATAGAGCAAGTTCATCAGCTGTTGAGGAGCCCACCAGAGGCGCAGCAGAGATTAACATTGGTTTCACTGTGCCTGCAGTGATCTGCACAGAAAAGGTGACGCTGGACCATGACTCACTATTTCCAAGCACCAAAGAAAAGTAAATGCATTAGAAGTGTTTCTTCCAAACAACACCTCCTAAGAAAGAGGCCCCAAAGTGTCAGGAGTGAAAAGGAATGAAAAAATCATTCCAATCAATAGACCTCATAGAAGGAGTTATGTCTTACTACAGCTCCCCAGGTTCTCAAAGCAGCCGTCCCTGCAGCCTGACCCAGAGGGTCACTCACACCTGCCACCAGCCACTGCTCTCCACAGCCAAGCTGCCAGCACTTACCAGCTCAGACCCCCCAGCCCAGAGCAAAGCAGGGGGACATCCAGGATGTCCTTGCTGGAGGAGGTTTCCAAGAGGAGCAGCTCAGTCCCTCCCAAGCATGCACTGTGAGGCTTGGGTCTGTGTCTTGTTTTGCTACTGAGGCATTCCAGGCTGTGTCAGTTTGGATTGCAACATAAATATTGTGCAACTGCAGCTCCTCAGTTCCAATTATGGTAATATTGCAGGTGACAATGAGAAAGATATTTTTAATAGTCTCTGGTTGCATTTTGCTCCAACTCATCTGCATCTTACAAAAAGACAAATTCAGCCAAAGGAAATTTTGTTGGTAAGTGAATTTGGAGCAAAACTGTAAGCCTAACAATGACTTGGAAAAAAAGGGTCTTCCCCATTCTGATAGTAATTTAGTGTTAGCAACAACGACCCAAATGTCAGTCACTGGATACAGAAGAATGTTCATAAAATTATATTTAAATGACACATAAGTATATTTAGAGGTTTGAATATTATTAAGTCACAAAGTGCACAGGCGCCTATGTATAGTAAGGCTAATAGTTTCAGTTTAAAATTTAATTCTAGTTACTGAAGACAGGTACTGAAACATATGTTAAAAATAGCACTTTAGTTAAGTCTGGGACAGTGGGTTCCATTTTTACACATAATCGAATAATAGAAATGTATTCTTCCTACTGAGTCACAGGAAGATTTAAAACGCAAGTGCTTAGTCTGCAACTCACAAGGACCAGTCAAGTATTTGGCTTTCTCCATCTGCCACCTTTCTCAGGCTCCACAGTAGCTCTCCTCTTATGTGGCAATCAAATGATAAGGGGGAGGAGGAGTATCAAGAAGTGAGAGCAAGGTCCAACTCTAGCCATATGCTTTCTAGAAAAACACATAGAGAACCACTGGTGTTCACACATTGCCTGGAGCTCCGGGGAAATGCCAGATTTGCTGCATATGTGTATTAGCACCAATCAGGAGGCACACAACACCCTGCATCTACATACAGCATGCGGTATGTCATGCCTGGTTGTCATACCTGGCTCATCAGGTTGGACACTTTAAAACAAGTATCTGTGTTCATGTTTGCAGAAATACCTCTTTCGTATGTCTTTGGATCCTCACCAACGATGTACCTGAATGCTGTACTATTTAAGATTCATTTACAAAATGAATGAAAGAGAATCTTTCAGACTATTTAAATACTATGAAAAAGTCACCTAAAATATGGATTTTTCATGTTAGTGGTGACTTGCTTCAGAGGCTATAAAACAGTTGGAATAAGAATTTTACTGAAAGAAAAATTAGTAACACATTAAATTTGTGTTGATTTGGCTTAAATATGCACAAGAAATCCACCACCTGCCTCAGTCAAGGGGGCTTTGAAGAACAGCTAAACAGTTGGTAACTTCTCAGTCTCAGAAACCTGTTTTGCACAGGCACATCAAAATCAACCAGCCTCAGCACCTCAGCCATAAAAGCAAGTCTTCATATCAACTTCAGAAACCTGGACGATGGTCTTAGATTTTTTTCAACACAAGTGTGTGGCCATCATCTCAAGTACATCTCCTGAAGCCTGAGACAGGTCATGCCACAAGAAGGGCACCTGCGTGCTCCAGGAGCAGGGAGGCTCAATCTGAGCAGGGTCCTGACAAGTGGTAATCTGTTGCCAGCAGACAGAACCACTGAATCACTCACTACTCCAGGCCCCACTGCTAGACCAAGCTCACCTAGACCCCACGACCTGCCCAGAGGACAAGCTGAAGCTGAAGCATGGCATGACACCCATGCTCCAAGCCATACTTGGTCTGGAAATGAATGCTAACCTGGTTTGGATGCATCCTTCCCTCATCTTTTCAAGGAAGAATTTGGAAGGCTATGTTTTCCCATCACAACCCATTAAATACTTGTTTTTACATTGTAAAACACTCTCCAGCATCATCAGTTCCTGCCTGGAGGACCACATTCCTCAAACACATTCCCTATTTTAGCAGCTGATTGACAGCACTCTTTAGAATATTTTCTGTCCCATAACCTGAGATGCAATAAACCTACTAGGATACATTCATTTTCTTTCTGAAGGCCTTGGTCTCCTTACCAGAAAGCTGTGGATGGAGACAGAAGCCCTGTAATGCTGCACAGTCACATGTTCACAGGCATGGACACACACCACTTCCAAAGCTGCACAGCTTCACAGGAGAAACACTGGATTTTGATCATCAACTTCTTCACCTACCACTCCTGCAGTGATACACAAATATTTTGGCAGTTTACCACTCTCATGGTTTCTCTGTGATTTGAACATGTTGTCTGATACCCAGACTCAAAACCAAAAATAATTTTTAAAGAAAAGAAAAGAAAAAGAAAAGAAAAAAAACTAAAATCAAGCCAACTCAAACAAATGCAAAAATACACAAAACAAACAAACCAACACAACAAAAAAACCCTTAACCAGTATTTTTAGAGGGTTTTCATATTTCAGTTCTCAAGATGGACATTTCTGGTTGCTCAGGTATACTTCACACCCTTTCCTGGTCAATAACAAACAGAGGCTCAAGAACAGATCCAGAACATGCAATGTCAAACATCATTAACTCTTTCTCAAGATGTCAGTCTCTTAAAATAGAATTAAATACCAAGTTAAAGTTTCAGTCACGATAGACTTAATTCTTCTTCTAAAGAAAATGAATGTGCAAGAATCTGACACCATATGAAACTTCTGTATATTCAATATAGTTATCTGTTGAATTACTAACCATACGTATTCTTCAATGTACACTAACAGTTATTGTGTACTGAGAACAGTTTACAGGCATCTTCACAACATTAAAAGTAATTTAAATGCATTCAAGACTGGTAACAAATGGGTCTGAATAAATTTATGCACAAAAGCATTTCATGATCTTTAGCAAAGTTCCATCCTAATATTTTTACAGTTTTAGCACCCATATATTCCACTAACTGACTTTCAATGAAGAATGATTGTTGCCACATACCACGGAGTTCTCAGCACCCTTCCTCTTAAATTCACCATACCGTATACATGATATCATTTATTCCTTATTGAATTAAATATGTTGTTCCACAAAGATGAAAACACTGACACAATTGAAAAGCACAACAGCAGATACATGTATCGCTGCAGTCTGTGCACACCTGACTGCATTAAGTTTTCATGTTTCCATTTATAGGTCATGAGAATGCTGTAACTACTGTAATGAAACCACAATCCTGTTTGTGTTTTCTCACAGAGAAGTTTCTTGAACCAGAGATACGTCAATTTCTGTGTCAGACTCTAAAAAATACTGACCTCTGTTTCCTAGACACTTTTCTTCCCCTTTATCTTTGAAAGACCTCTGTCCTCTCCCTCATCACATCAATGAAATTATACTTTTTTCAGTAATTAAATATCAAATTCCAATGCAACAACTAATAAGCAAATTTCCAAAGACATACACTAGATTTAATAAGTTCTAGTATTAAAAAAATAGCAGCCTCAATTAGGGGCAGTGCAACCCAGTGAAAACCCTGTGCCTACCACGCGCATAAAGACAACATGCAAAAAAGCTTGGTTTTTCTTCCCATAGAAGAAAGTGAAGGTGAAGAAATGCATTTTCTAATTGGGCACTGGATGAAAATCACGTTGCTCTTCTGAGAACCTGAGCCCCTATTTTCTGAGCAGCTGCCCACCTCTTGGAAGTGCTGCCTGTGCCTTTGCTGGCTCCTGTCCAGCCACATGTTTTTCTCTGGCCTTTTTCCCCCTCTTCCCAACTCTCCATTTGTTTGTATGCTGTCCCTCTCCTTTCCAAAGCCCTTTGTGCCTTCCCATGACTAACTTGTTGTGTCAAGTAAAAACTTGTCATGTCATTAGATCATTTCTGATCAAATTTCCAAGCTGTTAAACGTCAACTACAGGTTTTATTACACAGGTACTAGCCACTACTTCTTTTACTAGGTGGGTTACAATTCCAGAAGAACAATATGCCCTCTCAACATCAACAGTAAGATTTAAAAAAGGCTAAACCAACAATGTAATTGTGAGCAATTTTTATAAGACTTAGCACTGACAGCATGGCAAAGTTTAAATGGTGTTTACCTCTTTTACATTTTCTCCACCATTCCTGTGCAAATTCAATATCAACACCTCAACAACTTTAAGTAATAGATACTTAAAGTATTATGCTTGATATAGCTTTGCAACTCTGTGATTGCTTCTCCAAACACAAGTTCCATAGTTTTCAGATTGAGTAACACAATTAGGTCCTGTTCAAAAAGCAATGTAATATCACAGACAATCTCTGAAAGGACAAGATCGCAAAAATTGTAGTGGCAATATCCATCAAGATTAGACTATTTTAATATAAATATATTTCAAAATGTAATTAGTCAAATTATGTCAAATACATTATTTCAAATTACATCAAATAGATAATGGATCATGTTGATTTAGGCTGAAATACAAAAGCTGAATAATGGAATAAATCAGCATTTGAATTTACTTAAAGACAAATTCTGACCAAAGTTGCAAAATACACATCATGCTGTTAGAGAAAAAGTAAATTATTCTAATACAATCATCAACTAAACATCAATCTTAAAAGATACAGGATTTTTTTCTAACTATGTAAATACTTATTTACTAAATAATGTGTCTAGAAATCCCCAACAACTTTCTAGTTATAGATAATGATGCACCCCCTAGCCTCAAAACATCACTCTTCAAATGAATTCCCAGTTTTGGGCCCAACAGTAAAGAGTATCTCCCACCGGGACAAGGTTGGCACAGGCCCACAGGAATCTCAGTCATCCTCATAATGTCCTGAAACAAGACTGAGATCAGCAATTCACAGAAACACTTAGTATGATGCAATTTGCAGCCATGTCTGATCCACCACAGAAGTCCAAAGGATCAGCTCACTGAGCAAAGGACTTGCAGTGTGTGTCCCTGTGGGACCCTGCAACCACCAACAGGCTGGAAACATCCTAAAACAGAGATACTCCACCACCTTCTTTCAGTACCTGCTGCCCATAGGAAGCTGAAGCTCCCTGGTAAACAATCGAGTTCTACAGGGAAGCCTGTGAACCTCAAAGAGGGTTCTTTGTGACTCCAAAGGTTTATGATGGAGACCTGTAGTTTCTTCTTTCACCCGACAATGGACATCACATAGCACTGCAAGGGGAGTGGAGGGAGCGGGCAGGGCAGAAAATCTGCCTTCTACATGTGGAACAAAGGTGCTGCCTGTCCATTAAACCTGTTTGTTGTTCCTCAGCCTAACTAATTAGAAAGTCATGTATTACCTGCAGCAAAGCCCTCTGCCACCCAGCAGAAGAGACACACTCAGGATGTGTGGAGGGTACAGCACACCACATCCCAGGGAATCGGCTCTGTCCTCAGCAGCCAGCCTGATTAGTGTGTATAGTTAAATAAGAAACAAACTGCAGCAAACCCACTTCCAACTACAGATTTGTAATTACTATTAGAAGGAAAAACAAATAACTAAGTAAATTTATACAAAGTTAAATCTACAACGTTCTTTTTCCCTCCCCTCAGCAAACTCTACAACTTACTAAAAAGACTTAAGACAGTAAGGAGCTTAAAACAATATGCTTTATATTTTAACTTTATTTTTCTTAGAGCAGGAACTGAAATTGTGATATTAAACATAATTCCACACAAATTCATTCCTCAGAGCTCAAATGTTACTTTCTAACATCATCCCAAACCTATCACCCCATTGTGAAGCAATAAACATTGTAGCAACTGTTCATTAAAGAGATTATTTTCAGCTACTTCAGTGATGACAGCATAAGCAAGCTATTGCTGGCACTTTGAAAACCACCTTTCTGACATAAAACATGTTAAGGGTGTTGCACACAAACCTATCAGAATTGAGATTAAAAAAAAAAAAAAAAAAAAAAAAAAAAAAAACAGAAAACCAAAACATGCAACTCTTGCAACGAAGAATAGATGCCTCTTATAATTTGCAGTGAATATTTTGGAAGATTTTTAAAAGTAGCAAGTTTGATCAAGCTACTGAAAGCCTCAGAAAGGAGAAAAAAAAAAAGATGAACAGTGCTTGTTCATATGCTGGTCTAGAAGTTTTGAAATTTAAGTCTAAAGCTGCTCTTGGAAATTATTACAGCAAGCATATTTATTCTGTAAAGGAATAAATGTGGAAGAAAGCTTTCAAACAACAAACAATGAACTATTTTATTGCAATTTTAAGATTAACTTTAAGAGGCTAGTTTATTACAGCTAAGCTTTTCTATAATTTCATCACTTATATGAGGTTTTTCTGGTGCTACTATTTTACACATACGATCAAGAAAGGTATCAAGTCAAAACAGGGCAGGGAATAGGAATCTAAATGACAAGTATTTCTTCTAACAAGGATTAGCTGACAACTATGCTACAGTGGTTGTAACAAAAAAAAAAACATAGACAACTTGCATTACTTCTAGACCTATTAGCTGTCACAAAATTTTAAGAGTAATCACTTCCAATGTAGGGAAAATTATTATTTTACAACAAAGTTGATAGCATTTTTCATTTTGATTGTGATTTGCATTTTTCTGCAGTCAAAATCATTCCATGGGTACTTTTCAGCGACCTATGTCCTAAATAATTTTCATTTCATATGAGCAAGTGACCTCTTCACAATCTGACCAACAAAGAAAAAAACATGACTCCCAGGAACCATTCATTATCAGCCACCATCACAATTTAATTTCTCCACAATAAACTTGGTAAAAATAGAAATGGAACAAAAAAGTACTCCATATTCAAGAAATAATAATTAAACATTCTATTAGGAAGATAAATACCAGCCCTCACATTTCAATGATGAAAAACAAAGAGGTTAAGTGACATTTTCAATGACACATAGCAAAACACTGCCACAACATGGATCACATCTCAGAAGTTTTCTATTGTTTTCAACCCACTAGCCCCGAATAACTCCTGTGCATGCAGTGCTGAATCAGGTATATT